>CM059220.1:28268439-28270939 GCA_030347435.1 Clarias fuscus
GCTAATTGTAATTAGCATAAAATGTGTGTGTGTGTGTGTGTGTGTGTGTGTGTGTGCACGTACACGTATGGGTGTGGACAAAAAATGATGTTGATTCGATGTCCCACGAGTTCAAATCAATCAGTTAGCTAATCAATACTCATCTGTTCCAACCCTGGGGCTCAGAAGAAATGAAAGCACAAACACACACACACACACACACACACACACACACACTCTCTTAAATAAGTTGAGTTCACTTCTGCCTTCTGCAGCACAGCAGTAATAGAGCACGAGTAAAGGCAAGACGATACCAACTCCCCTGACTACAGACTTGTGTGTCCCTGCATCTTGTGGTGTTTGCGTCTCATTTCGCCATAAAGTACAGTAGATGAGGGAGAAAAAAAACGATTCAGTTATATATTGCGATCCTTTTGTGTAGCAATTCATCTACGTGAATCAATTTTCAAAAAAGTTTTTTCATTTACATTTGTTTGCATTTAAAGTGTTAAAATGTTGCAGTTTCTCTATAATCCTACAGATGGTGACTATTTACACAGCTCATCATCCTGTCTGATCGTAGCAAGTTGTTTGACGTTTGTTTAGAATTGTAACAATATCTGATCGAATCAGTATTTATAAAACTGTAATGCATACAGAGTCGCAATGCAAATCGAATCGCCATCTAGGTATCATGATAATATTGTATCGTGCTCTGGTGAGTCCCATTGCTAATATCTAGGAGATATTGCATTAGCCACCTTTGCTAGTTGCTGTGAAACATCTATGTATCTGCTCTATTTCATTGCATTTTTCCTAGTCAGTTCCCTAACCATTAATTCACCTGAAGGTCTAGTAATTTTTTTGCAGATGTCCTATCTTTTGTCCTGACACAAGTATTAGGTACACATGGCATCAGTCCTTAGTATTTCACTGTCCACTCATCTGTCCTAATGCTTGCAGTAGGTCCCTGTACTACAATCTATCCTAAGGGTCAGTACTTTGTCCTAAAACCTTATTAGGTCCTTTTTTTAAATATAATTTACATCCATGTTGCTATTGGTCCCTTTTCTGTCCCTAAATTTATATTATGTCCATTTTCTGTCATTAGATTTCTCTCAGGTCCATTTTCTGTCCTTATGTTTATACTAGGTCTCATTTCTCATTCCTTCTGTCCCATCATGTCATCTCACCAGATCCAAAATCAGCACTAGTTGCCTGCCTTGTCTTTTTTCTTAGCACCTGCACTAGGTGTCCATCTTAAAAAAGAAAAAAAATGTACTCGTTTTTTTTTCCTGACATATCTTAGCATGTACTATGTTAATGTTTGCTCATGTATATGTCTATGTCCTATTATCATTCCTAACACTCCACTAGGTAAATTTTTTTATCATCCGTCCTAACACCTATACTAGATGTACATGCTATTGTTTGTCCTAGCCCATGTCCAGCCTAAAACTTAGTTTCTGTCATGGCATCTGTATAGTACTGTTCAACCTAGTGTATACACTAACATACTGCATGCCCCATCACCTGTTTTAGCATCTGTAATTAGCATCTGTTAGCATCCATATTATGTCCTAACATTTGTCTTAGTGTACGCCCAAGCTAGTATTCAAGTGTCTGTCCTAGCATACTTCATATAATTTGTCCTAGAAATAGTCCTAACCAGTGTCCTAGCCCATAACTAGTCGTCGCCAAAAAGTCATTTATCAAAGCCAACACTGTAACATCTTTCCTAAACTAATACAAGGTTTCTGTGTTATTATTTGTATCTGTTTTCTGATTTGTTATCTTGTAAGGAAACACATTGTTAGCACAGTAACGTAGCACTCAGTGCAGTCAGTGGACGGTGGAGTGTTACATGTATCAGTGTTTGCTGATGGAGACACTTTCAGGAAGTGGAACAGGGACAAAGTAGGACAACAGAAAGCAAAACCCTGGCCAAACCACAGACTGTGTGTGTGTGTGTGTGTGTGTGTGTGTGTGTGTGTGTGTGTGTGTGTGTGTGTGTGTGTGTGTGTGTGGTTTTCAGTTCGTTCACTGATTTCTTCAAATTTCATTTCAGACATTCTCTTCCTCCTGGCCAACTGGGTCAATAACACGATCCTACACACACACACACACACACACACACACACACACACACACACACACACACACACACACACACACACACACAGAGCTGGGAGGTAGTGGCTTTGACATATAGTCATGTCAAACCAATGATACATGGACCCTTTGGTTTGCCTGTTGTGTCTAAGTGGTGTGTGTGTGTGTGTGTGTGTGTGTGTATTTCTTATTACATTTCCCACCTCAATCACAACCTCTGACCTTTCTGTATGAGTACAAGCAATGAGCTGTGAGCTAGGTCTCTTTGCTTGTGTGTGTGTGTGTGTGTGTGTGTGTGTGTGTGTGTGTGCGCGCAAATGTTTGATCACCATAGGGTATGTTTTGGATCATATGATTGCTCAGCTAGGGGACGGAACATTAGCTTTGGACACAAACAAATACACGCTCA
>CM059220.1:28275939-28643439 GCA_030347435.1 Clarias fuscus
AAAAACAAGTACTAGCAAGTCACGTGAATATAAACACTATGGCAGTTATTAACATGGGTGAATATGAGCAACTTAAATATTAACAACTTCAATATTTAGAACTCAAATAGATCTTGTACCTCGAATGATAAAATACCTAAAATAGGCAGTCAGAAGCAACACAAATGAAGTGTGATGGGTTTTATATTTCCCCATTTCTCTGTGTGTGTGTGTGTGTGTGTGTGTGTGTGTGTGTGTGTGTGTGCGTGTGTGTGTGTGTGTGTGTGTGTGTTTACAGAGAACTGACCATGTTCCTTCCCTCTTGCAGAACAAATATTTCTCGACAAACCACTTCCTGTAGATGCAGTACTATCTTTCTCTAGGACTTGTTACAAAACACACACTTGCTGTATGAGCTTCAACACATATTCACACACACACACACACACACACACACACATAAAAACACCTATTCTCTCTCACAGCAGTGTTGCTTGTATAACTGTATTATTATTTATCAATTCTATAAAATGTCAGCAATTTTTTTTCTATTTGTGTGTGTGCGCGTGTATGTGTGTGTGTGTGTGAGAGAGAAAGAGATGTGGTTTGAGTCATTGCTGGTGGTCTTCATTTGAATGTTGCTGAAGACAATAGTTCTACTTGGGTGGCAGAATTTGACTCACCTACACACACACACACACACACACACACACACACACACACACACACACACACCCAAAGTCACCTTGAGGTTTGAACATACAGAATACCAAATAACACTGTGCAGTCCAGTGCATTGTTCAGAAACCTGTAAAAAAAAAAAAAACTCACACACACACACACACACACACACACAGAGTTCGTACAAGGACAGGATCTTATAAACACACATGCACACAAATACACACACACATCGAGCATGTGTTGAATAAAAGATGTCTTAATATTGACAGGACAGCCTTGGCTGCCATCCAGAGCGTGACAGCTTGAAGTTGTTAAAAGTACACACACATACACACACACACACACACACACCATCACGAATACCTGTAGATTCTCAGAGAGACTCTGGAACATGTGTGTGGGTGTCCTGTTCAGGATTTTACATGAAGACTGAAGGTCCCCATAATTCCATAAAGGTGTGTGTGTGTGTGTGTGTGTGTGTGTGTGTGTGTGTGTGTGTGTGTGTGTGTGTTTCATTTGGTGAGAACGGGGCCATGGTTCAGTTTGTTTCTGGGCCAGGTACACTTTCATGGATCAGGGAATATTGTGTGCTGGACTTGATGGTATCACCACATGGAACTCTTTAGGAAGGTTTATTGCATGGAACCTTTTTAGGAACTTTTTTCTGAACACTCCCAAAGTTTTTAAGTTACTATAAAAGCCCCTGCTTTGCTAAAGCCCCTGGGTTCCTTATAAATTACAAATGTTCCAAGAATTACAAATGCGACTGTAGTTCCTGAGTCCCTGACGTACTCAGTGGGTCCCTAAAAAGTTTATTTTGAGCACATACTTTCTTTCATAAAGCACCTGCAATACTGTGCTAATTTATATAAGGTACAATAAAAAAAAAATCACCCTACCCTTACTACTGTTTGTGTAACCTGCTGCTGTGACACATTTATCATCTATCTACAACAGCTATCTACATATATTTGAAATAACACCAAATAAAGTACTTGGGTTCCTGAAAATCATCTTAAGGTGAAATTATCCCCAGCAATGTCTTATAAAAAGTTTTTTGTAGTGGGTTTTCAGGGTTTTGGTTAATTCCTGGGTTCCTAAAAAGTTTCATATATGGGAATTATGCCAATACAGTGAAACCTTAGATTGTGAGTAACTTGGCCTGCGAGCGCTTTGCATGAAGAGCAAAATGTTTTTGTAAACTTAACTTGATAAATGAGCAAGGACTTGACATACGAGTAGTACATATGCTCTTTGTCAAGTGATACCAACTGAGCCAATGGTTTGTCTCTCTCTCGGCCTGTGTGATTGTGGGTGATCGTCTCCCATGCTCGGTCTCAGTGCGCGTAGTCAACATCCGTGTGCGCGTTTACTGTTTACTATAACATATTGACCACGCGTGTGGGCGCACATAAAGAACTTTTGACTGTTCTTTAGTAACTGTACTGCAACAATGGCCCCCGTGAAGGAAAAGGTTAAAAAGGCTTGCACTTCTGAACTTATTACACTTGTACTTCTGAAAAGTACATTTAAGAGAGCATACTTAGTACTTCGACTTGAGTTTAAAAAAAAAAAAAAAAAGTAGTTCTTCTACTTGTAGTGGAGTTATGTTTTAGGCAAATACTTGTACTTTCATGTGAGCATACAGTGTGCTTCTGCCACCTCTGGTATGTATGTGTGTGTGTGTGTGTGTGTGTGTGTGTGTGTGTGTGTGTGTGTGTGTGTGTGCGTGCGCGCGCACAAGCATTAGTGTGCGTTCACAGACTAAAGTGAGAAGTGTGTTATTCCGAGCTGATTTGATAATTGCAGCGTTTATACACTGTAGGCGTGAGGCAGGCCATCTGCTTTGATTTATACCAGTGTTGCCTTAATTAGTGTGTATGTGTGTGTGTGTGTGTGCGCGCGCATGTGTGTGTTAAACCACCAATGCTAGTTGTTAGTTGATTTACTTGTGGTTTGAGGTTGAAATCAGGAGTGTGTGTGTGGGTGTGGGTGTGTGTGTAAGAGAGAGAGAGAGACTTCCTTTCTATGAGCTTTACTACAGTTGAAAATAAAAACAGTTACTCTTTGTTTATTTGGTGTCTTTGCAACAAACGCATACACACACACTTGCTATATATCTCTCTAATTAAAATCAGGCTGTGGTGGGCGATTGCCGAGGAGTGTGTGTGTGTGTGTGTGTGTGTGTGTGTGTGTGTGTGTGTGTGTGTGTGTGTGTGTGTGTGTGTGTGCGGCTGCCAGACGTTAATTTCCTCTCATCAGATTGAGCTGATGGTTCTAATTCACCCTCTCTGTCTGTGTCTCTGTCTTCCTCGCAGTCTGTCTCTCTGTGTCTTTCTCTGTCTCCCTCTATCTGTATTTCTGTCTGACTGTCTGTCTTCGTCTATGTGTTTGTCCATATCTCTGTCTGTCTGTGTTTCTCTGTCTGTCTGACTGTCTGTCTGTGTATCTGCTTGTGTGTCTCTGTCTGTTTGCATGTCTCTGTCTGTCTCTGTGTTTCTCTGCCTGTGTCTCTGTCTGTATATCTATCTATCTGCCTATGTGTCTCTGTTTATCTCCGTGTTTTTGTGTGTCTGTCTGTGTATTTGTGTTTGTCTCTGTCTGTGTGTCTCTGCCTATCTGTGAGTCTCTTTACTGGAGAAACAGATACGTCTTAAGTTGATGTTTGGCCTTTAAATCTTTACATCAAAGTTATTCAAAGCCAATCGCCCAGGACTTCAAACACTGATTTATTCAATTAGAAATATGAAACCTCAAACTAAATTAGACATTTCGGAAATTATTACCAGGTGATGTGTGTGTGTGTTGTGTGTGTGTGTGTGTGTGTGTGTGTGTGTGTGCGGGCTTATGTGTGTGCTGTCAAAATGCTTTAAAACTGCATTCATATTCTAATTAGGTTAAATATTAAACCCTAGATATGTATGCCGGTCTCTCTCACACACACACACACACACACACACACACACACACACACACACACACACACACACAGTGTATAGAGTTCCTGTCTTTCACTTAGCTCCTAGAATACCACCTCAGAAATAATTTATTAGAGTGTAACTTTCTCCGTAGAGCACAACACACACACACACACACACACACACTCTCTCTTTCTCTTTCTCATTATGATTTAAACTGTTTTTTTTTTTTTACCTATTGAGACATCCAGTAGCAGCATAAATATGGCACACACACACACACACACACACACACACACAGATTGTGTATTTATATACCAGGCCTTGTGCAGGCGGCCATATTGGATCGGTATCTGTAAATAATTCACACGCTAAACAGAACGATGATATGAATAATTAACACTGATTAGATTAGAGCCAGGTTATTTATGAAAGGCAGAGCGCAACGATCACAGAGCGCAGCGAGCCCTCGGCTCACCCATACATCACTTCAGAGAGTGTGTGTGTGTGTGTGTGTGTGTGTGTGTGTGTGTGTGCGCGCGTGCTGATCTGATTTTAGCTCCACGCTGCCTTCACACATGAGAAGATTCCACGTGAACACAGTTTCATAAGCCAAAAACCTCTCATGTTTCACTTAGCGCTCAATGCTAAATGTCATTATCTTGTGTTTTTGGTCATACAAAGTATTTCTGTAGTAATATTTCAACACACCTGAGCTAGTGTTGATGTTCCTGACACTTTGGATACACTGCTGAACTAGCTTAACTGCTTAGCATTGGTGTTTCCCATTTGTTTAGCAATAATGTTTGCATAGGTTTAAAACTCTGTGTGTTTGTGTGCATGTGCGCTGATCTGATTTTAGCTCCATGCTGCCTTTGCACATGAGATTCAACACTAATGCCTCTTCGTAAGCCAAAAACCTCTCAAGTTTCACTTAGCGCTCAATGCTAAGTGTACTTACTTTTTGTAGTAATGTTTCAACACATCTGAGGTAAATGATGACATTTCTGACATTAGGCTTATTTCAACTGTCTGTGTGTTAATACATGGTAGCCAAATACTGCTGAACTAGCTTAAGTGCTTAGCATCAGTGTTTTCTATTTGTTTAGCAACATGGTTTGCATAGGTTTGAAAAAGAGAGAGATAGTATGTGTGTGTGTCTGTGTCTGTGTGTGTGTGTGTGTGTGTGTGCCCTGATTTGATTTTAGCTCCACGCTGCCTTTACACATGAGAAGATTCCACGCGTATGCATTTTCATAAGCCAGAAACATCTCGAGTTTCACTTAGCACTCAAGTGTAATTATGTTGTTTTTAGTCCTACAGAGTCTTTTTTTCTGATGTAAATGTTGACATTTCTGACACTTTAGGCTCATTTCAACTGTCAGTGTGTTAATACATGCTAGCCAGATACACTGATGAAATAGCTTAACCGCTTAGCACACACTAGCATGCTTAGCATCTGTGTTTCCCTTTTTCTTTTTTTTTTGTTACCAGTAAGGTTTGCATATGTTTAAAAGTGTGTGTGTATGTGTTTTGTATATATATATATATATATAGTATATAAAATTCCGGAGCACTTGATTGTATTTTTTTCTTAATCTTTCTATTCCGCATCCTAAATGTTTGATTACAGTGTATTTTTAGCCGTAATTTTCAGCACATCTGAGGTAAATGTCCACATTTCTGACACATCAAGCTCATTCTCGCCGTCACTGTTAGAAATAAAACATCTCGCAGCTACACGCTAGTTAAGCTAGCTTCTGGGGTTATAGGCAGCTTTTTTTTGGTTGCCTAGCAACACTGTTCACATTATTTGACTCCCTTTAACAGAGAGTGTGTAACGTGTGTGTAGCCATACAAGACCTTTTCAGTATCATCTTTAGGTCATCTGAGGTAAAATGTTGAAGTGTAAAGCGTGAGAACGATTCATTTGAACCCAGAGGTGATTGATGTTTCATTCAGCTGATTTCCTGTTTGTGATTTTTTTTTTGTGGAAAGTTCCACATTCTGTTGAAAACATGAGTAAATAATTCAAGAGAAGTGTGAAGTGTGCACTATTCGGGATGTGCAGCCGGCTGGACTCTGCTATTTCTGCCCACAATAGTATGATTTATTAGTGTCTGTGTGCAAGTACACACACACGCACACACGCTCTCTCATACTCACACACATGCACACACACACATGCACATATTTAGCTGGGGTCTGAGACAGTGAAAGTAAGGAGTGTGTGTCATAAATCAAGCATATAAACGTTTCCTTGGTTGCAGTGGAGGAGTCTGAAACCACACTGTGCATTACCCCTAAACACTACCCCTATGCACTACCCTCTACACACTATCCTACAGAGCATCACAAACTAGCTTTACATCCTATCACTATACATTACCCATACAGACTACCCCTACAGACTACAACTACACACTAAAACTACACACTAAAACTTTACACTGCAATGACACACTACCCCTACACACTGCAACCACACACTATAACTATGCACTGCCCCTATAGACTACCCCAAAATAATATCAATACACACTACCCCTGCACACTGTATGTACACGCTATCACTACACACTACCTCTATATACTATCAATACACACTACATGTACACACTATCACTACACACTACCCCTATATTCTATCAATACACACTACCCCTACAGACTACCCCTACACACTTCCACTACACACTACCCTCACACACACACACACACACACTCTATCACTACACACTACCCCTATACACAACCCCTATATACTATCAATACACACTACATATATACACTATCACTACACACTACCCCTATATTCTATCAATACACACTACCCCTACAGACTACCCCTACACACTACCACTACACACTACCCCTACACACAACCCTATACATCATCATATCCTACCCTCACACCCTATTACCATCTCCTACCTCTATACACTGCCTCCACACAGTAAAACCCTGCACACTACTCATTCACACCCCTATCACTATACCCTACCCCTACACACTACCCCTATATTCTATCAATATACAGTATCCTTACAGAACCCCTACACATTATCCCCTTACACGCACACAGATACACACCCACTATCACTACACACTACCCCACACACGACCCCTATACATCACCATTATACCCTACCCCTACACCCTATTACCATCCACTACCCCTATACACTGCATAAACTACCTACACAATACACAGCAAAACCCTGCACACTACTCATTCACACCCCTATCACTACACCCTAACCCTACACCCTACCTCTACCCACTAATACCCCACAGATAGCCTACCCATATATAGGTTCTACTCTGTACACTCTACCCCTTCATTTTTTTACTTCATTTTTTTGCACCCTCCACTAATACCCTACACCAGCACGTGTGTGTGTGTGTGTGTGTGCGTGCGTGCGTGCATGCATGTGTCTGCATGTGTTTATTTGTTTAATTTATTTGGCTATAATGATATGATGAAGACATTACCACTGAATTGTGACAAACACATTTGTGTGTGTGTGTGTGTGTGTGTGTGTGTGTGTGTGTGTGTGTGTGTGTGTGTGTTTGGGTGCACATTTGGCCTTGTCAATCATGTTAACAGTCTTGTTCCTGCAGTAATCTCACACACTTGACCTTTGTCTCAGGCCATGTCTGGGTGTCAAAGCAAAGCCAAGCATTCCCCTAGAACTACTATTATTACACACACACACACACACACACACACACACTTTAACAGAGAAAGATAGAGACGTAGGCAGGTGTTGAAAATTGTGTTTGAACCAGCATGCTGTCAGCAAACTCTGTGTGTGTGTGTGTGTGTGTGTGTTGGGGGGGGGACTAGAACACTCCGAAAAAGGACAATGCCTTTGCTGACATGTCAGCTGTCTTATGAAAAGACAGACACACACACACACACAGTCACACACCGACTTGTGGAATGCTGAAACACACTAAATGGAAGAATGAGTGTGTGTGTGTGTGTGTGTGTGTGTGTGTGTGTGTGTGTGTGTGTGTGTGTGTGTGTGTGTGTGTGAGAGAGAGAGAGAGAGAGAGAGAGAGAGAATGCAGATGAGTGTTTTTAAGGGGATGAGTCGGATTAATGATCTCTTTTTGTAAATGCACAAGCGTCTGGTGAAAGGGCAGCTGTGTGTGTGTGTGTGTGTGTGTGTGTGTGTTTGAAATATCTATCTTATCAGATTAATGTTTTTATGACTAGTTTATGTGTGCGCGCATGTGTATATCTGTAAGTGTGTGAGCATGCTCACGTATCACTCGTCTCTCTAATGATCTCCCTTCTGTGCTGGACACACAAAACAGAAACACACACGCGCACACACACACAAATACACACACACACACCACGTGCCTGTCTCAGTTACCCTGGGAAGGTGTGTGTGTGTGTGCGTGTGTGTGTGTGCGTGTGTGTGTGTGTGTGTGTGTGTGTGTAAAACCTAATCATATCATATCAATATCTTTCACACACTAACCACACACACACATACACACACTACACACACACATACAATGCACTGAAGAACTGTTACTTTTTTCTGTTTTCTATTTTATTTTATTAATTAACCCAAACCTTTTTTTTTTTTTTTTCAGTTTTTAGTAAATTGCAGCAAGTTTTCATCTTAAGAAGAACTATTTCATAAACCTGCAACCATGATGTTTCCTACAAAAGGAACCATTTCAGGATCTCAAGATCCCGCAGCAGGAACTTTTACGCCATCTTTTTATTATATTATCTTCTAGGCTAGAGTTTCAAAAACTTTTTTAACTTCCTGGTCCAGAATCTGCACATCTCTGCAAGCTTTGCAAAATTTTATGCTCTACATTGTAGCAGAAACTCATTCAGGAACTGCAGAGTTCTTCTTCAGGAGAGTTTGAGAACTCAGTTTGAGAGCTTCAGAATAGATAAAGATTGCGGAATCTCGGTGGGAAACAGCTTATAAGTTTTGCATGTGAACTGGGTGTGGTGCCCCGGATGAGGTGATTGGAAATGTGACAAACACAGACACACACAAACACACACACTTCGCCATCATGTGTGTTTTTATCTCACACATGGCCTCTTATCAGTGCTATTAGAATGCTAATTGAACAGCGCTATCACCAATGTCACACTGCTCAGCATTGTTTGAAGAGTCCATGAGGTTGTGTGTGTGTGTGTGTGTGTGTGCACATGCAGTCAAAGAACTAAGATATGCGACAAATTTACAGCATTTTACATCTAAGTTCCGTCCCAAACCCTAAGTCATGACTAGTCGGTTTACTTTTACGCTTTTAACACTGAAACATGTTACACTGAGTTGCAAATGTATAATAAAAGATTAAAAATTTTAGCTACTTTCTGTGTAACACGTAGCTCGAATATAGCTACATACCGGCTTATTAGCTATGAACTAGCTATTGAACTTGCTACAGTAGCAAAAATTGCACCTTTTTTTTAGCTAGCAGTAAATATTCACGTTAATCAGTTCAAACTGTATTAATCACAAATCTATATTTATTTTTTCATCTACGCTCGTTCACTCTGGTTTAAAGTAACAAAAACAAAAATATAGTAAATTCACACGAGAAACTGAAGCAATGACTGAGGCAAAAACTAGCTACAATTATTAAACAGTGATGATTAAAAAGCAAATGCTTAAGTGTAAAACAAAATTTTTGCTTTTAAACATTTCTTCTTTTAAAAAAAAAAATACAAATTGTATATTTAATGTTTAAAACTAAAGTAAATGCCGTGATGAACAATAAAGCACTACTAAGATAAGGACAACAATGAAACTTTTGACAGATGTAATTCTAAATACATCAAATTAAATGCTAACACACATTACTTCTAAAAACTTAACAAAACTAAAGAAAACCTGTTTTTAAACCAACTAACGAAAGTGTGAATTTTGAATGGAAGATAGTTAAAATATTTAAAAACTCTATCAATATCACTCGGTATAGATACGGATGTGTCTCAGGAGCCGTGATACCCTCCGTAATACTTCCGGCCAATCAGGACTCACTATATTCAAGAAGAGCTCTGGGACCTTATTGGAGAGAAAGCAAACGACTCTCGACTCTATCTTATCCTTTCATTCCTTTTGAAATGCTGATTTTCTCTGTTATCCATTTATCTGAACCCCTCACTCTCCCCTGCCAGTTCTCAGACCCCCTGTGCTACAGATAGTGAAGGTATTTTGTCTTCGGCCCTTTGTTTTTTTTTTTTTTTTTTTTTTTTTTTGGTTTTTTTTTTGTGATCAAGCAGGGAGCTTCATATACAGCCCCTCTCACACACACACACACACACACACACACACACACACACCCTTATTAGTCTGTTGGCCCACTTTCCACTTTCAATTAACCACGCAGCATATGTATTAGTGTTACTGTAAGTACATGATAGTAGTATGTTGGATTTTCTGGGTACCAGCCACAGGAAGCTTCACACTCCAGGATTCATCTTTGAGAAAATCAATGAAGAACCGCCGATTGGAATCCAAGGGGAAATCAAACAGCTCTGCCTTCATGCACAGCAGATCCCTGAATCCGGTTTGTTTGTGCAGTGACAAAATCAGCACAATAAACTCACTCCTTTAAGAAATTTTTTGTCATGGTTGTGAGGGACAGCAAAAAGAAACACAAACACACTAAGACTCAGATGGTGTACGTTTATAAAAACAGCTGAGCTGTTCTTTCTGCCCTGATCTAGGGGTTCACTTTGTGGAAGAGAACAAAAAATCCCCCCCCCCCCCGAACGACTTTTTGTTGTGCGTTTTGGGATTCCTCAGACACGCTCACATACCGGGAAACCTTTCAGGAATTTGGGAACTTATGCCATGATTTCTATCCTAGAAAACCTTGCCAGATTTTTGCAGTAACTCCACACTCCACACTTTTGCTTTAAAAGTTCGTGTTCTTTGTCCAGTTCAGGAACCATAGCAGGAATTGTTACATCATCTGGACTATAGTTTCAATAACTTTTTTTACTTCCTAATTCCATGTTCTCACATCTCTGCACGATTTTTTTGAAGGTATGCTGCTGTTAGAGACCCAGTTCCACATTGGGACAGGAACTCAGAACAAGAACTCATTCAGGAACTGTAGAATTCTTCAGAAGAATTTCTATTTCCTGCGGTTTTCTTTGCGGAACAGACCTCTCTAAACAATCTTAACTTAAGATTTTTCTTTAATTTCTGGTTTCTAAGTCAAAGTTGTTATTAAAATAAAGCAGAATTTGTGGATTTAAGAATCAGGTACAAGTTGGTGAAGTTTCATGGAGTGTGTTACATATAGCTACATCCACAAAATGTCCCGTTTCCAAGGTGAAGTGGTGTTGCGGAAACAGGAAGTGCACTCTTTATGCCTACGCCCGTCTCAACGCAGAGTAAATGGACTAGTCCACTTCTCCATCTGAATGTGAGTTTTATGATGCTTTGAAAAGAATCACTGAAATCGGACCTGAGATCAAATTCTTGCGTTAAATTCCTTCGGCCTCAGCACTTACATCATAGGAATTTATTCTCTCCAGCCAGAAGGTGTGTGTTTGTGTTTAGTGCTATGGCAGGATGCTAGCTATAAACGCTTTCAAACTGTGGCTCATAAATGCCTCAGTGCGCTCTATAGGACGCATTAAAGACGCCATCACACACACAAAGCATTACTTTTATGGTTTTATGACACGCACTGCTGGGAAGTCTGGAAACCTGGAGACTACAGCTCCCTCTTTTCTTTATGGATATGTCCCGAATCGAAATTGAAATCTAAGCACGTTTTTACAACTTTTAACCTGTCGTTTATCCACGTTCCATTTCTGGAACGGCCAAAAGCTTGTCTCAACCCCTAGCGCCGTATTCGGCACTCCATCACTTCCTCACTTCCCTCCTTTTGGTCACAACAAAAACTAATAAAAGGTCATAAAAATGCAGGGCATCATTTCAATCCTCCGGAAGTGTAGATTTTTTAAAACACACCTCTGTTTTTTTATATGACTGAAATATTGTATCACAACAAACAATATAGATTGCGATATTGAGTTTTCAACAATACAGTAGCATCATGATAAAAAGTTATAAATATATGACTTTTTTATTATTGATAAAGTGACCAAATGTATTTGCATTTTTATATAGTAAAAAATGTAAATATTCCACAATGATAAAATGTTTTACAGATATAGAGAGTAAGTACTGTACATCATTTGAACATCACCTCAGCTGTCTTGATAAAACATGTAATGGTAATTAAAATGTTTGAAAAAAGACACATATCCTAACAATTTATGATTATGTTAATATCACATCATCATATCACGCAAGCCTGAAGAACTCCCCCTTGATTTGGAGTCCTTTCTAGGCTTCTACAGCTAAAAGAATCTTGATATATTGTAAATGTATGACATAAAGGAATTTGCAAAAAGCCAAAATATTTTTTGAAAAAAAAATATTCTCTGTACATATACACCTATACATGATCCTAATAGTGTTAAAATTAAAATAATGGAACACTAACATATATATATATAAAATATAGGAAAGATTAGCACATTGCACATATAAACCATCAACTGTATAATTTTAAAAAATATATTCTAAACTTCTATACAAAAAAAACAGGAAAAATCATACAAAATGTATAACTATAAAACACGAGACAACAATAAACATTTTTTTAAAAAAACAACCAAAAGCTTTGAGGCAAAAATGGAACAAAATAGTGAATTTGTGAATTTCTTTTTATTATTTGAAATAATTAACTAAAAAGAAATAAACAAATCTAATATAATAGAAGAAGAAATAGGCAAATATTTAAAATAAAATGCAACCGAAAACATTTGACAAAATAAACAACCATTTTTAAAAAATTCTAAAATGTTTACAAAAATAAAGTATGAATTAATTTGTAAAAATCCAAGACAAAAGAAAAAGAAATAAAAAACATAAGGCAAAATTAAGCAAAGAATATTTAAATACAAATGACAACAGACAAAATAATAAAATATAAAACCAAATAAAAGCTCCAGAGCTCCCGTAAATTCCACCCAGTGTTTCTGCAGGTTCCTTCCTTTCATCCGGATGTTTTTTGTCAACAAACAAAAAATTTTCCACATTTGACAAAATTCCTAAAAATCGCTGCTGCTGTACTCGCACCATTTTCCCATCGTCGTCCTCACAGTTTATAGGCAGTAAATTAGCTAGTGGTGCTAATGTGCTAACTTTCACGCATTTTGTTAGGTCTCCATGAGAAAAGACCGAATCCTTGCATCTTATGACAGCTTATAACACCCCTGTGTCCTTGCGTGTAGTGTAAAAGAGCGCAAGCTTTAGGACGCTTCCTGGTAGGCGGCTGTATTGGGGCAATAAAAATAACTTGACACACTCGAACGTGGCCAAGTCGCCTCCAATCAGCCTCATTCATAAAGCCTTGTCTCTTCTTCCTCTCTCGCTTTCTTTCGGTTTATCACCTGTTCCTTCACATTAGCTATGTGTGTGTAAGGAGTGAGTGTGTGTGGTGGGGTCTCAGTGAGCTGCATGGCTCATTTAGTACATCATTTGTGGATAGCAGTCTAATTAAGAGGAAACACACAGGAGAATGAACACACACACACACACACACTCGTTTGTCTTACTTAAGTGAACGTAAAAAGAATGTTAGATCTTAGATTCTTAAATTTTCATGTTTTAATACAATTTGTTAGACACTTGATGTTTTCCCCTTCAAATATGTAAAAATTATGAAAGACTGGGGAGTTGTGTAATCATGGTGAAATTCACACACACACACACACACACACAGACACACAGAGAAAGAGAGAGAAAGCTGGCGTTGAAGAAGAAGAAGAAGCGGGGGATAAAAGAGCTGAGGAATGTGATCTGTTATCCGAGAGGACCTTCCCCTTATCGCAGTGTAAACACACTGCAGTGCTGCATTAAAACACCGTACACACTCACACACACACACACACGTCACATACAGCGTCTGCCTAAACTCACTGCCACCTTTGAGTGAAGGCAAAGAAACCAGCTGAAATAAACGCCCTCGTATTTTCCGTCAGAACTTGCTTCATCAGCCGTAACATGCGGTCTGCGCCCTATCTAGTGCCCTTCTCTGATACCTAAAACCTCAGCAGGACACAGCACCACTCTTTATAATTAAAGAGATGTCTGGCTGGACATTTGTTTTATTTTATATCCCTTACATAAATATACAGCTAATGTGATTTTAAAAATCCTCTAGCTAGCCAAAATAATGTAAAAAAAAAAAAAAAAAGAAAGTATGCTCTAGATAGATAGACTAGATCAAACAAATGAGCAGCTAGTCTATACAATGTAAATATAAAGCTACTTTACTTTAAAAACACTTTACCTAGCCTATATTATTAAAAGATTTGATGCTCTAGCTAGACTATATTGCAAAAATATACAGCTTGTATGATTTAAGAATGCTCAAGCTAAAATGCACTGTATAAATGCAACCTAGTTTATATAAAGATCGCTCTAGCTAGCCATTATTATGTAACTATTGGATACTCTACCTAGAATGGGTTGCATAAATACAGAACTCGTTTGTTTAAGCAATGCTCTAGATGATGCATATCTAAAAACAAGTTTGCTTTAGGAACATTCTAGCTAGCCTATATTATGGAAAACTACAACTAGTTTACTGTAAGAACGCTCAAGCTAAAACATAATATGTAAATACACAACTAGTTTACTTTAAGAATTTTATAGATAGCTAATATTATGTAAATATATAACTAGTTCTTGAAGTTGTATATTATGTAAATTTTCTTTAAGTATGGTCTAGTTAACCAATATTATGTAAATATACAACTAGTTTTCTTTAACATTTTATCTAGCCTATATCATGTAAATAATATGCAAATTATATGTAAAAGTTGGCATTATCTAGCCAGATTATATCACATAAATACACAGCTGATTTATCTTAAGATCGCTTTAACAAGCCTGTAAATATACAGTTAGTTTGGTTTAGGAATACTAAATATATAGCTAGATAAATTTAAGGTGCTTTAAAGGTCAAAAGGTGCTTTTTAGCTTTTACTGTAGAAATAAACAGCTAATTGCATTTTCAGATAGTGTATGTCACTGTTACATTTGCCGCTAGTTTGTATGTGAAAGGTTTTAGCTAGAATTTTAGCTATAAAATGTTTTCAATGTAATATTTTCCCTGTAATGTAAAAGTTTATGCTGATTTAAGAACGCTCTAGCTAGCTTATATTATGTAAATAAAAGTGCTCTATCTAGCCTGTATAGCATAATTATGTGGCTAGCTTATTTTAAGAAAGCATATGTTGCATATAAATATAGCTAGTAATTTTTTGTCTTAGCTAGCGTATTTTACACATACATAAATACAGCTAATTTTATTTAAAAAAAGTTCTACATAGTCAATATAACCTTCATATTTAAGCAGTTTTGATAGTTTTGTATCAAACAGCTTTTGCTGTTCTAGTTAGCCAATATTATTTAAATGAACAACTTTCATCTTTAACCATTTTGAGATATAGAGACCAAGGCCACATTTACTAAATGTTAAATTTCAAATTGTGCTAACTTTGATTGCTGGAAAGCTCAGTAGATGGAGTCTGTGCTATACAGAATATGGTCTCGCACAGGTTTAAGGGTTATGGAAGTAAATTTACACAATATGGATGCTATTGTATGAACATATAGCTAGAATCATTTAGAGAAGCTGCTAGTATTGAGGAGCTACTGTAGGTCAAACAGAATATTAATCAGTTCTCAGTGTTGCCTGTTTCCCATGAACCATGCTTCTTGGTCTTTTATTTCTAGAATCCATTAAAAACCCTGACGTATTGGTGAGTTAAAGGCTTTTATGTTTAACGTTAATTGCATTAAAGCTTGTTGCAGTTTTGTGTAAAGTGTAGAAGAAGGGAAAGGCCGTGCGTGATGGAGTTTAGGTCAGGGAAGGCTGCCTGGCGGAGCGGGTCATGCGGAGGTTGAGAGCCGAGCCGAGCCGAGTTCAGAGAAAGTTCAGGCGCATGGCATTAGGCAAATGAGGGGGAGAAAAGAAGAAGGAAAAAAAAGGGGGAGCAGAAAAGGAGTTTGAGCGATGATGGAGCAAGAGAGGGGGGCAAATTAGTTTAGAAGAAGCCCATTTAGGGAAGAGCCGAGGCGGATCTCGCTGTTGTTGTAGCCTGCAGTTGTTGCCAAGTAGGTGGTTAGCAAACATGCGCACTTCGACTAAGAGTCCAACAAACAAACCAATCATGAACCCTGACTGCAGCATGAGTTGTAGGTTTTATTTTGCTGAGAAATGTTGTTTGTCCTTTTTCAGATGGTACACATGATACACTAGTCTCACCATGGCTTCCCTGCTTTACAGTGCATCAGGTCAAATCTAATCGAATAATACAACTGATCCAACGCTAATAAAACTGTGATATATTTGCTATACATTTTGTATCTAATGTCACACTCAAGTAGCTTATGGATTATCACAGTAACGAAAAATAAACAGACTTTATGAACGAGGTGATATTACGGAGTTTGTATAAAGTTACTTTCACATAACCTTGCACTAAAATTGTCCCTAAAAAAACAAACATCCATCTGTTAGCTAAACTTCTGTATGTGTCATAAGCATGCACCTAGTTTTCCTTTAAACAACTGGAGTTCTCTTGTATTTTTCTAGCCTTTGTCACAGGATCACGCAAAACTGTCTGGACAGAATTGAATGAAACTTTGCCAATCCTTCAATATTCGTCCGAAGTTAAACCTGCGGCATAAATGAAATCAAAACGTAGAGTAGAATTGAAGTTATGAGCAGTTTTGCGCTAGCCGCAAGTTTTGACGGAGTACTGCACATGCGTCAAACTGTGGGAGCGTCTTAAATCGCCCGCTGGAGAGAATTTAATGAAACCTTTCCAGTACTTGGATCTCTGCCTGAAGTTTAAACTGCACCATAAGTGAAATAAAAATGTGGAGTAAAAGCGATGTCATGAACAGTTATGTGCTGGATTTAATAATCTCCTTTAAAATAAGCTACTAATGCGCTACTTGCTCAATGTAAACAAACACCTGCACCGATAGATATTAATTCGAAAAGATAAAGTGAATATTTTTTACTGGCATTAGTTCATATTTTCACACCACCGAAGTGGCGTAAGTGAATTTTACCTTCATCTTTATCCGATCTACTTTTTCCATTTCTCATCTGTGATTCTCTCTCCGATTACCGAACAGCGAGTGTATTTGTATTTGTCTGAGCACGAAAGAAGTACAACTTAGTGTAAACAAGGCGTCAGATACTCGACCTTACAGAATGTGATTTCTGTGTATTAATAAGTTAGACAGAGAGTTCTGCTGTACAGAGAGACACACAGACATGGACGTGGGTTTTAAACTGAAATAAATATCACTGATTACATTAAAGCTTATTTTTAGCTTTAACTTTGTAACTATTGCTACAAACTCTTTCACCATCATACAGAGCTAAAAGAAAAACATTAACAGAGAGAGAGAGAGAGAGAGAGAGCGCGCGCGAGCGAGGTGGGGGCGGGGCTATGGTTTTGGGAAAGGGAGGTTGTGGGCGCGGTTTATGAATCAGCTGCGCCGTTTTCGGCACCGCCCCCTCGCCTTGTTCTTCTTCTTCTTCCTTGTGCGGGGGGCGGGGCCTGGATCTCAGCTGCGCGCTCTCGTCACTTTATTCCGCGCGCGCCGGAGAGAAGCGACGCAGCGGAACGAACGAACGCACGGGCGGGACGGCGGGCGAAAGAACGGCTTTTCTTTTATATTGTTTTTGCTTTTTTTTTTAACGCGGTTAAGCGCGAAGAAGAAAACGAGAAGGTGGGATTAAAAACATGGCTCCGGTGTGAACGGCGAGCACGCGCAGAGAGAGAGAGAGAGAATATCAGCGCTCGCGATTTCCTGCGCGTGGATTTCTTCCCACTTATACACAGAGACACGCGCACGCGCAACACGGCTTCAACTTATTCGTTATCGGTTTGCATCCAAGTCTTGGATTAAAGTGGGACGCCATTTGGGTCAAACAAATCTCTTTGGATATTTGTGTGTGTGTGTTTTTTTTGTTTGTTTGTTTTTTTATTATTCCTATCAGTGAGCAACACAACCCAAAGTCCATCATGGACTCTTTGCACTCTTTACTTTGATGCTTGCACACACACACACATACACACTTGCCCTTGTGATCGGTCTCGAACCCCATCCTGAAGACTTGCGGCGAACATGTACGAGGGCATGGACGTGGTGGGTTTGCACCCTGCTCCGAACCCCTTCCTCATGATGGAGTATTACGGCCAGAGGTTCCCCAACACGCCCTGGAGCGCCTCCAAGCACTGTACGTGCCCTTGAAACCCCTCTTCCAAAACAAACAAACAAACAAACAAAAAATCTAAACGTTTTCCTTTTTTTCTTTTCCTTTCTGTGCACTGGATTATTACTCGCATGTTGTCTTGGCACGCTTTTCCTGAAAACTATTTTAGGCATGCACGAGGTCAGGGACTCTCCCACACTTTCTGTCCTGACTTTCTCGTTGGCACGCAAGCTGCAGGAACGTCACTCGTACATTTGGACATATGTCTCTCTTTTTTTTTTTTCGGTTGTTTTTGTGTTTCACACACTTTTCCTCGAGTTGCATTCATTGCACTACATGTTGCATGTATAACACGTGTCGAGTGATGATAAGCGTCCAGGAGGACGCTGGTGCGCAATTAAATTTCTTCTGTCGGTTTGTTATCATTTTGCGACAGCATCGTGTGTTAAGCGGTAACGTCACCTTACGGTTTCGCCGTAACTCGAGTTGTCGACGTCAGACTGGAGTCACTGCTTTGTGACCTTTCACGTACGAGCGCTCGGTGTAATGGTTCGTTCTTGTATTTTTTTTACGTGCAGCTAGCATTTAAATCTAGGATAAAACATAGAACTTGAGCGTTGCATGGAAACTTGCACCGCTGTATGTAAATCGGAATTTTGAAGCTTTCTTAGATGTCAGTGAAGAGTTTGAACAGATCATTACGTTAATGATTGGGTCTTGAACTTGCTCCAAGACCCAGTCAGCTCTCGAAACATGTCACATGTCATCATGTCACAAAACAAAATAAAAAAAAATAAATAAAAAAAATGATAGCTGTCATCAAAAAACAAAACAAAAAGAGCAATAATGCTGCGCATTCTCCAGCGTGACCTCAGCGTCCACCGTCCATCCGTCTTGTCGGCCGATTCTTTTGTAAATAGCTTCACGCGGCTCACACGCCTCTGTCCTTCAAGAAACGTCCGGGCGTGCATTGTGCTCATGACTGATAGATCCGAGGGGGTCTGTTTCCGTCCATCTGTTTTAGCGGAATTTCTGTTTAAATGTTAAAAAACTTCAATTCACACAGAAATCTCAACCTTTTTTTAAAAGGTTTTTTTGCGCGTTCTGTCATAAGCTGCTCAAAGTTAATCATTTGGTCTAAGAGTGTAGTGAAAAGATTGATGTTGCGCTATAAACGTTTTCCCTTGAAAGAGAAATTTAAATAATGCGGGGCGGGGTATTGTGGTCGTTCTGCAGCTAGTTAACAATTTTGTTCTTTTGAAGTTTGCGGTAAATTTACCAGCGGGGAAAAAAAGGAAAGTTTGTTAGTAAGGTTTTTTCATTGTGTAAGAAAAGAAATCGTTCCGTTAAAAGTTGATGACGAAGAAGAAAAAAAATGCGAATCACAATACGGAGTTTTTGCTAACAAGGTTTTACTGATGAAAAACGAGGATCGAGCTTTTTGAGACAGAAAAAACCGCTAAGGACGATACAGACGTAACGATAACGGCGATATTTAGTAAAGTGTATCTTGTTATAATCGCAATATTAATGTCTCGTACCGTAACCCAGCTCTAAAACTAAAACTCATAAAAGTCAAGTCAGCTTGGAGAAAGTGAAGAATTACTACTCAGAAATTCCTCCCTGTGATGTCACACCAACATGCCGGCTCTCGCCTTCAAAGTTATTAAATAACAACTTTTTTTTGTTGTTGTTGTTGTATTTTCATAAAATTTAACCTAAGACGTTGGCGCTCCCTTATAAAGCACTGAAACTGGAGACTCCTTCCATAAATGATACACAACAGTCCCTTTACCCAAAACGCCTGCTTCTACAGTTACAGTAACGACATGACAATAACATGAACGCTAACGTTGCGACTCCTCTCACTAGGGTGTTTCAGGGAGACGAAGGTAAGTTGTATGTTGAAAGTGTGTTGGTATTTGTTGGTTAGATGTTGAGAAACTTGTGATTTATTATCACAATTGACGACAACTCGTTTTAACTCGAATTTAGGAATAATTATGGGGAACGTAGGAAAGTAAATAATGAGCCTTTTCCTAAATATTTCTGTCAGACTGCTTGTGTGTGTGTGTGTGTGTGTGTGTGTGTGTGTGTGTGTGTGTGTGTGTGTGAGCTGATTGCCGTGAGCAGGAGGGTTTCCCCTCTGAGGGTACACACTGTGAGGGAATGCAGCACCAGGGGGGACGGATGATGCTCACATGACTAACACACACACACACACACACACACACACACTGAGTCTGTAGGAGTATATACTGTTACATCTCTCTCACACGCACACACACACCACGGTCTCATTAGTGCGCAGTGATGTGCAGCCTCGGATCATTTTACTTACACCATTCACTTCTGTCTGTCTCTCTACCTGTCTCTCCCTCTTTCTACCTGTGTGCACTTTCAACCTACACAAAGACCCAGTCAAAAGTGAGAGAGAGAGAGAGAGAGCGAAAGAGAGACAGGTTGTTTTTCTCTTTTGTTTTTGTCTATTTTTCTGTCATCCCTCTCTCTCTCTCTCTCTCTCTACATGTCTTTCTTCCTCTCTTCCTGCTCGTCTGTGTTTGTCTCGCTACATGTCTGTCTACTTGCCTATCTAAATCTGTCTGTCTACCTGACTCTCTACCTGTTTTTTTTCTGTCTCTCTCTCTCTCTCTCTCTGGCTGTTTATCTGTCTGTCTCTCTAATTGTCTCTCTTCTCTGCAATTCTTGCTACCTGTGTCTTTATACTTTATATTCCTCTGTGTCTCTCTTTACATTTCTATCTCTCTGTCTGTCTCTCTATCCTTCTCTCCCTGTATGTCTTTCTGCTTACCTGTCTGTCTCTCTGTCTGTCTGTGACTGTCTGCTGCCTGTGTGTCTTTCTGTCTGTCTCTACCCATTTATATGTCTGTATATTTCTAACACTTTCAACTAGTGGTTGTTGGCCTGGCAGCGTGTGTATTGTGTGTTGTGTGTGTTTGTGGTGGTAGAGGTTACTCAAGTTCACACTTCTGTTACCAAGATGCCGCATTGTCAGTCACACATGAAGCCCCGCCCACTCACATTTAAACAGAGCCTTCTGGCTAATCATCAGCTTCCTGATGGTGTCTTTAATGTTGTTATTATGAATTTTCTCTATGTGTGTGTGTGTGTGTGTGCGCGAGCGAGCGCGCTCATGTGTTTCGTGAGCAGAGTTCACACTTGGAATGCCTCAGGGCACTGCTGTCATGTCAGTCTCGCTGCATGCTGTTTAAACTCCGCCTCCTCAGTGAGACGCTTCCTGATCAGCTCATGACTGCTGCAGGATTTTTAGTGTGTTTTTGAGTGTGTGTGCATGCTCTTATGAACCAGCAACTTTCAGTTGTATACAAAGGTTGTCAAGGGCACACACACGCGCACACACACACACACACAGTATTGTTCTGCAAACTTCAGAAACGGATAAGAGGTGAAAGCATCCTAAGAATAGGCATTATCACTTTGTGTGTGTGTATGTGAGAGAGAGAGAGAGTGCTTTATGAATATCAGCTATTGTTTGACTTGGGGTTTTCCTTGTCCTGCTGTCACGAATACTGTGTGTGTGTAGTGTCTGGATCAGCTCCAGCTCTCAGCAAATTGAGTCTGGTACACTGTGACCTCAGCTCATTAAGCTTGTTTGTGTGTGTGTGTGTTCATGTTCATGTGCTCTCTGATTGGTCAGGTATTGATTTATTTTCTATAACATCGGCTCAGACTGTTGTTCTGGATAAATCATAAAGGGGTGTAAATACTTTGTGCATCACACACTCCTCGGTAACTGTACCTCTACAGTTGTATACAGTAACCAAACACACACACACACACACACACACACACACACAGAAGTAGTGTATGGATGGGATCTCCTCTCGTTGCTATGGGAACAGGGACAGAGGTCAGTGGGGCTCGCCACATGACCGGCTAATTCTGTAAGGGCAAACTGTCCATTATAAGATTAAACAGTGTGTGTGTGTGTGTCCACGCGGACATGTTTGTGCAACTGTGTGTATGTGTGCGTACACTGACCCTCACATCTGATTAATAGGATGGTGTCACCAGTATGTGCAATACTTCAGACTGTGTGTGTGTGTGTGTGTTCTGTACCTCTGATCTGTGTATTTGTGTAAAACGACTCATAATCCTGGAGAGGCCCTTGTCTAGTGTGTGTGTGTGTGAGCGTGTGCACACAGTTATCAGGTCCAGACGTCTGGAGCTTGTGTGTGTGTGTGTGTGTGTGTGTGTGTGTGTGTGTGTGTGTGTGTGTGTGTCCCTGGGGGCCATTTTTTAAACACTTAAGTCCAGTGCAGGAAATGAGTGTCTACAAGAGAAAAACTGAGATGGCACATGTATACACACACACACACACACGTGTACTTTGTGACTCTGGATGTTAGGAATTGTGGTTTGTTGTGGAGTTAATATGAGACTGTGTGGTTTTTGGGGAACACTTTGACCTCACACGCTCCCTGACTGTAATTCTGTACTCCACACTGATAGATGGCATCTCTGATTAATATTCTAATGAGCTGATTCTAATCACCTCATGAATATGCATATAGCCCTACAGATTTTCTGCGCCTCTTACACACCTGAAGGAAGCTTCATGAATTAAACCTCCTGAGGTGAACTTCATGATGTTTCTGAGGTAAACTTCAAGAGGGTTATGATGTGAATCTTCTGAGATAAACTTCATGAGGTTGAGGTGAACTTCAGGAGGTAACCTTTATAAGGTTTCTGAGGTAAACTTTATAAGGTTTTTGAGGTAAACCTCCTGAGGTAAACTTTATAAGGTTTCTGAGGTAAACCTCCTGAGGTAAACTTTATAAACCTCCTGAGGTAAACTTTATAAGGTTTCTGAGGTAAACTTTATAAGGTTTTTGAGGTAAACCTCCTGAGGTAAACTTTATAAGGTTTCTGAGGTAAACTTTATAAGGTTTTTGAGGTAAACCTCCTGAGGTAAACTTTATAAGGTTTCTGAGGTAAACCTCCTGAGGTAAACTTTATAAGGTTTCTGAGGTAAACCTCCTGAGGTAAACTTTATAAGGTTTCTGAGGTAAACCTCCTGAGGTAAACTTTATAAGGTTTCTGAGGTAAACCTCCTGAGGTAAACTTTATAAGGTTTCTGAGGTAAACCTCCTGAGGTAAACTTTATAAGGTTTCTGAGGTAAACTTTATAAGGTTTTTGAGGTAAACCTCCTGAGGTATCAAGACATTCCAAAAGCTGTCTCCACTAGGGTCTTTACATGTTGTCTCTCTCTCTCAAGCTCACTGATGGAGTGTTTGTTCATCTTCGTATTGTATAAAGGCATTTGAGGCTTGTGGAAAGCAGCCCCACACACACACACACACACACACACACACACACACACACACACACACACACACACACACACACACAAGCAGTATAAAGCTCTGAAGGTTGTCTCATGCATGCTTGCTTTGTGAACATTGACTGAATAGGTGTGTGTGTGTTTATTTAGCTAATACAGGTGTGGACTTTGTACTCTTATATGTGTGTGTGTGTGATGTGGCTGGGGCATGTGGCTGCAGCGGTGTGTAAATAAGAGGTCTAAATTTACCTCATGAGTTCAGCTTTCCTTGAAATACCGCACACACACACACACACGATAGTCCAGATATGCACAATTACAAACATTATTATATATCGGGACCTTCTCAAACACACACACACACACACACACACACACCCAGCACGGAGGTTGCGGTTAACACCACTGTCCTGATGCTAATAAAGCACATCCTTCTATTTCAAAGTTTCATATGTACACACACGCGTGCACACACACATACTTATACACACACATTTCCTGAGTGCAGATAGCTGATAAGTGTGTAGTTAAACACAGCTCTGTGTCCTGTTGTGTGTTTTAGTAACCGTGTCGCTGTCACCACAACTAAAGCTGATTGATTTTCTGTAACGGCATGTCCCCGAGCGCTTTATTCCTCCAGCAGTTGAACGTTGCATTTAATGTCGTGGAACGTCCATTAAACTAAGTGACTTCCTGTCGCCACGTACTGCACGTTATAGGGGTTCGTGGAAGGAGTCTCCAGTTTCAGCACTTCTTGGGAACAATTGGTGACGAGAGTGCCGAATGTCTCACAACATCAAATGTAACTGTAAACGGATAAAAAAACATCATTCCGAAATAAATGAAGTAATAAGTTGGGAAAATGTACATCAAGGGGGTAGTTATTTATTTATAGATTATTAATTTATTTCTTTTGTGTCCCTGTTCAGCCGTGGAGACGCAGAGCACAAGTTCGGAGGAAATCGTCCCCAGTCCTCCATCTCCTCCTCCACCACCGAGGGTCTACAAGCCCTGCTTCGTCTGCCAGGACAAATCCTCCGGCTACCACTATGGCGTCAGTGCTTGTGAGGGCTGCAAGGTAAAACATACACACGCACGTGCGCACAAACATGCGGGAACTTCAGTTCCTTCTTTTTATGTAAATCTGTGCTTTCTGTTCTGCATCGTGGCTGCTCTGCTCACTGCTGCTGTATCGCTCTCTGTAAGCGAGATGCGGGTTCTCTCATTTCTAATTTTGTCCTGTTAGAGCTTGAGGATCTTAAGAATTTAGTCTCAGAATATTTTTGTTTTGCGTCATGTTTCTCCTTAGGTCACACCTCTATTAACTTGTACAACACAAGAGGGCAACCTCGGAGTTTAGGTGGTTCGCAGGATTCATTTTTGGGGTAGTTTTTTTTTTTTAAGCGCTTTTTTATCATACCTATTTTTTCTTTTGTGTGTTTAACTAATTTAGTAATTTGTCCTACATTCTAAATTATATTATAAAAATGTTTTGCTAAAATAAACTTTTATTTAATTTTTTTCTGAAAACAGAGAGAATTCCAGGCCAGTGAAAATCAGGAGGACTTGACTGATTTAGTGCGATTTATATGAGCTTAATAGTGTGTGTGTGTGTGTGTGTGTGTGTGTGTATGAGAGAGAGAGAGAGAGAAGTTTGGTTAAGGAAATATGGCAGCTCTGGAATTGAGCCTGGTGTTTTTGCATTTGTAGGTCACACACAAAATACAACAGTGTCTGTTGTACACATTCAGAGAGTGTGTGTTTGTGTGTGTGTTTGTGTGGTATGCACTGTGCATGCCAAGAGATTTGTTCCATTTCTGATTCTTAAGCCGTCTGTTACTGTAGCCAAGCAAGGATGGTGTGTGTGTGTGTGTGTGTGTGTGTGTGTGTGTGTGTGTGTGTGCGTGTGTGCGTGTGTGTGTGTGTGCGTGTGTGTGTGTGTGTGTGTGTGTGTGTGTAAGTGATGGAGAGAGAAAAGAGCACCCAAACGTGATTCATCCTTCAGCTTGTCTGCCAATAGCTGTCTGACACTGATCTTGTAAAAAGCGCGCGCACACACACACATACACACACACACACACGCACGCTTTCTTTCTGTATCTGTCTTCTGTTTTAAATTCAGTCTAATCATGTTGTAAATTTAGCACTCACACAAAGGAACACTAATTATGCAGGAACAATCGGTTAATAATTAATATAATCATTGTCATTATCTGCAATGATCTTTTCATTACAGTGTCATTTTAATAAGACCTTTTTGTTTGTTTACAGTCTCTCTAAAGTATCAAACTGTTAACTCATTTTTATAATGGTTCAGTTTGAGCTACTTACGAAGTGTAAAATGACATAATTGATCAGCATGTTGTTGTTAAAAAGTAATCCCTCGCGCTCAGCATCGCGTTTTTCTCCGCAGGGGTTTTTCCGCAGGAGCATCCAGAAGAACATGGTGTACACGTGCCACCGGGAAAAGAGCTGCATCATCAACAAGGTGACGCGGAACCGCTGCCAGTACTGCCGTCTGCAGAAGTGTCTGGAAGTGGGCATGTCCAAGGAATGTGAGTACCTGCTCCACAATCTTCTCAGATCAGCTCCATCATCATCGTCTTTGGCATGACATATTTCGTGTTCTTCACGCGAAATATCTGTATCAAGTGTTTTACTCTGGCTTACATTCCGATTCAGAACTTCAGAGTAGCTAAAGCCATGGAGTACCATGGACGGCTCCATGTTGGCTAATAGCGATGATGATGAGTGATGTTCTGCAAGCGATTTGTTGATTTAATCCAAGGCTGCTACTTGTTTGATGTAGCTACTCTGGGTAGCCCCATATGGAGGGGAGTCTATGGAGTCGGGGTGGCCGATATTTTTTGTCTCCACTAGAGATTTGTGCCTTGCCAATGTCTTTTGTGCGTATGATGTTTGGACAACCACCACAGCTCTGACCATGCGGTTTCTAAGGATGTAGACGTGAGCGCAGAGCTTAGCGTTAACGAAAGTCGTCCTTCTTAGTTTCACGAGCTTCGTATCCTGATTTCGGATATAAAGGTAAAAATCTTTGTGTAATTTGTATAAAAAAACCATTTCAATGTTTCTGTAAAGCATCAGTGACCTTGATCACACCAGGACCGTCATGCCACAACATGTATTGTTCATATTATGTTAGTAAACCCTGTTTTGATACCGTAACACATGGAAAGCATAAACGTTTTTAGCTATATCAGTTTGTCCGTAATAAGAGGTGATGGTGTCGAGAGAAAAACTCCGAGATGACATGAAGAAGAAACGTTGAGAGGAGCCAGACTCAAAAGGAGAACCAATGAAAAAAGAAATAAATAAACATATTTTGATAATTATGTTTGAATACTAAATGGTGTATTTAATAGTTACATGTTGCAGTTTAAGTCATAATTGTCATATGTGTCAGAATAATCTTTAACTTTTTCAACAAGCAATAAATTTAAGATAAAAAAACAAACATGAAGCTAGATTGCAAGGTGCCAACTTGAATTATATGAACATTATAATAACTATTATCTTTAGCTTTTTTTTTTTTACGCGAGTCCTTTTTTGTTGCTCATTTTTTCCACCTTTTTTTTTTTTTTTTTAATAAATAAAGTTATGCCGTAATATTTTCATCATAGGCCTGAATTCAGAAGCAGCGTGACTTTATCCA
This sequence comes from Clarias fuscus, assembly GCA_030347435.1. Lineage (NCBI taxonomy): Eukaryota > Metazoa > Chordata > Actinopteri > Siluriformes > Clariidae > Clarias > Clarias fuscus. The sequence continues at coordinate 28,302,849 of CM059220.1, forward strand.
GGCCACTAGGAAACGAGCCCTGCTCGAAACTCGCTCTGTGTCTGGATGCAAACAATTTATTACAGACTCCACCCTCAGAAACTATTATAGCTATTGTGTTTTATTTGATGCATGATCCGGTACCTGTCTGACTAGACAGCTGAGTTGTCATCATGTCATGGCTCGTGCTCATTCAGCACTCGGTCGCTCACTGATGTCGTAACGCAGTTCAACCTTTGCTTGTTTTTCCCTCCTTTGTCTTGATTAGCTGTAGTATGTTGGGTTGCGCTACATTACCCTGACTTCACTCTAACGCTTTGATGTCGCCCACAGTCTGTCTGTTGTTGGCGTGGCCTATTGTCCTGTGTTCGATTCTAGCCGTCTGGCGTGTTATCCAGGATTAGACGCGTGAATGCTCGACTACAGACACACGCGTGAGAAACTATTTCCAAGTGTCACGACGTGTGCTGAAGTGAAACCTTGTCAGTCTGGCACCTTTTTCCATCTCGGCTCGTACGCAGGGTGAGAAAAGCGAAGCAAGAAAGAACGTTCACTAGCACGAACCTGAAACTAGCAGAGATGGCAATATAAAAGCACAAATGCAAAAGTACAACAGGAGCAGCCTAAACACAAGGGGAACCGAGACATGCTGAGGTGTTAAGGATGGAGGATTACTATCAAACAGTTTATTTCCACATTGTCTTGCATCCTGAGAAATAACGATAAATCACTGAGGGCGTTTTCACATTAGCAATCGGTCTTCTCTGAAATCTCTCTAAGTCATCCAATCTCATCCTCTGAACTAAACAGCCATTTCACGGTTTTTTTTTTTTTTTTTTTTTTTTCTGGGGGAAAAAATAGATTTCCTACTAAATTAATTGTGCTTAATGTGAAGACACTCAGTTTCTATGACTTATCCATATCCATGTTGAGCTTACCTGTTCAACAAGAAGACCTTTTATAACTGAATATTTGCAGTATATAACTAATGCTAACAATCATCTAAGATTGGTGATGTTGGTAAGATTGGTGATGTTGGTTCACTTCAGCTATTGTTTAAATTGTAATGTCAGTGGAATAAATTTTACCTAAGTACACAAGCGTTACGCTGTCTGGCCCCACCCTCGACCGTAATCACCATTGTTCATGAACCCGCATAAACCCTTTAGTTTTTTTAAACGTTTCATGGTTGTAATCTGACTGAATAATCTGTTGAGAACTTTGTTTAGAAATAAGATTGACTTTAGCTAAAATGTTCTACTCATGTTACGCACTTAACGCTTAAGTGCTATTCTGCTAAGCTGAAAACAGAAATTAGCCTCACTCACGAAGATCGTCATGGCTAGGCGTCATGATGCTGAGCTTGCAGTAAACGGACGTACATTATGTTATTATTAGTAAGAACGCAGCCTAGGTATAGAGTGTTGGCTCGCTGATTTTGCTAGCTAAATTTGTTATAATTATTTTGTTATTGTTATAAAAATTAATAATTGTTAGCTAACCAGGCTGTTAAATTCTCACTTATATGGTTGTGATCTCTCGTCTTCTGTCAGCTGCAAAAGATCTTCTAGTTGATCAGTATGACGATAAGGTTTTATCTTCATTCTAGTTTTCTCCTAAAGCTTCCTTATCGCAACCACAACCGAACTGGGGAATTCCTCGCAGTCATCGTATTACAGATGCATCACGGTGCGCTCACACACACTTACTTCAGGAATCCCTGTTATGATTGTAATATGTGTGTTTGTGGCCATGATTACTGTATACCACATCCTTTTTTTTGTTAGGATGTGTTTCAGTGGTGGCACACACTGAGACAGACAGACAGACAGACAGACTCGCGCGCACACACACACACACACACACACACACACACACACACACAAGGGTTTTCCCTGTGGCTGTGTGATCACACATTCTTTCAATTCTGTCTTCCAGTGTCAGACTTGAGAAGTTAATTGGGAGAGGTGAGAAAACTGAGGGGACACACACACACACACGCGCACACACACACCAGATGGAGCCTCACAGCAGTTTATCCTATTCTCTTCTATTATATGCTCACAGATGTGTGTGTGTGTGTCCAGCACTCTTTAGGACTGAATAGGGTGATCCATCATTGCCAGATTATGGAATTTACAGTCGTGAGATGAAACTGCACTCATCCGCCTCCTAGTGGACACTGAGTGTGTATGTGTGTATCTGAGTCTATATGTGTTTGTATGATAGTGTGGCATTTTTTTTAAAGCCTAAGTTTTGAATTTGCCTTTCTGTCATCCAAACCATAGTTAAGTAATGACATCTAATTTTTTCAGGAAGGCCCGCCTACCTAGTGTGTGAAATCACATTTTAAACAAACGCAACCTGAAATATTTACCAAGGTATTTAAAACTTCACTTGTCATTTTCTAGTATCGCAGACGTAACAAGATGTACTGCAGTATAGCCAGGAAACTGAAGGTTATTCAGGTTTTCCGGGCGTTTCCATAGCAACAAGTTATGAATTCTTGATTAAAAGAATTTAGCGCAGTTTCGAAGTGACGTCCTCCATTATGTAGTGTTCATGGAATTTAACATGCAATGTTAAACCGCGGAATTGTCTGTGACATAAAATTTGGAGTTTTTATTTTATAATGTAGACACTGATTCGTGCTTTCGCAACCAATAAAACGGATGGGTTTTGGTGTGCAGTCATGATTAAAAACGCAAAAGATTGATATGCTAAGTATGAAGCTGGAATTTGAAGCATCACTACATCATGGAGACAGTTGATCTCACACACACGCACACACTCCAGTTTTACGTGCTTCACAGACACATCAGTTACCAGTTCCTTTCACACACTCCCTCAGTCCCATTATAGCTGGAGCTCATCTCCGGGCGGGATGATGGAGGGATGCTGAAAGGAGGAGGAGAGGAACATTGACATTTTTATCTTTCCGTTGAATTCCGTGTGTGTGACAGACGAGCTGCCAACGCTTTAATTTTCTCCCCTCGAATTACAGCCGCCAGAGACAGACTGAGACACGCGCGCGCACACACATATACACACATCTATAAGATGATCTATAAGACCTTCTGCTGTAGGGAACTGCTGTTATGAATTTGTAGCACAAGATGTAAATATTGAATTCCAACAAGGATTTGGCCTACATTTTTATCAAAGATATCCATATTTGCAAACAGCTTTTTCCTTCTTCTCTTCTTTTTTTTAAAAAACATTTTTATTTGAAAGAAATACATAAATGGATAAATAAAATATAAAGCAGCCCCATATCTGCAAAATTGGCATGGATTCCAATTTGGTCCCCACCAACCACAAAGAACAGCACTGGAACTGAAACACAGTGGGACCTGGATTTTTATTTCCAAAACAAGGCTCTACACACACACAAACAAAAATCATATTTTTATTTTTTTCAACTGACTTTCTTATGAGGATCAGGATTTTATGTGCATTATACTACGTTAAGTCCACCCTATGTAAATGTTTACCCAGGCAGCATATTAAAGACTGACGGACTGACACACACACACATGCGCCCACACGATTCCTGGTTTTCAGTACCATGTTCAATTTTTGCCTCAATAAACTCTCAAGTCCTCACAGAGTAGGTATTTAACCGGTTCCTTTTAGTATACAACCATATACAAACACTGCATCATATCCCCTGTTTGAGTGTTGTAGGGACAATTTAGCTTCCCTAGTACCTCAAGTCCTTACAATGTAGGTACAACAATAGGTAATGATATAGGTTAAATGATGAAATAAGCAAACACACACACACAATAGATTTTCTTATGAGGCCCAGGACCTCGTGTGCATTATACCAATCTCCACTATGCAAATGTTTACCCAGTCACTATACTGAATGAAGACATGCATGCACACACACACACACACACACACACACACACACACACACACACACACACACACACCACATCATATTCCCTGTTTGAGTGCTAGGGGGAATTTTTCACTTCCATAACATTTCAAGTCCTTTAAATGCAGGTATTTAATCTGTCCCAATTCTGGAGTGATCAAATGTACTCACATAAAAACGGACAAATGCACATGTACAATGCCCGAATCTTCAATATTTTTTAGCACATTCGTCCTCACAGTGACAAGAATGTTTGTATTTTTGTATACAGTTTAGGTCTTCTCTGTAACATTGTGTTTACTGGGGACAAGAATTTTAGCCCCTTTCATTTCCAACCAGAAACTAAGATATCCTCTTCCTCATTCCTTGAGTGTTGTTTTACCTGCTGAATGCCAAGATGAGAACACACACACACACACACACACACACATATTTCCCCTGCAGGATCTTGTGTGTGACTGATGAAGCGCGCACGCTAATAGTTCTTTAATGGCTTCATTAAACCGTGTGTGTGCAGCGCTCCGATCTGTCAATGCGGCTAACATGGCACCGTTAAGCACGGCCCGCTTTTATTTAGGAATTAATTTCACCTCTCCAGAGGCACAAAGATGGAGAGAGAAGGAGAGAAAGAGAGAGAAAGCATTAATGTGGACAGAGATTGGAAAAAGAATAATGGAATGAGCATGACGGCAGGTCCAGATTGGTGCAGTTGTGTGTGTGTGTGTGTGTGTGTGTGTGTGTGTGTGTGTGTGTGTGTGTGTGTGTGTGGAATAATGCTCACACACAACAGTGATAAATCAGAGTATCGACTAACATATGACTAATGTCTAGCCGCTAACGCCGTTTACACTTGCACAAGCTGACAGGATTTCTGAGAGGATTTCAGCCCATTAAAAAAAAAGAAAGGTTTATAATTCTTTAATGGATAGCGAATGTGAGCTAAAGTAACATTTCTGAGAGAATTTTTACTACATGTTTAAAAATTATAAATCATAATTGTCCATTTAACGTGCTAAAATGCCTTGTGACAGTATTTCTGAAAGTGGTTTTGTTTATAATCGTTTGGTGCTAAACAGCTAGCAAACATGGCCTAAAGGTAATTTCTGAGAGGATTTTTACTTCATTACCAGAGACAAAAGGGTTATAATTATTTTTATGATAGACAGCTAGCTAACTAATCTGAAAAAAATTTACATTTGTGAGGATTTTTACCTCAGTTTTTTATTCATTTTTTCCTATAATATCTAGCAGTGGTGATTTAAAGTGACAGGGTAATGGATAGGATTCTTGGCCCATGTTTAAAAGAAAAAAATATATATGCTAGCCTACGGAGGTGAACTAAAGTGGCAGGATACCTCAGAGGATTTTTACCTCATATTTAGTTTAATTATCATTTTGTGCTAAGCAGTTAGCTAGTCTGAGCAAAGGTAGCATGATATTGAGGAATATTTGTACCTCATAACTAAAAGGTTTTATAGTAATTTAACGGTAGCCAGTTAGGAAGCTAACGTGACAAAGTTTGAGTGATGTCTGGATGGTTGGAAATCATAAGTAGCTAATCACCAAACAGAAGAAAACGTGATAGAAATTCTGAGAGAATTTTTTCCCCCAGGAATTTACACATCATAATTGTTCAGTGCTAGCGTAGCTAAAGTAAGCTGAATCTTTAAAAAAAAAAAGAATTTTCAAGGACATCTAGCTAGCTGACAAACTAAAGTGACAAGATGATTTGTAGTACAAGGTTCAGATTAGTTCGGTGCGAAACAGCTAGCTAGCCAACATTGCTTTTTTTTTTTTTTTTTAAGAGAGAATTTTTACCAAAATTTCTGACGGTTTCAGAATTATTCATTGTTAGCTAGTTAACACAAGCTAAAGGAATTGTCAGAAGAATGAATGAAGGCTAATGATGTACTGTTTTCGGGTCTTTAGCGGTGCGGAACGACAGGAACAAAAAGAAGAAGGAAGAGAAGAAGGTGGAGTGTGTGGAGAGCGGAGTATTGACTGCAGACACAGAGATGATGATCGAGCGTGTGAGGAAAGCGCACCAGGACACGTTCCCATCGCTTTGTCAGCTCGGCAAATACACCACGGTGTGTGTTAAAAATAATTTTTGGAAATATTTTTGAAAGTTGTCTCCAGTGTCAGTAGTAAGAGACAAGTGCTGAGGTGTGTGTGTGTGTGTGTGTGTGTGTGTGTACATGCAGAGTAACAGTTCGGAGCACCGAGTCTCGCTTGACGTGGATCTGTGGGATAAATTCAGCGAGCTCTCCACCAAGTGCATCATCAAGACGGTGGAGTTCGCCAAGCAGCTTCCCGGCTTCACCACGCTGTCCATCGCTGATCAGATCACGCTGCTCAAAGCCGCTTGCCTCGACATCCTGGTAAGAAAGAGAAAAAGAGATGTGTTTCTTATTAGCATAACGTAAGATTAGCCGGTCTGGATTTGGTGTTAAAGCTGCTCCTCTTGTGGTAGATCCTGCGCATCTGCACACGTTACACGCCTGAGCAGGACACCATGACGTTTTCAGACGGTTTGACGCTAAACCGCACGCAGATGCACAACGCCGGCTTCGGACCGCTCACGGACCTGGTATTCGCCTTCGCCAACCAGCTGCTGCCGCTCGAGATGGACGACGCAGAGACGGGCCTGCTCAGCGCCATCTGTCTGCTGTGTGGTGGTGAGACCCGCGCACACTCACACACAGTCTTCTATATTATCGTAGCTACTTTAGCTTTACTTTCTAGTTTTATACATTTTTATTATACTATATTATTTCATAATATTGATCTTATCTTAATATTATTATAACAATGTTATTCATTTATCTAACAGTATTTGTACTTAATTATTAAACATTTTACCACGTTTGTATTATTTGAACATTATTGCTCAATATTTAGTTTTTTACTTTGTCGTAATGGTACACAATATAAACAATTCATGGACTCCCAGCACCACCTAGTGGCAGCACGGTGATCTGCTTCTTCAGTAATGCATTGGATTTCATAAAAGGAGCGATTATATTAACAGATTTTCTCGTTTTTGATCGCATCAATGATATTTTTTTCATATCCATTCATTCCTGGATTTCACCATTGTTTTCATACTTTTGCATATCTCTGAGGTAAGAGAAAATTTTACTCGTGGTTGAGAGCACTCTCACCAAGATAAGGATTTTTTTTTAAAAACTCAAAGCAAATTGTTGGTCTGATGCACAGAAACATAGTTTTAAAATTGAGAAACATAACAATAGATAACAAGATCAGATTTATATTCGGAGATCAGAGAGCGCAGTGCTTTTAGAGATCGCACAGATTTGATAAGACAGATGCCGAGCCGTTTCAGATTTCCACGAGCACTCTGAAACACATAATTAGGAAATCCACTATTCAGTTCAAAGTGCCATCAAACCACTTTTTTTTTTTTTTTTTCATTTCTTTAACTGGGTGTTCCACGACTGACACGATATGCACAGCATATTGTATCTTGTGCCATTGCTGCGTTTTTAACCGTCTTGTAACACCAAGGCTCACACTCTGGACGATCACATCTTTACTTTAAGTTGATGACGTTGCAGCTGTAGTTCATCATCTTACTGCCTTTTTTCTGTGGCATTTCTCTATAATTTTCACCTTATATGGTGTTTACAGTCTTTGTCTGTGCTAATTACATTATCATTTCTCTATATTACGTTACATTAAATTACATTATCATCAATTATCATCATTTAGCTCCTCCGGGTAAAAGCAGACTGGGATGGTTAAGAACATTTAGCATTTATCTGGTGGTTCTTGTCTTAATCTTTCAATGAGAATGTTGCTGCATTGTGTATTTGACAATATTTCCTGTGGTTCATGGTGTGTTTGTGTGTGTGAGCAGATCGTCAGGACTTGGAGGAGGCCGAAAAGGTGGACGTGCTGCAGGAGCCGCTGTTGGAGGCGCTAAAGCTCTATGTGAGGAAGAGGAGGCCACACAAACCCCACATGTTCCCCAAAATGCTGATGAAGATCACAGACCTGCGGAGCATCAGCGCCAAGGGTGAGTCTTTCTCGCTCTCTCTGTCTCTCTCCGTAGACTTTTCACTCCATAAACTTTTCACTTTTCAAATAAATGTAATCGTTATTCCGACTGAAATCGCACTTTGGACCAACACACCTTCAGGGGACTCCGGAATGTACAACTCAATCGGACATAGAAGTCGGCAGAGGCGCTCTGCGCAGGCTTCACTGTTCCCAAGAAGACAAACAAAATGCGTAATAGCAGAATTCGTTGCAAACAATCCTTCAGATAATGCCATAACCCTGAGGGACAGTGTGCATCTCATTTGTACAAAAAGTAAAGCATCCAGCATGGACAAAATGTACAGCGCTGTAAAAATGTTTCATCTCTCAGCCGCTAGTCAATTGGCTGTTGATTTGTTTTAGTTAGATCAACTGGGAATACAATACTAACAAGCTGAACGCTGGCATATCGCCACCTATATAAATAAATCGATTCCCCTGCTGTGCTTGTATAATGGGACGAGGACAGTAGTCTAATTAAATCGCCTAGTTGAGCTATAACCATACCTCCACTTACTGTAACTGTGCATGGAAACGTAATACTTTTTTTTTTTTTTAACACACGCGCGCGCACACAAGCACACACAGTTTGTTTGGCAACTAGTAAAGTTTCAAATGACAAAAAAGAAGGTCCTTAAAGGTTACTAAACGTCTCATTTCTCTCTCTCTCTCTCTCTCTCTCTCTCTCTCTCTCAGGGGCAGAGCGAGTGATTACACTAAAGATGGAGATCCCTGGCTCGATGCCTCCTCTCATCCAGGAGATGCTGGAGAACTCGGAAGGGTTGGAGAGCTCAGGGGGTGGAGCCAGCTCACGATCAAACCCCGCCCCATCAGGCAGCTGCAGTCCCTCGCCCTCGTCCAGCTCCACCCACAGCAGCCCATCCACACAGTCCCCCTGACACGCGCACACACAGAGACACATACCATTTCTTCCTCGTCTTAGCTCCGCCCACTCATGCTGCAGGGGCTCGGTCGTCCACCGCCTCCCGTGGGTGGGAGTCTTAGAGTGTCTCTCTCTCTTCGCTGCTGTAAAGACTCATCGGACAGACGGAGGAGAGAAAGTTTTACAGACACTGAAAAAAGTAAATGAGAGAGAAGAACTCAGTACTTGGAGTTTGGACCTTTTTTTTTTTTTCTTATTCATTTTCTTCCTCCAACATCTCAGGCCTGGACTCGCCCACCATGTATGAACGATGGACTTGGCCTAGCTTTCGAGAGGCTTTTTCATTTGTTTTTTGTTTTTTTTTACAAAAATGATATATATATATTAAATATATATAGAGAGAAGGGAGAAAAACCCGGGTATGATTGCGGAAGAACAAAAATAAAACAGACTTGGAGTGTAGCTGTATTTCTTCACTGATTTTTTTTTTTCTCTTTGTATGGACATTAGAGAAAATAGAGAAAAAATTCAGAGAGAATTCTAACAGAGTGCGAGAATTGTTGCTTTTTTTCGGACTGATGATGATGATGATGCAGTTTTTCATGAAAATGTTGAAAAAAAATTTACACTTGCATAAATTGTGCACAGACGGAATGAGATAAAACTGTGGTTGCAAAAAAAAAAAGATCTGCCTCTGTTTAATTTGTTCCTCACGACACTTGTGTCTGATTTCCGCATTATGAGTCAGAGGTTGCTCTGAATGGTTGGACGCACCCCTTTAAAATAAGTCTGTTTGGAGAACATGAATGGTTTTTCAGATTTAACACCACGAATGTGACACTTCAGCGCCTCCTGCTGGATCAGTTTAGTGCTCTAGTGACCTCATAACGTAGCTGGAGAATCTCATAATCTGCAAGCTTTTTATGTCATTGGGTTATTTTACAAATGATACATTTTGGGAAGTGTTTTCAAACTTACTGAAAAGCTGCAAGGCTTCGTTTTAGGTGTCAGTGTTTTTGTATTTTCGTTAACAATTTGTAATGTATGGTGTAGGATTTAAGATGCTGATCATGACGACCAGCATGCCGACAGCGAGATGTGTTTATGAGAGACCCAGAGCTCGTCAGAGTGCTTTACATTTGAGCTCAACACAAAATCACTGAAACACTCAAAATAAAGGTATAAACCAGACAACTCTGTTTCACATTGGGGCATTTCGCATCATTCCTGGAGTGAATTCTTTTTTAAAAACATTTTCCACTACAATGGTACGTTGTTGCAAGAAATCACCACTGCCACAAAATTTGTAAGTGTTAATTTACATATAAACAAACAAAAAAAAGACGGACACTCTAAGACTTTTTTAACTTTTCAACTTTGATTACTGTCCAGTGTGTCGAGTGTCCAGTTCATGTGTGATAATGAATCCTCGTGCTCTCAGTACCACTCTTTCACTGTTCGAGTCCTGGAATCACGGAAGAAAAACTCCGTAGACTTGGTGATTCAGTACATTCAGGTGGTCATGTGACTTAATTTTATCGCCACATAACGTTGCTGAGTCTCGACCTGAGCGACTGAAGCGACCCCAGATCATAACGCTGTCTCCAGAGGCTTGTACAGTGGACACTATGCATGATGGGAGCATCGCTTCATGCGCTTCCCTTCTCACCCTGACACGCCCATCACTCTGGAATAGACTCAATTTGGACTCATCAGGTCACATGACCTTTTTCCATCGCTCCAAATATCAATCCTTATGCTCCCTAGAAAACTGAAGGCTTTTTTCTCGTGGGTTTTCTTTTGGACGCACAGTTCTTACTTTCACGATCAAACATCCATGCAACTTCACCAAATGTATAAGTGATCTCTATTCAAGTTTTTTTTTTTCTGCCCATATTTCTTCCACAAAGTTGACAGTTCAGCAGTTTCCTTAGAGATTTTAATAATGTGTTGAAGGGTTCTTAACAGTTCCGGTAAATTTCCAATCATTTCTTTAGTTGTTTTCTTTGCTTGATGAAGGCCAATAATTTGACCCTTCTGAAATGGTGACTTATTGTTTTTGACCAGGAAGTGTAAATGGAATTAAAAAAATATAGGGTGGACAAGGCATGATGTTTGCCCCCAAATTTTGGGATCACCGCTCTAAGCCAGACTGCCGAAGAAATCAGTACATATCAGCATGTGTGAGACATTAAAACATGAGTTACTGTACTTAAAATAAGTATGAATGTGTCATATTTATAATTTACCTGAGTGTTAGTGTTGTTAAATTGATTTGTAAAAAAAAGAATAAAAATAAACGATTATGAATCTGCTGTGATGCTACGCAATTTAATTAGCGCTATAGCTAGAAGACAGAAGGCGTGAAGAAGTGTTCACCTCTCGCTTTACCTCAGTGAAATGTTTAAAATGCTGGAGTAAACGATGACTCGCATGAAATGATGCAAGTTTAAACTTAAAAAAAAAAAATTCTGAGGTAAATGTAGCTAATTTGGCTAATGTTAACTGGCTATTTATGCTAAGCCAGGTCTGACTAGCATCCATTGTGAAAGCTAACTTAAACGTCCAAGTCAACATGTCAAATATTAGCTAATGGTGAATATGGGTTATTTATGGGTTATATAACTTCTGTTTCATTTGTTAGCAAACCTTGTAGCGTTAGTTGTGCACATATGCAGCAAACAGAATTTAGAATTGTATTAATAAAAGCTTGTTTTTACATCTGAAAGCGACAATTTCAGCAATTAAATTTTTCACTCAATACTTGAGTTAGATATTTTTTAATTTTACACTTTTAATTATGTAAGACTTTAACATGTCTATACTTTCACTTAGTTGCACAGGTTAAACATTTAAATGAATTCTAACGTCACGGGAGGAAGACCAAAAAGTGTCTTATACAGTATTAATTTAGTGATGCTAGAACTGCAGTAGTTGCAGTGAAATGAATCAAGAGCCATGTTGGGTGTAGTTCAGCATGGCTTCCACTAGTGGCGCTAGACTGTGTGATCCAATAATATCAGAGGTTAAAAGATCGCAGTGAGTTGTTGTTTTTTTTCTCACAAAAAATAACTTTAATTTTTTTTTTTTTTTACTTTCTTGACAATCCTGTCCTACACTTCAGTCCAGAGGGTGATGGTAATGCAGCTTTGCCAACCACCAATAAACTTTAAATAATAATAGTAAGAAGAAGAAGAAATGCTTCTTCTTCTTTGAAGTTCTTCGGCAGCCTTCATGGTCCCCAGTTGGACTACAGAGGTTCCTAGATCGATGAAGATGGAGCCAGCTTATACTGTAGGTACATTACCGCCATCTGCTGGACTGAAACAAAAAAATAAATAATAATTTCTACCTGCTAAACCAGTTTCATTTTATAAACCTAATCAGGTGATTATATATTTTCCTTAGTCATTTCTTGGCCAGTTTCTTTCATGGATTCTCTGAAATCTTGGTTTGTCCACAAAAGTCACATTCTCCAATTGGGTGTTTGCTAATTTTACTTAAGACTGGTTTAATCCCATGTGCCCTATTCTTAACTGATTTTATAATGATCTCCTCTTCTCTGTTTTTTCACCAAACTTTCCCTCTTTTATTTCCTTCTGACCTTAACTCGATCTGTTCATCAAACCTAGAGTTAACAAAGCCACCATCACTGCAAAAATCAACGAATTGGCAAGTCACTCATGGGAACTTTGCCACCTTTTTAACACATTATGCTGCAAAAAAAGGGCCCTTTTCGCAAAATTGTCTGTTTTCAGCTTCTTCTTTTTGTTAGGGTTTACCCTGCTAAAATGGGGTACATTTATTGAGGCAGTTTTTCTGAACACTTAAATTACTTGTAGAGTTTATTCACCCTATCTGTAGTGATCTCTATCTAAGATATATATCTATGTAGATATTTAAGATATATCTAAGTTTTATATCAGAACGGTCTGCAAGTTTAATCAACAGGGAGTAAAAATACAACCTGAATTTCGGAAAAGTTGAGATGCTTTTTAAATTTAAATTAAATGAAAACTAAAAGACTTTTTTTTTTTTTTTGATTTTTCCCCGATTTTCTCCGTAATTTAGTCGTGCCCAATTCCTCCCCGTCACTAGGGGGCTCCCACATTAAGCTACTACTACCACTCAGCTGGGAGGGCCGAAGACTATCACGCGTTTCCTTCGAACCGTGTGACGCCAGCCGACCGCATCTTTTCGAACTGCTCGCTCGCGCACCGTTGGGGGCGGCGTAACACACTCGCGCTATCCACTCCCTCCATTGCGTGAGCTCACAGACGCCCCTGACTGGCTGTAGAGCCGTGATTAATGTGGGAGCACTAAGTACCTCTCATCCCTCCCCTCTGAGAGAGCTCGGCCAATCAGCTCTCTCTAGACCTCCGGCTGCGAGAGGTTACAGCATCACCCGGGATTCGAACTAGCGACCTCCGGATGATAGGGCGAGCGCTTTTTACCACTGCGCCACTTGGAGGCAACTAAAAGACTTTTAAATATTTTAATAATAGAGCATAGAGAACTAAGCAAATGTTTGAGAAATTTTACACTTTAATTATCCACTAAATGAGCTCATTTCAAATTTGATGCCTGCTACAGGTCTCAAAAAAGTTGCCACAAAGGACTGAAAAAGAAAGATTTTGAAGAAATTGAGAAATTTGAGAAAAAGAAATTAAATTTTGAAATTTTTTAAAGACGTCTGGGAGAACATCTGGCATCAGGTCTGTAACATGATTAGCTATAAAAGGGATGTCTTAGAAAGGCAGAGTCTCTCAGAAGAAGATGGGCAGAGCCTCTCCAATCTGTGTGTAAAAAGATTGTGGAATACTTTAAAAACAAAGTTCCTCAAAGTCATATTGCAAAGGCTTTGCAAGTCTCATCATCGACCTGGAGAAATCTCTGTGCATAAGAGACAAAGCCGAAGACCTTGTTGGATGCCCGTGGTCTTCGGGCCTTCAGACGACACTGCATCACTCATCTGCATGATTGTGTCATTGGCATTACTAAATGGGCCCAGGAATACTTCCAGAAACCACTGTCGGTAGCCACACTCTGCCGTGCCATCTGCAGATGCCAACTAAATCTCCATCATACAAAAAGGAAGTCATATGTGAACACGGCCCAGATGCACCATGGTGTCCTGTGGACCAAGGCTCATTTAAAATGGACTGTTAATCAGGAATAAAGACATTCTACCAATAAAAAATAAATGTGTTTCTTCCATGGAAGACGTGTCTCGCCTGTCTTCTTATTGCTTTTTTACGCTCTACAGGGAAACATATTATTTGAATAAATAAACATTTCTACCCAAGGATACGTTTAGCGCAAAGTCACAATAATCAGCTTCTACGATGGTGTCGAATCAATATTCAGACTTTTCCAGATATTTTTTTTTTATTGGTATCATCCTTTCGGGCTCATAAATAGACTAGTTCACATCTGTGCTTTCTAAAAAAAGATACTGTGCACGTTCAGTTTTAGTCATATTCCTATGAATGGTTTCAAGAGGGTAAGTGTGACGACGACGGCGCGAGATGACGGATCGTGAGCCCCACGTGTTGCCTATGCTTCTGGCTAACATTCCAAATGTGTTCTCCACTAATTCTCTATATAGTGGAACAATATATTGTATTTTCTCTGGTCATACTTGTAGAGAGACAGACTTTATCATAGCCAAAGTCTGAGCGGGAAGCCGAGGTGGGCAAAGTACACAAATCCTGTGTTTGAGTAAAAATAGGGATTCCTAGGGCAAATATTACACAAATAAAAGTAGAAGTCCTACATTTACTTTGACAGTTGAGTAAAATTTCAGAATTACTCACCTTCAAATTTACTTCAGTATTAAAAGTGCGGGGCGTGTATTACCTTACTGTAACAGTTTTCAAAGTAGAAATCATTTCTATCTCTCTTTCTGTCCCTTCCCCTCCCACCCTCTCCTGATTGTAAGCGTGCAGTCATTGTCGCTGTCTGCCACCAGCTGCTCCTGAATTTCAAAAACCTGTTATGTTATTAGGCAAAGGAAAGACAAGTCAAGCAATTATGCATAATTGTCAGCAGGTGCCAACAGTCCTGCTTAAAATACTATACACCAATAGGCTTGGGTAACACCATGCAGAAATGTACTTAAGTAAAAGTACAGGTATTTGCTGTACTTTTGAGCAGAGTAAACATAAAAAGTATCCTCTATAAAACTACTTACATAAAGTACAGATACACGGAATGGAGTACAGTGACGGAGTTATCGCGCACCTCTGTTGAGAAGGAATCATTACAACATTGTAGAATGGCATGGCCCTGTTGTCGTTAGGTAGTGGCCTGGCGTCAGGTCATTGCTCCATGTGCGCCAACCTCTCTGGGTTATCTGGCCAAGAAGAGAGAAAAACCAAAGGTAGAGAGGCTAACGCATGAAAATCGTCCACTATGTATCAGGGATGGGAATCCCCAGAGATCGTACAATACGATATTATCACGATACCCAGGCACCGATCTGTTCAATTTGTATTGCAATTCCGGAAGTATTATTATTAAGTATTATTATTTATTATTCTAAATAAATTTACCACCGGGTGCACTGTGTTGCCTGCCAGTGTGTAAATAGTTTCATTCATTAAAATCCGATTTTATTTTTATAAGCGCTTTTAACATTTGTCATTGTTGCAAAGCAGCTACACGGCCTTTAAAGATCAAACAGTACAGCTGTTTAAAGTAGGCACTGAAAACTGCTAATAGGAGTGCTGTTGGCTCAGTGGTAGGTTTCTCACATGCCATGTGGAAGACCTGGGTTCAATCCCCATCCAATGCCCAAGTCTGGATGAAAAAGGAGAGTTGCATCAGGAAGGGACTCCAGCATAAAACCAAGTTGCCAAGTCAAACAGAAAACTGATCAGTGTACGTATATTGAAATGCTATGGAAATTCTATAATCTTTATAGACATACAATGACTGATAGCAATGTCAGAGATATACAGAGATCTGAATCCTAACACAAACATGAAATTCAGACATCAGCTTGAAGAAGATTTTATTGTATTGACCAGACACTATAGTGTACATAGTGTATTAGTGTATATAGTGCACTATAGTGTATCATAGTGTATTATATGTTCATACAGTATAAACTACTCACAATAAGTTAGGGATATTGTTATTTAAATGAGTGCTTTTCCTATTTGCTCTGAATTTTAATGAAATAAGAGTTAATAAAAGTTCCCTCTGATATTACTAATAATGTATGAGAAGAAACACCATTTTCATTAGTTTAATATTTATTACCCCCAAAATGTAGACAATAACAAGGATAGCCCCAAATATTGTCAAACAAAAATCGACAATGTCAATAGCGGGTGTTTGCACCATTAGCCGCAGTGACAGCTCGACAGCGGCGTCTCATGCTCCTCACTAGCCTCATGATGTTGTTCTGAGGCAATGCGTTCCACTCTTCCACAAGTGCTACACACAGTTCTGCCAGGTGACGTGGGGGTGGGGTACGATCATCCAGTCTCTGCTTCAGCTGGTCCCAGACGTGCTCTATGGGGTTCAGGTCAGGGGACATTGATGGCCACCATATGAGGCGCTCCAACTTCCTGAAGTCGAGCTGTGACAATTCTGCCACGATGTGGTGGAGCATTATCATCCATGAACAGAAAGTTGGGGAAGTGCTGGCGGAATGATGATGGGTTCTGTGAGGTAAGAACGTGCAGTGACTGAGTCATCTACAATAACCAAATCTGTTTTGCGCTGACTGGTGATGCCTGCCCAGACTGTTGCACCTCCTCCACCAAAGCAATCCTGGGGACCAAGTTGACCTCAGCGTATCGCTCACCTCGCCTTCTCCAGCAACGGTGACCCGACACTCATCAGTGAACAGGACGGTAGACCACTGCGGCATTGTCCAGGTCACGTGGTCTTGTGCCTACTGCAAACGTTCACGGCGGTGTCTTGGTCTCAGTGGAGTAACCTGCAATGGTCTTACTGACTTACTGACAATACCACCATTTTATACCCACAGAATGTTGAAATTGATGCTACACCTGTACACAATGAGACCATTACATGGAAAACAATGAGGTGTGTCTATCACACTATACAATTGCCTCCCTATCCCAAAAATGTCTGAAGTGAAACAAACACCGTATGTTTAACATCCACTGAGTATACATATATAAAAGAGGAAAAATGTAAAGAAAGAGGCACATAGACAGATTGGGCCCTATGTGTCCACACCTAGGAAAAATAAATTTTATGAAATAAATTCATATTATATGATAAAATTGTTTATATTTATTTTACCTATGCATGGAAACTTGTAGCCGACCCTGTATATATACACTATATTGCGAAGCGTATTTGCTTGCGTGAGTAACATTCAATTCTTAATCCAATATTTAATATGATCTTGGTCCCGCCCCCTTTGCAGCTATAACAGCTTCAGTTCTTCTGGGAAGGCTTTCCACAAGGTTTAGGAGTGTGTTCATGGGACTCTTTAACCTTTCTTCCAGAAATGCATGTGTGAGAAAGGATGAGAAGGCATGGCTCCGCTCTAATTCATTCCAAATCTGTTCTATCGGGTTGATGTCAGGACTCTGTGCAGGCCAGTCAAGTTCGTCCACACCAAACCTCCTCATCCACATCTTTATGGACCTTGGTTTGTGCACATGCGCAGTCATGTTGGACCAGGTGTGGGGTTGTTTTTCTGGAGTTGGGCTCGGCCCCTTACTTCCAGTGAAATTAACTCTTAATGCTATATCAAACCAAGACATTTTGGACAATTTCATGCTCCCAACTTTGTGGGAACAGTTTGGAGACAGCCCCTTCCAGTTATAACAGGTCAGTCAGTCCGAAAAATTGGGAAAACTTTGAAAGTGTCCCCAAGTGCAGTCACAAAAACCATCAAGCGCTACAAAGAAACCGGCTGACATGCGGACCGGCCCAGGAAAGGAAGACCGAGAGTCACCTCTGCTGCGGAGGATAAGTTCATCCGAGTCACCAGCCTCAGAAATCGCAGGTTAACAGCAGCTCAGATCAGAGAGCAGGTCAATGCCACACAGAGTTCTAGCAGCAGATTTGCACATTGAATTCTGCAGTGAGTTGGGCAGGTCTGGTTTTATGTTTTTTGGATACAGTTACTCCTGTTGGATGCGGTTCGTCCTTCTTGGTGGTATGCTGACGTTACCCTGGATACAGTTCTACTCAGCGATCCAATATTTCTGTGTTAAAAATATATTTTTTTAAATTTGTCTTAAGTAATATTAACATTTTCTGAGATGCTGAATTTTGGGTTTTCATTAGCTGTAAGGCATTCATTAAAATGAAAAGAAATAAACACTTGACATATATCAGTTTGTGTGTAATGAATTTATATAATATATAAATTGAATTACTGAAAAAAATCGACTTTTCAATTATATATAATGTATTCAATTAAGGTCCGATTATAAACAGTAAGACGTGTGAATTCCCACTGCTCTTTCTATTGGCTGCAGCCGTTTCCATCTCTCTGGACATTGACCAATCAGAGAGCTTCGCGCGGAATTTCGAACCCTGTTCAAACCCAGGAGCGGAGCTCGACGAGGTGTTCCTCCGCCTCGCTATAATAAACAAAATAGTTCCTCAGACAAACAAACATCCCTGCTACGGTTTGAAACATTTTTTTTTACATGTGTACATCATTGGATTATATGTATGTCTGATGTGTTTTAAATGTGATTAAAATAAATAGGTATCGCTAATCTGTTCGCACTGTGGCGGAGGGATACCTGTGGCGCGCGCTGAGCGCTGGCCCGCCGCGTGCACGAGTCAGCGTAGAGCGGGTAGTCTGATGTAGAGGGAGCTAATGTCTCCTTAGCGTCTGTTTGGGTTTTTAATTATCCATGGAATATATTTCATCTTTATGATCTGATTTAACTCGGGTAACGTATAAACATATGTTCAATCCTTTTCTAAATTAAATTGTACTGTTTTGTGTTAGTACACAAAACGTACGATATTCATGTTTCGAGGTTAACAGTTTTCCCTTTACGCTGTGATTGGCTGCTTAGCTTGGCGAGCTTCCGCGCATTGGCCAGCTGCCATGTCATTCTGATGTGCTAGCCAATCAAGCGCGAGGAGGTGGGATTTAGTGGTTAAACTAGTGCTTAAACGTGGAGTGTATTTAATGCTCTAACATCTTACGTTATAAATGTTTAAAGCTTAATAAAGCGAAGTTTTATTGCGGTATTTCTTAAAGAGCCTTGGAACAGTAAGGATAACTTTGAAACAGCACATGTTCGCGGGCTGCTGCCTCGAGTTACGGGGGTTTAATCACACATTCAGAACAAACAAATGCTTTATTTTGTGCACTAAAGTGTTTTTCTTTTTCTTTCCAATTCTCTGCATCAGGTAAGTAAAGCTGATGTTACGAAGATGCCTTTGCTCGGTAAGATCGTGGTGATAAAAAGAAACGGTACGGATGGAACCGATTTTCCGCTCACAGCGTCCTGTCTGTTCGGGAGGTCAGTAGATAATGTATTTATTTATTCATATGTAGTGCCTGTTTATCGTATAAAACTACGAAATGATTGTGTGTAAGACGATCTGACTAGTGCGGCTGTTTTATAGCCATATGTCGTTTACTATCGAGTCGAATCACTGACTCGGCTCTTTTAAACCGAACGCTGAGTCGACTCACTGGCTCGATTCCAAGTGTTTTATCTATTGTGCCGTAAATATGCGCTGTAATTGTGTTTTTTGTGTAAAGGAAGCTTAACATTTCCATTACGAATATTGTGTAATATTTTTGTTTTTAGTATATCTTTTCAGATGATTCGCTCGCGCGTTTTATAAATACACACTTCAGTGCGATTCTGTTTAGCTTCCTGGAAAAGTGACAAAATAGATATTTGGAAACTATTTCTTTAGGATGAAAACAAATGTTAAAACAAGCTTGTCTTTTGTCGGTTTAAAACGCCGATTCGCTTGGGATTCTCATTACCTCGTTTTAAACTCAGGCGGGTTTTTCTTTCACTCGCTGACGTCAGACACTGCTCCTAGCCAATCAGCGTGCGCATAGACAGCACGTGGTCCAGCCACCGTTTATGTGCTGAAGATGTAAAGTGGAGACATTAATTCATTTAAGTCTTGAGTGTTTTTAGAGGTTATTACTGATTTTTCATCTCAGAATGTCCCAAAATATGTAATTTGTGCAAAAAAAAAAAATTGGATAAAATTTAATTTGGATAATTTGATCCTATAATGGACACTTGTTAAGCAGCTTTGAATTAGAATTTAAGCTTTACAAAATTTCGTGGAAAAAAAAAATCTGCACGGTGTCTGGAAGTTATCCAGATTTTCTTTGAAGTCTTGCACATGTGCTTATTAACTGTAAAACTGACACAGCTGTGTTATATTTCGCCACGCCCATTAAATTCCAAAAAAGAAATGTAAAAAAAATTTGATAATCGATTATTTGGGTGATGTTTTTTTGATTAATCGGATAAAAACTAAACACTTCTTTAATTTGATGTTTTGCTTATAACTATATACAACCATAAATCTGGGTATTAGTTATGTATAAAAACTAAACTTTAAAAAATGCAAAAGCCACATATAGAGTTTAATGATGTTTCAATTTGACATTTTTTTTTACCTTAAATAAATACCTTAAATTAAAAACAAAGTTTGTTTTTGAACAGTAAAACTCCTCTAAATGTCCAAAAAAACAAAAAAACAATTGTACTCTTATTATATTGGATGGCATCTGTTATAGTGGCTGCTTGTTGTGGAGTGAATGGGGGATTTCTTTTTCGAAACTAACTCACTTATGCTGATTTGTCTCTCCCTGCAACAATAATTGCAGATATTGCCAGCTGATAGAGATGGAACAGCCAATCAGAAGTCGTGTGTGGAAGTCTGTGATTTGCTGGTTTTGTGGCAGTTTTGTAACCCTGGACAAAGTTGAGCGAGCGTACAGGCAGAGTCGAGTGCGTACAGAAAAATGTTGCCTGCGTGTGAAGGCAGAGTTGAGCGCGCACAGAATCGAGAAGTCGCGCGTGTGCGGAGAACATGTTGAGCAAGCAGGGGAGACATTGCACGCGCAGAATCGAGCTCTTGAGCGCGTAGTGGAGACACTGCACGTGCATAGAGTGCTATGTCTGCTCTCAAAATTTCAAACCGCGCGCTCAGAATTGTGGCAGGAATATAACGCCATAGGCGCACGCTTTTTCCTGCAGACGCTTCCGTAACCTCCACCGCGTGAGCGGTGTATTTGTGCATCTTGTGGTCGCGCTCCTCAGTAACGTGAGCAGTCCAACTGATCGATAACGGCATTCGTTGACAACGAATTTCATTATCGATAATTATCGATTTTATTGATTAGTTGTTGCAGCCCTAGACCAAATAGTGACTGAGGAACGATCACAGTCTGCGCTAAACATTCAAACTCTCAGATATATACTGGGATATACAAAAATCCCAGTAATCAAACACTTTTCCCGTTGAGGTGGGCTAAAGAGTCACTAAAGATGGTTCCATACTAATGCAAGTAAATATACATGTAGTTACTGAAAACTCTTTGTTAACCTTCTTAAATTTTAGTTCAGTATTCATGGTCAAGATGAATTTAAATTTGCTTGTGGAATTTAAGGTACATATCAGCGAATCTACACATTTACATTTACACACATTATTTTAAAGGAAGCTCGACTGTGATATCCGGATCCAGCTGCCACAGGTGTCGAAAGAACACTGCAGGATTGAGCTCAACGAAAACAAAGAGGTAATGAAGAGTTCTGCGGTCTGCTCAGATTCCAGGGACTAATGAAGAACATGAACCATGTGATGAGCACACAACCATGAGCTGTAATAACTGTTCCTCTTTCTCCTTCGTATTTTATTTAATTTCTTTTTAAGCTCATTTTGACCAACCTGAGCTCGGTGAATCCGACCCGCATCAACGGTGAGATTCTGCAGCAGTCTGAGCGTCTGAAGCATGGGGATCTAATCACAATTATTGATCGTTCTTTCAGGTACATCACCTCTCTCTTTGTCAGAATCCATATGTTTTCTTAACTTTAGCTTTTGGTGTTAAGTTGACCTTGTGATGTGCAGGTTTGAGTACCCGCCTGCGCCGACCCCGAAGAAGAAGCGTTTATCGACGCCGGGTAAAGGAGAAACCGTCAAGGTAAGGGGTTTGACAAGAAACCTTTCCTTTCATGCAGGTGTATCTTCAGAAGGAAACAAGATATGTGCTGCAATGCCTACCGATATGACCTTTAACCTCTCTTGTTGGTGTCCCAGGTCTTGCAAGACCAGCAGATAAAGAGCACACCTGGAACCACAGAGAAGAAGAAAACTGAGCACATCACAGGTGAGCTCTCATGATCTTCATGAGAAAACTTTTCATAACTCATGGCTTGTCGTTTGGTTTCAGTTTAGAATTTTATTTTTAATTTTTATTATTTATCTATCCCCCAGAAACCTATTTGAAAGATGGCTCCAACCTGCCCTCCTGTCTGGACCAGAGTGTCAGAGATGAGCAGAACAAATCGACAGATGGCACCTTGTCGCCTTTCTCTGACCTGTACAACATGGTCAAGCGTGATCTGGCCACCAAACCCGTGTGGAAATCTTCCAGTCTGTCCAACACACCTCTCTCAAGACCTCCAGCGGACAACCAGGACCTCGAGAAGGTTTCCAGCGAGAACGAGAAGCCGGCAACTCCGAAATCATCCCAGAAGAAGAGAAGATCCTCGATCGCCAAGTCTGTAGATGGCGAGCAAATGGAAAATGTGTCCGCTCAGGTCAGAAAAGCCACGCCTGCGGTCCGGGAAGAACAAAAGAGGCGCTCGGAGGGCACCGGGACACCCGGGTCTCAGAAGAAAACTCCGCAGACGACGCCACAGAAGTTCACCGCTGACCAAGTGGCCCAGCAAATCGCCTTTGAGAGTCCAAGCGCGAAGTCTCCGAAAGGCAGGAGGAGCAGCAGTGGCGGCGCTCATCAAACCCCGGCGAGCCAGACCGCTTCCCAGAGTCCCTCAGAGCCGGAAGGGGGCGAGCAGGATAAAGCAGCTGAAGCGAAACAGGCCACCAGGACGTCGCCGAGAGCAAGCGCGGGAAAACGGTTACAGGTCCACGATGTGCTGCAGGAGGTTTTAGTCACTCCCATGTGTCTTGATGAAGGTGAGAACCAAAGTTTACATAAAAACAATGTTTCCAGATACTAATTGTTAGATGTTTATTAGTTTCTTTATTAATGTTTATTCATTTATTTGTGAAACAGGAAATTGGCAGAAAAAAAGCAGAATTTATGACCTAGTGTAGAGCTACAACTAACAATTTTAATAGTTGAATAATCTCAGTTATTGGAATGAATATAAATCACAGGATTACTGACTGGCGCTCTTTTTTTTTTTTTTTTTTTTTTTTTTTTTTATAAATAAAAACCCATAGCTCTTAATATTTTCCCTAAAGGTAGTAGAGATTTAATCTCCTAGTAGAGATGGGCATCACCAATCACCTAACGATACGATATCATGAGACCCATGTGCCGTTTCGATTAAAGTTGCGGTTCTATGTTATATTATTCTAAATATTTTGATGTAATATTACTGATTTTGTTAAAATCTTAAAAATAGTTTAATGATTAAATGTAGCTCGTTCCTTTATAACTTTAGTTTTCTTACTTAAAAACCATAATTATAAGACAAACTTGGCAAGTAGTACACTCGTACCACACCAGATTAAAATGGTTCCAAATGCGCCACCTGTAGGATTGTAAAGAAATGACGACATTTTACTGCCTAAAAAAGGTTTGAGACTAATTTGATGTCTTGGTATTCAGCAGATAATGACTTGATACAGTGCCCCTAGAGAAGATAGGGTTAAGGGCCTTGCTCAAGGGCCCAACAGTGGCAACTGGGTGGAGCTGGGAATCGAACTGCTGATTATTAGCCCTCTGAGCCACCAAGTTTTTGTTTATTTATTTATTTATTTTAACTAGAGCTGTCAGAAATGAATCAGATTTGTAGCAGGGTGATTGAGACTCCCAAACACAAATGATTATTTCCCTATGTGTTCACATAGGATGGGATTAGTTAAAAAAAATGTTTTTTTTTTTTTTTTTATTCAGGTTGTTTTAGGGATCGTGTTAACAAACAATAAAGAAAACAAAGATGGATGATTTCATTTAAAAATATTTATTTTTAGTAAACATTTCTGCACAAGACTGGGAAATAAAAGGAATTTAAAACAAGTATAATAAAAGTAGAAGAGCTGTTACTTAAAGAGTAAAGACGCGAGCATGGCTGTAAAGTTTAAATATTATGAAATGTTCCCTGTAGAGGAACAGGCTTGGTCTGGTGTCGGTGGCATGGGAGACTTAAAAATAACAAATTTTGGCCTTAATCCCTGATTGTCTTGGTATTCAGCAGATAATGACCAGGCCTCCAGTAAGAAGCACAAATGTGACGACTTGCCCCTTCCTGCCCCCAAGAGAAAACGTGTATCTTTCGGGGGACAGCTAAGCCCTGAACTGTTCGACAAACGCCTACCACCTAATTCCCCCCTACGCCGAGGGGCATCGCCTGGGAGACGCAGCTTGGGGTTCTCTCAGAAATCTCACTCTCTGCTCAGACGAGCCTCCACCATTGGACTGATGGTAAGGTGTGCCAAAGGCACTTGTGTTGTTTTGTTTAAATTTTCTTATTCGGGTTTCTAAAGTGTCTGTACTTCTCTTATCTGTAGGGTTACAAACTTAAAGAGAATATTGCAGAGAGCCCTGCTAAAAAAGCTTCACCTAAACGTGCCGCGTCGCCCGCCAAGGCGCTCAAGACCCCGTCGCCCGCCAAGGCGCTCAAGACCCCGTCGCCCGCCAAGGCGCTCAAGACCCCGTCGCCCGCCAAGGCGCTCAAGACCCCGTCGCCCGCCAAGGCGCTCAAGACACCTTCATCTTCTTCAAACCCATCAACTCCCAAATCCTCCAGGAGGCTCTCGAATGCTTCAGTGAAATCGCCATCCCCAAGCCAAGAGTCCCTTCTCAAGACGCCTTCCACGCACGGCCGCTTCTCGGTTTCCCGAATCAGCACCCCGTCACCTGTCTCTGACCAGGAGAAAGAAACGAAGGAGGAATCCATGCATGGAGTTAAAGAGTCTCAGGAACGTGTAACCCCGAGGGCCACGCCGAGAAGGAAGAGCATGAAGTCCTCGGCTCGGAAGACACCAAAGAGTGTGCTGAAGAGCGCACTGGACGTTGTGCGATCGCGACGCAGTGGAGCGTCACGTGCTAATTTAAAAGGTAACAACAGTGTGTGGCGTGTAGGTTCTCAGGAACTGTTTGTCTTATTATACAGATGTTTTTTTTTTTTTTTCCCCCTTATTTTTTTTGTCCTTGTCAGTTGTTAGTTCTTGGGCCGACATCGTCAAGTTTGGACAGGTTAAACCTCAAACAGAAGGTGGCGCTACGAAAGCGATTATCAAAAAAGCAGCAGCAGTCAAGCAGGGTAAAGTGATTAAACCTAAGGTAATGTTGCTGCTTTTATCTGCTTTCTTTTTTTTTTCTTCTTTTTTTTTTTTGTCAGTAGTTGTTTGAGGATCGATGTACTTTCTTTGCAGACACCTGCACACAGACTGAAAGAAAGCACAAGCACTGGACATGCAGATTCTCCAGCCAGCATAGTCGTAGGGAAGGCCTACCTAAGATCCACTCAGCTTGTCGGCGCTGCCCCTAAGGTGGTATGCAACGTCGCCTTGTTTAAAAAGGATATGAAAATGGATGAGGATCTTACAGGTACGTTGATTTTTGGCTTTAAATTTGTATTTATATTCAATTATATACAAAATTTTACAAGATCTCTAAACCTTGGCTTGTTTGCAGGTGTTTCGGATATCTTTAAAACTCCAGCCAACAATAGACGCAAGAGTGCTTATACAAAGGCAAACGAGTGTCCAGTGACGCCGCATGGTGTTAACGAAATGTCAGTAATGAATACTCCTGAGGAATCTGGTAAGCAGCATACTCTTCATTTAGTTTTTATTTTATGCTTAACGTTAAACAAGAGTAAACTCCTCACATATAATCACGCACAGGTGAAATGGTGGTGTCTCCCATAAGCGTCGCGTCCACCACTAAACTCGGGCGCTACAACAGCGAAGCGGTAACCAGACTCCTCCAGGACGACCAGGATGAAGGTTTGATTGAAGCAATGGATACCTCCGCTGCCCTTTCTCAGTCTGAAGAATCTACGGTATTGCATATGCCTAGCGAAGATCAAACTCAGAACAAGGACTCTGGACCAGTCCAAACACCCCGGCACAAACCGGCCCTGCCAGAGTGCCTTACAGGAGTCAAAAGACTGCTGAGAACACCAAAGCAGAAAGCCGAGCCTGTAGAAGATCTTAGGGGCAAGTTACTCAAAACCCCCAAGGCGCCAAAATTATCCCAGGAAGAGAGTTTAGAAGGTGTTAAAGAACTTCTTAGTACCCCTAAACAAAGAGAATCCCCCTTAGAAAAAGGCAGGGCTGGAATAAAGAGATCGACTACAAGTCCGAAAGTTACAAACAGTCCTGTAGTGTGCTCTGTAACTTTGAAGAGACTTGACAAGATTCCCAACGATATGGCTGAGCAAGAGGAGGATGTTACTGGAGTAAAACGATTGGTAAAGACTCCTAAGCTGAAAAACCAGCCAGTTGAGGAAGATCTGACGGGAGTAAAGCAGATGATGAAAACTCCCAGGCAGAAGATACAGCCAGTTGCAGAATATCTGACAGGAGTAAAGCAGATGATGAAAACTCCTAAGTTGAGGAACCAGCCCGTTGAAGACTTGACTGGGGTGAAAGAGCTGATGAAGACTCCTATGCTAAAGAACCAGCCAGTTGAAGATCTTCCCGGAGTAAAACAGATGATTAAAACTTCCAGGCAGAAGACGCAGCAGGTTGAGGAGGACCTGACAGGAGTGAAACTGATGATGAAAACTCCCAAGCTGAAGAACCACCCAGTTGAGGAAGACCTGAGTGGGGTAAGACATCTGATGAAGACTCCGAAGCAGAAAAAGCAGCAGGTTGAGGAGGATCTGACAGGAGTGAAACAGCTGATGAAAACTCCCAAGCTGAAGAACCACCCAGTTGAGGAAGACCTGAGTGGGGTAAGACATCTGATGAAGACTCCGAAGCAGAAAAAGCAGCCAGTTGAGGAAGACTTGACTGGAGTGAAACAGCTGATGAAGACTCCCAAGCAGAAGAAGCCGCCAGTTGAGGAAGACCTGACGGGTGTACAACAGCTGGTGAAGACTCCCAAGCAGAAAAACCAGCCAGTTGAAGATGACTTTGGAATTGATAGTTTGATGAAGACACCCAAGCAAAAAAGAGAGAGAGCGGTTGCAGAGCTAGGTTCTGAAGTTCTGCCTGTGAGAGGTGAGTTCTTGCTCATTTGCATACACAGGTGTTACAGTTCTCATTTTAAGTATTTAAGTGGAATTAAGTTTTTTTCTGAAAATCTGTTCATTTTTTTTAAGGTGCCATAGAGGAATCTGAAGAGAAGGAGAACATCGGTCCAGTTGAGGACATGACAAATGCAAAAGCAGCTGTTATTCTACAGATTGAGACAGAAGAAGCAGTAACTGCTTGTCCAGAGGTCCAGGAAGCACCGCTTAAAACATGCAGTGCTGCTGTAGAGGCCACTATATCTGTAGCTTCTCCTAAGCATGAGCAAAAAAAATCTTCACCGGCTAAAAAGTCCCAACGTAGTGTTCGAACAGCACAGAAATCTCAGAAGAACCAACATGAGGTGGATTCAGATTCTCTGGCTGCAGGAACTGAAGATGAAACTAGTGTAAAGTCTGCTCCTTCTGTACGAGGAAGGAGAGGCAAGTCAGTCAACAAGCTAATCCAAGATGTTTCCATTCAAAGTCCTGCTAGAAAATCTACCAGAGGAAAAATTCTCAAGGAGCAAGTAGAGGCTCTGCAATCCTCTGCAGAGGATGAGCAGGTGGTACTGAAACCAAGGAGAGGAAGGAAAGCCGAACAAGAGGTTGAGGTCAAGCAGGTAGGTCCTGTTAATGACTTGAAGGCTTCTGTAGAGATGGAAATCTTGGTGAAGTCACCAGCTCCTGTTAGAGCCAAGAGAGGAAGGAAAGAAAAACCTGAATTGGAGACTCCACAAGAGCCAGAAGCTTTACCTGAAGTTTCAGGTGAGGAGATTGGGGTTGCTTCAGAGAGAGATGAACTTCTCCCTTCAGCGGAGTCTGAGGCGGCTCCTGTTAAGTCAAATACCAAAGCAAGGAGAGGCAGAACAACCAGGAAGGAACCCGCACAATCTTCAGAAGTTGAGGAATCTCCAGATGTTGTAGCGGAGGTGGAAGGTGCTGCGTTGGAGAGTTCTAAAGCAGAAAATGAAAATTCTGTGAGAAAAACCAGGAGAGGCAGAACAACAAAGAAGGAATCTCCCAAACCCACCTTGACTGCTGTGGAGTCAGAAATTAAGAGCTCCGATGCTGTGGTGGAGCTTGCTGTTGAAGCAGAGTCCAAATTACCAGAGAATGCTGAAGTTCACTCAGCAGCAGAAACTGAAGATCTAGTTAAAGAGGATTCGAAACCAAGGAGAGGCAGGGCAACAAAGAAGGAAACCTCCATAACGGCACAAGTTGAAGAAACGTCCAAATCTGCTTCAGATTCTGAGGTGTTGCCTGAAGAGCACCTTCAAGTCCCTGTAGTGAAGTCGAGACGAGGAAGAAGAGTCAATCCAGTGGATTTGAGCAACCAAGCGTTAGCTGATGAATCCAATATTGAGTCTCGTGTTGAACCTCAGCCTAAACCAGAAGCTCCACCAGTCAGGTCTAGCCGAGGTGCAAGGAACAAGCAGATGAAGCTACAGGTAGAGGATGCTGCTGATGGTCCTGCTACAGAAACTGTAGCAACGTCTTCAGCTGAAGAACCAGTGGTAAAAACCGTCAGAGGACTTGGGAGGACAAAGCCCAAAGTTCAGGTCGAAGATAAAACCAGTATTGAGTCAGAAACCATTCAGCATTTAGAAGCTCCTACAGCCAGATCATCCAGAGGAAGGCGTACCGCTGCGGTCAAGGATGAACCAGAGCCTCCAATTAAACGAGGGCGTCGTGGAGCTACTGTTGAAATTCCTCCACCAGTTGTCAAGCCCACCCGTGGTAGAAAAGCTGTGGCCAAATCGGAGCAGGTGGGAGTCTCAGAAGATGCGACAGCAGTGGCGGAACCAGGTGAAGAGCCTAGTACCAAAACAAAAGTACAGGAGTCTACAATGGAAGAAGCATCACTTGTGCAGGCAGCCTCTGACAGGGCGGATGTTAGCAGCGAAGTAGCAGCTAAGAGAGGAAAAGGGAGGATCGCTAAGAAAGCCAAGGTCTCATTCAAGGACACATCAGTCACTGAAGCTGTTGAGAAAGAGCCGTCCAACAAGAAAGAACAGAAACCAGCAGCTAAAAATAACGATCCCTCAAATGTAGAAACCAAGCAGTCAGAGCATCCATTAGTAAAAGGGCGCAAAGGGAAAGGAGCAAAAGAACCAGAAATGGAGAAGCCAGCTCCTGAAGAAAACATTCAGCCAGCCAGGCGTGGAAGAAGAGGCGCTTCAGTTGTTCCTCAACACGATGAAGTAGCCACTTCCCAAAAACGGGGGCAGAAAAGGAAGGAGATGGAAGTTGTAGTTGAGGAAACACCAGATATGGAGTCCCTACCAAAGAGGAAAAGGGGCAAAGGAGCTGGCACAGAAGCTCAGACGGGTGCAGCCACACCAGGCAGAGGGAGGAGGACGGGAGCAAAGGTGGCACAGGGCACCTCTGTTGTGGAGGAACCTCTTAAAAAGGATGAAAAACCTGTAAGAGGACGGAGAAAAACAACCGAGGAAGATGTACCAGCTCAGATTGAGGATCCTGTTTCCGGTAAGATTTCTTCACTCAGTTTTAAGTGTTCATTAGTTCGGGGATTCGCCTTGTTGATCTTTTATTCCGTTGTCTGTCGTGCAGAGGTAACCACTCGCAGAGGAAACAGAGGCCAGAAGAAAGCCAAGACGGACGTTCCTTCAGCACCTGTGAGGCGGACAAGAAGGAAATAAAGCACTGATCTTGAGATTATGTAAATAGCCTGCGATAATGTGTCAGGGTGGGAGGGGTCATCGAGACCACTTAATTATTGTTACTTTTGTACCAAATTTATATTTTTTTCTCGTTACCAGTTCAACTGTTTTTTAATTTTTTTTTATTGTTTTAAAAAGATCTTAATTGTTTTTACAAATCATTTCAGTGTTTCAGATGTATTTTATTTTTTTTCAACTTTGAAATGAATCAAAATTTGGGGTCTTTTCTTTTAAGAGGATTACTTCAATTCCACCAGTCCTCACCTTTGTGGTTCCACAAAGCCCTCTGTCTCTTCTTCCTTTCAAGGAGAGGACCGGTGGTTTGCTTTTATGTACTCATGTCCATCATATGCTTTTATTAAGCTGCATATTTTAAGTGGTGTTTTTGTATTTGTAGCTTGGGAACAAAAAAAAAATCCGGATAATAAACTGAGGATTGGAAAAAAAAAAGTGTTTGTCATTTTTACACACACATTTACATTTCTGTTTAACAAAAGATATATGTAAGAGCTGATGTTAATTTTTCCTCAAGTATGTCTAATAAAATTAATATCTAATGGTTATTATAGAACTTTTTTAAAATTTGGTTTTATACTGTATTGAAATATCAAGTTGTTTATTTGCTCCAGTCCTGTTGGTGGCAGTAGTGCCCCATAAAGTCAACCGCTAACCTGTAAGCCGAAGAAGAGGCGCTGCGTGGAGGAGGAATTGCTCCGAGTTGGAGGGAGATTTGAGTTGAGTCTCTCGGCTAAGCGCGATGGAGTTCGGCCCCGACATCCAGAAAGTCCCCAAAGGATTCCTCTGTAAACTCTGCGATGTTAGAACCCCGAACGGTACGTGTTTCCTGCTCTAAAGAGTCCGTCAGGTCATTCAGTGGCGCTAATGCGCCTAAATTAGCGATAGCGATAATCGCGTTAGCTTCCTCTGCTAATGTTTAGGAAACGTCTTCAGCACGTTGGCGTCAGACATGGCTGCAGCTAGCATGAGTGCTAACACCGCGCGCGTGCGCGCACACCCAGTACAGTCCCGTTAGTGTTCAGATCAAGTGTTATAACCTGAGGACAGATGTACAGTAAAGTTAGCTTTCTTATTTAAATTTGTTCATTATTTTGAACAAAGTTGAAAAGTTTCTTTTGGAGTGAATCTGTTAATTCCTGTGTGTGTGTGTGTGTGTGTAAGTCGCGAGTGTTTAGTCTTCTATCTTCGTAGCTGTGGGGAACTGGACGGATTCACTGCCTCAGACCTGTCTGTCTAACCTTTCTGTCTCTCGCCTGCCTGTCTGTCTGTCTAACATGCCTGTCTGTCTGTCTGTCTAACATGCCTGTCTGTCTGTCTGTCTAACATGCCTGTCTGTCTGTCTGTCTAACATGCCTGTCTGTCTGTCTGTCTAACATGCCTGTCTGTCTGTCTGTCTAACATGCCTGTCTGTCTGTCTGTCTGTCTAACATGCCTGTCTGTCTGTCTGTCTAACATGTCTGTCTGTCTGTCTAACATGCCTGCCTGTCTGTCTAACATGCCTGCCTGTCTGTCTGTCTAACATGCCTGCCTGTCTGTCTGTCTAACATGCCTGCCTGTCTGTCTGTCTAACATGCCTGTCTGTCTGTCTGTCTAACATGCCTGTCTGTCTGTCTGTCTAACATGCCTGTCTGTCTGTCTGTCTAACATGCCTGTCTGTCTGTCTGTCTAACATGCCTGCCTGTCTGTCTGTCTAACATGCCTGCCTGTCTGTCTGTCTAACATGCCTGCCTGTCTGTCTGTCTAACATGCCTGCCTGTCTGTCTGTCTAACATGCCTGTCTGTCTGTCTGTCTAACATGCCTGCCCGCCTGCCTGTCTGTCTAACATGCCTGCCCGCCTGCCTGTCTGTCTAACATGCCTGCCCGCCTGCCTGTCTGTCTAACATGCCTGCCCGCCTGCCTGTCTGTCTAACATGCCTGCCCGCCTGCCTGTCTGTCTAACATGCCTGCCCGCCTGCCTGTCTGTCTAACATGCCTGCCCGCCTGCCTGTCTGTCTAACATGCCTGCCCGCCTGCCTGTCTGTCTAACATGCCTGCCCGCCTGCCTGTCTGTCTAACATGCCTGCCCGCCTGCCTGTCTGTCTGTCTAACATGCCTGCCTGCCTGTCTGTCTAACATGCCTGCCTGCCTGTCTGTCTAACATGCCTGCCCGCCTGCCTGTCTGTCTAACATGCCTGCCTGTCTGTCTGTCTAACATGCCTGCCTGTCTGTCTGTCTAACATGCCTGCCTGTCTGTCTGTCTAACATGCCTGCCTGCCTGTCTGTCTAACATGCCTGCCTGCCTGTCTGTCTAACATGCCTGCCCGCCTGCCTGCCTGTCTGTCTAACATGCCTGCCCGCCTGCCTGCCTGTCTGTCTAACATGCCTGCCCGCCTGCCTGCCTGTCTGTCTAACATGCCTGCCCGCCTGCCTGTCTGTCTGTCTAACATGCCTGCCCGCCTGCCTGTCTGTCTGTCTAACATGCCTGCCCGCCTGCCTGTCTGTCTGTCTAACATGCCTGCCCGCCTGCCTGTCTGTCTGTCTAACATGCCTGCCCGCCTGCCTGTCTGTCTGTCTAACATGCCTGCCCGCCTGCCTGTCTGTCTGTCTAACATGCCTGCCTGCCTGCCTGTCTGTCTAACATGCCTGCCTGCCTGCCTGTCTGTCTAACATGCCTGTCTGTCTGTCTGTCTGTCTAACATGCCTGCCTGCCTGCCTGCCTGTCTGTCTAACATGCCTGCCTGCCTGCCTGCCTGTCTGTCTAACATGACCGTGTGAACGTTTGTTTTTCAGAGCCGAGTTTGGACGCCCACCTGAAGGGGAAGAAACATCAGCACCTGTGTCGGCTGCGAGCGAAGAGGGAGGCGCAGCAGGAGAGCACCGTCTACGTCAGCGGCTTTCAGCCCGACACGTCCGCCGGCGCGCTGGAGGAATATTTCCAGCAGTTCGGACCCGTGGCCGAGGTCATCATGGACAAGGAGCGGGTGTGTGTGTGTGTGTGTGAGAGAGAAAGGGAATGAGAGAACGATCTCCTTATGGAACAGCTGAAGATTATGAATTCCTTAATGGTGTGTGTGTGCACACGCAGGGTCTGTATGCCTTAGTGGAGTTTGCGGAGACTGCAGGCACCAAGGCGACGTTGGAGCAGCTGCAGCACCGTCTGAACGGTCTGAAGCTCCGCGTGAAACCCAGAGAGAGGAAGAACTTCAAGTTGGCCAGCAAGGAGAGGCAGAACCAGACCAAACCTCACATCAGCCTGGAGAAGCTCAGCTACAATCTCTGTCTCGCATCTTCTGTAAGTGCTTCCTGTCCTTCTCTATTGCTCACACACACACACACACACACACACACACACACACACACACACACACACACACATGCACATCTCTGATCAGATGTTCTCCCTCTCAGGTAAACGAGCAGATGCAGAAGATGGTTGAGATCTTCCAGTTGAACGAGAACGAAAGTAAAGCCAGACAGCTCCTCCTCGACGTCCTGCAGGAGGTCTTCATCGAGTTCCTGCCAGGTCAGAATCCAAAAACGTGGCAGCATATGGAGCGGGTCGGCAATACCTGGAGCATGAAAGTGGTCTAATACATACAACAAACAACAAATATGAATATATGAGCTTTAACACAATTTGCTTTATTTGATTTTTCTATCAATTTCACGTTGCAGACAGGGCTCAGGATTGTTTAGTACAGAGTGATGATCCTTTATTTCAGCACAATCTAGGCAATATGATGAACTGAATTTAATTTCATTTTAACCAACTATACAAACATGACAGCAAAAAAAAAAAGGTCACATGGGCAAAGAAATAGTACAGATCCATAAGATCACGTGTTTTTATGGTTGTTTTCGTTTGTTTATCTGACCAAATTATAATAAACTAAGCATTTTGTGAGGTAAAAATAAGAACATGCTTTCGCACATGTTTAATCACAGAAGTCAGATCACATGTCTGGGGTACATTGTCACGTGCGTGCAGTATTCATCCCAGGATGTCTGGAAGCCAGCGTAAAAACGGCAGCAGCGATGAAGCTGGTACTGGCAAGAGGCGGCAATTTAATAACGATGGAGACAAAAGTGAAAAATAACTGAGAGAATGGAGCGAGGTGAAAAGATGACGGACGTCGCTCGTTCTTTTAACGTGAATCGGTCAACCATCGGCGCGATTCTTAAGAATCCTGTACTGTAATAGATTGTGTGTACATAGAATCCTAGTACCTAGACAATGTTTATTGGTCTTACGACCAAATTGGACTTACGAACAAACTATCTGAACGTGTTGTCGGGGACTCACTGTATTGCTGTAGCAGTAAAACTTACACGTTGTAAAAGTAATGATAACTTTGGTTTTCCAGGTTTTACATCGATACATTATATATTTCTTTATTTAAATCAGTCATTGATCAGTGCTGGTTTTTTTTTTTGTGCAAGTAAATCCTGTAATTAAGCACCAATAAACAGTGGATCTTCTGTTTTTCTCAACAAATAGTATTACAATGTTTGTTTCTTAACCTATGGTTTTAAATCTTTTTAAGCTTTTGTGATCTATGTGTAGTACAAATTTTTTTTTCAGTTTACTCAGAACCTCAGCTGTATCACTGTGAGAGCTCAGGAGAGTAAGTGTCATTCGTACGTTTATGCAGTAACGTACCGCCGTATCAGTACTCGTTTAAAATTTAACAAAGTGAGACAAAACAAAAGATAAAAATTGTTAAAGATGTTCAACTGAAGTTAAAAACATAATCATGATTAATAATAATAATCTTGTATGGAGAATACTCCGCAGTACTCCTTAATGAAGTAAATATCGACATGGCCCTCAAATGTGGTTGGAACACTTCTCGCTGAGACATTCAATTGAAACTGACCTGTCTGCTCACCATGTTTTTTTGTTTTTGTTGTTGTTTGTGTTTTTTAAAATATTTTTTATCTATGTTTAATCCAGATTGTCAAATCATACCTTTCGGCTCGTCCGTGAACACGTTCGGCGTCCATTCGTGTGACCTGGATCTCGTCTTGGACCTGGAGAACACCAAAACTTTCCAGAACCGCAACCGGCAGTGTGAGCAGGTGAGCAATATAGAGTTAATATTTAAAATGAAATTTTAAATTATTAAATTGTTATAAAGAGGTTAAAAAAAAGAGTTAAAAAGATAAGGTAAGACGGCTTAATTAAAGAGGTGGAAAGAAACTTCAAAAGAAATCACTCAAGAAAATGGAGTTAAACATAAACTTAAAAAGAAATCATTTAAAAGAGACTTAAAAAAAATACTCAAAGTCGAGTTAAAAAGAAAAAGGGAGTTAAATAAGTTGTAGGTGTATATATGGAAATATTTTTACTTTCACTATTAAACATAGCTTCTTTTTTTAACCCTGCTACTTTACCAGGTGTTTTAAGTGATTCCCCCACGTCCCCCAAAAAAATTCTTCAGAGCTAATATTAAACAAATGCCTAAGTGTAAATGTCCCCTACATTCATGTTTTTTTTTTCTTTTCTTTCTTTTTTTTACCATGTTTCTTCTACGAAGTTGATGGCTATTTTATTTAGTTAAAACATTTAGTTTTAATAATGTGTTGGACAGCTCTGGAATTGGGTTGAATCATTTAAAATCTACTTATAATTTTTTTATACATTACATTTAGCGATGTTAATATGCCAAGGCAAAACACATTAATACTTTTACCTTTTCGGAATAACCGGCTCGTGTTTTCTCCTCGCCGCCCAGCAGGGGGGCGACGCCCAGTCGGAGGGCGGCCAATCGGAGGACTCCATCCTGTCCGACATCGACCTGACCACGGCCTCCCAGGAGGAGCTGCTGGAGCTGGTGGCGACTATTTTGAGGAAGTGCACGCCCGGGGTGTTTAAGGTCCATGCGGTGAACAGCGCACGCCTCCCGGTGGTCAAGTTCAGCCATCGTCAGCTCAATCTGCAGGGAGACATTACCATCAACAACAGGTCCAGCAGTAATAATAATAATAACTCTCATACTCTGTACTCTTGGGTAAAGAGGAGGAATTTTTAATGTGTGTTTGCTGACGGCAGGTTGGCAGTCAGAAACACGCGGTTCCTGCAGCTGTGCTCGGGCCTGGACTCCAGAGTCCGTCCTCTGGTTTACTCTGTACGATTCTGGGCCAAGCAAAAACAAATCGCAGGTACTAGATAAAGACACACACAAACAGACACACTCTTTCACCTTAACGTCTGCTCTGCTGCTTTAATCTCGTCACTCTTCAGGCCGTGGTTCCTCCACATCCACGGTCTCGCTGTTCACTGCAGAATTTACACTTCACACATTCGTCTGTGTATCCTGCGCTCCACAAACTATTACAGGCTGTTTATTTCCTCTACTCGGATGCATTTATTTTCCGACCGTGACCAGAAGATGACAGCAGAGCCTTTTTGATTCGTGCATACAACTCGTAAAAAAAAAAAAGTGTGTGCATAAAATCATGAGAGCTGAGCTTTATTTGGTGAAGGTGAGGACATTTTCTTATAATCATACGGGACACTGTCTTAAAGATGGTGTATTAAGTGCTTTGTCTTAGGACCTCGTTAAATTAATTTACAACATATTTAAAGAGAGCGTATTGTGCCATGTTCACCTTTAAAAAAAAAAAAAAACTTTCAGACTAGTCTGCGGTGTGTGTATACAAACAAAAGCTATGAGGAAAAAATTTTAAACAAGCCATTTGGGTTCCTCCCTAATGTGACCTGATATATGGTAACCTCTCCCCTGGCTTGCTCAGCAGTAGCTCATTTATAATTTATATACACAATACAAAGGTGTGTTCGCAGACGCATTTCTGTCAGGGCTCTGAGACCTTTTTACATACAGTAAATGGGAAAATATGAGATCTTTAAAGTAACCATCTATTCATGCCACCTTTAATTCATACCAATGCTGTCATATAAAGTGAATGAAGGATGAATAAACAAAGTTTTAAATCTGCTTGTTTAATTGATGCAGGCGGATGTGAAACACACTTGAGATTTTGTACATCACTATTTTCCCCTCATCGTATCGTTGATGCACGCTCTTTACCTTTTTTTTTTCATGCAGGGAATCCGTCTGGAGGTGGGCCGCTGTTGAACAACTACGCGCTGACGCTACTGGTCTTATTCTACCTGCAGTCCCTCAGTCCACCTGTCCTGCCTTCTGTGGAGCAGCTCAAGGAAATGTCGTGTACGTACACTACATCGGCAACTGAAACTTAATTGCACTTTTTTTTTTTTTTTTTTTTTTTCCCCGATTTTCTCCCTAATTTAGTCGTGTCCAATTCCTCCCCGTCACTAGGGGGCTCCCACATTAAGGCTACTACTACCACTCAGCCGGGAGGGCCGAAGACTATCACGTGTTTCCTCCGAACCACGTGACGCCAGCCGACCGCATCTTTTCGAACTGCTCGCTCGCGCACCGTTGGGGGCGGCGTAACACACTCCCTAATTTCCACATTTTCTCCCTAATTTAGTCGTGTCCAATTCCTCCCCGTCACTAGGGGGCTCCCACATTAAGGCTACTACTACCACTCAGCCGGGAGGGCCGAAGACTATCACGTGTTTCCTCCGAACCACGTGACGCCAGCCGACCGCATCTTTTCGAACTGCTCGCTCGCGCACCGTTGGGGGCGGCGTAACACACTCGGACACACTATCCGCTCGGATAGTAACATACTCGGACACACTATCCGCTCCCTCCGTTGCGCGAGCTCACAGACGCCCCTGATTGGCTGTAGAGCCGTGATTAATGTGGGAGCACTAAGTACCTCTCATCCCTCCCCTCTGAGAGAGCTCGGCCAATCAGCTCTCTCTAGACCTCCGGCTGCGAGAGGTTACAGCACCACCCGGGATTCGAACTAGCGATCTCCGGATGATAGGGCGAGCGCTTTAACCACTGCGCCACTCGGAGGCCCCTTAATTGCACTTTTTAGCCCCTTAAATTGCCCCTAATTGCCCCTTAAATGCCCCAAAGTGCTTCACATATATAATGTGGTAAAATTATGACAGAAATAATAATCACATCACACACATCTCTTAAAAAAAAATTCTCAACAAGTTGGTTTGAACACTAAAGAAAACTGGATTTTTCAGACGGGATTTGAACACCCTCAGTGATGTGGCGTCATGAATGGTCACAGGTAGGTCATTCCACGATTTGGGTGCAGCAACAGAGAAAGCCTGATCACCCCTGAGCTGGAATTTGTTCTTGGGTAGAGTCAGGTTTGATTTGTCTGATGATCTGAGAGACCGGCGTGGGTCATACAGCTTAAGCATGTCTGAAAGGAAGCGCGGGGCAAGGCTAGTTAAACATTTAAACGTAACCTAAATAATTTTGAAGTCAATTGGATACTGTACCAGGAGCCAATGAAGGTAAGCCAGGACTGGAGTTAGGAGCGGAGCAGCAGAATTTTGGACTGGCTGTAGTCAATGGCTGTCTGATAAACCCCAAAATACAAAGTATTACAATAATTTATTAAAATATCTATAAAGGTATGGATGGCTATTTTAAGAGACTGGAAAATGTAAAGAAGCTGGTCCGAACCACAGCACTGATCTGTTTATCAATTATCAAGACCATGGACGATTATAACACCTAAATTTGACGATGTAAGTTTAACATACTGCTCCAAGACTCCCAAATACAAAGGAGGAACTCCACCCCTGACACCAGGACCAAACACCAACACCTGAGTCTTTCTTTATCATTAATCATTTGTTTATTCATAATCATTTTATCATTTATGTCATCTCGAAAAGACTTTTGTTTTAATGGGACATAAATCTGACTATCATCTGTGTAGCAGTGAAAGGAGATGCCATGTTTTCTCAGGATATAGCCGAGTGGCATCAAATACAATGAGAAAAGAAGGGGTCCAAGGATAGAACCCTGTGGGACCCCATACATCAGAGGAGCTGATGAGAACTCAAGATCTGTAAGACTAACAAAAAATGTTCTATCGATAAGCTAGGACCTAAACCAGTCTAAAGCTGTCTAAGCATGTTAAGCATGCTAAGCATGACAGAAGGATATTGTGGTCCACTGTATCAAAGGCAGCTTGTAAATCAAGGATCAGTAGAATTGCAGAGTCATCAATTCGATAAATGTTATTTAAGACCTTTAACAGAGCTGTTTCAGTACTGTGAAGAGCCTTAAAACCAGACTGAAAGACCTCAGGAGATCCATGCTCATAATGATATTACTTAGTTGTGTATATACTACTTTCTTAAGAATTTTGGAGAGAAATGGTAGCTTGGAGGTTGATCTGTAATTAGAAAACAAGAGTTCTGCTATTTATCACAATAATCCCACATTTAAAAAAAAAAAAATATATATATATATATATATTAAAAAATCACTAGACTATATGTCATAGTTTGAGATCCACATGCAATGTGAGGCCTTAAATAATAAACAGAATTTTTTTTTTATTTCACACACGTAGTCCTGCACATGAGGGCGACGTAAAACAAAGGCATGTCTCGCACCGTATTCTGATTTTCTCACATATCAGCTCAAATGAGGAGCAACATGGAAACAAGTTGAGCAGAATGAATTGAAGAATTTAAACATTTCAGCACGAATAAATGAGCATTCAGGTTTTTAAATGAGTCACGGTTCCCACACGTCCTGGACGGTCATTACCATTAAGCCACAGTCAGTGGAGTCCTTAGTTATTGATTAATTGTATTGATTGGTTCAGCCAGTATTTGGTGCTCTTTCAGTATTTCTTGGTACACTGTGATTTTTCCTCTCCTTTACTTTTAGACAAATTTAGGTTTGTCTAAATGTAGACTACCACTGTGGCCTCTCGCCTCCAAGGTCAAGGGTTTGACTCCCCCCTCTTGCTTGGTGGGTTTCCTCAGGATTGCTCAAGTTTCCTTCCACAGTCCAAAGACATTCAGATTAGGCTGATTGGTACTTCCAAATTGGTGCTTGTGGGCTCTGCGATGGATTGTGAGTATCCCCGCCTCGTGCCCCGAGTCTTCTGGGATTGGCTCCAGGCCGCCTGCAACCCTGTACAGAGAATAAGTGAGTGAGTAAATGTAGATGACATTCATGATGGTCATGTGACCTGTTGATGGAAAACATCATTAAAATCAAATGTAAAAGCACTTTTACACCAATCAGGTATATTGTTAGTTTGAAAGTTTAAAAGATAATCCGACATAGAAGTTAAACACTTATCAGAACCCTTATTTTTATCATGATCTTTATCTAAAGTTCACACAGTGATGCTGTAAAAGGCCCTCCTTGTACAGCATACAGGGCTTTTTGGGGGTCTTAACATGCTCAAAAACTCACGAAAATCGGAAGACAGGTTGGAATCTGCTGCCCGTTAGGATGACAGAGTCTGGGCCCTGACCATGGCCTGCCTAGCTCATACACACATGCACATAAAACCCGGTGCACATTTGAAGCTTATTGAGCTAAACAACGTTCACGTTGCATGTCATGGGCTCAACTTAACAGAAAGTCAGTTATTTTTGGATGTTTGCGAAATGCATTGAATGGATTTTGATATACTCCTCCTAGGGGATTTATACGATCACCACCAAACCGGACCTGTGTGATCTAAAGACATTGAGGATGCAAAATAGTAGAGGGATTTTTGATTGTAAATGGTTCAGCCATAAGCCAGTGGTTAATAACTTTCAGTTTGACATCATATTGAGTGACATCATGTTCAGTGTTTTTTCCAGCATCTGGGGTTTCTGAAGGTCTTGACATAAAATTTCTCTTTTCTAAAATTTTTGTACTTAATGTTTTTGTTATGTCCCCTTTAAATACATGATGCAAGGTGCTTGGTCCCACTCATCGATTGCAACTATGTGTTTTCATTTGTAATCAAATTTTTTGTTAATTAAATGCTATTTAGTTGAAAGACAATGTTTACTTTTACCACAGATTATGGTATAAAGCAGCATCGGACACAGTGTCTCTGGTCATTCACTGAAAGAAAGTAAAGTTTACAAATGTTTCAGAAAGGAGGTTTTATTTATACTCGTCAGCTTAATTGCTTATAGTCACGCCCACAAAACGCCATAAAAGGTAAATTATGGGCACAGAGTTGGGAGCACAAAATGTGAAGTCAGTCAGGGTAAAGGCTGAAAAAATGGTTCACACCATTTCACTGAAAGAAAGTAAAGTTTACAAATGTTTCAGAAAGGAGGTTTTATTTATACTCGTCAGCTTAATTGCTTATAGTCACGCCCACAAAACGCCATAAAAGGTAAATTATGGGCACAGAGTTGGGAGCACAAAATGTGAAGTCAGTCAGGGTAAAGGCTGAAAAAATGGAAGTTAGCTTGACTTACATCTACACAGATGCAATAGAATAATTTAATAATAAACATGCAGCTTATCCGTCAGCACCGGTGCACTTTTGCAGCTTTACTGACTTGTGTTGCAGATATAAAAAATTATTCATCCATGTGAATTTATAGGATTTTGTTGATCCAGGCAAGGTTCGTTTGAGTTAGTTTGGTCATGCAGGATCCAAACATTTTTCCGGAATTTTCCGGATCTTCATGGACGCCAGATTTTATTCCCTATATCCTGCTGGCTGATTTGTGATTTAATTAATTATTGTAGACTGTAGCACTGTTTCAATCACTTTAGTAAGACGGTTAAAAAAATTACAAATCAGGGCAATACTTCTGAAGAAAGATTCCAGAAAAACAAAAATAATATACCACTTTTAAAAAAAATATATAATATCACTTTTCCGAAGGTTTTTTTTTTTTTTTTTTTTTAATAGGTGAGGAGGAACAATGCGTCATTGACGGGTGGAACTGCACCTTCCCGAGTCAGCCGTTCAGAGTGCCTCCTAGTAAAAACACAGACGACCTGTGTAAGTATTCATTAAAATGTACAGTGCCTGTCGACACTTGAAATTTAATTTCATGCATGTGTTCTTTTCAAAAATTAAGCAATTACGAGACAAGCAAGCTTATGAGACAAAAAAATTGCTCATTCATATAACTTCAGCGTCATTGGGATGTTTGGTACAGACGGCCAATTTGATGATTTAACTTGCTAAAAATGATCAGGAAGCCGATACAAGCTGTCAGGGTTCTTCAGGCTTCCATAGGAGTAGGCTGGATTAATCTTGTCCACTCCACAAAGGGTTCGATTAATCAGTTTTTTTTTTTTGGGAATGGTTAGAATTCCTTTGACAGTAATCAGTCAAGTAACCGTCCCATACACACTTCTATTCGAGTTTAAGATTGATCTTTAATGTATGTTCTCTGGTTGTTTCTCATTGTCTTGTTTGCCTTTCTCCCCGTCAGGTACTTTACTTTTTGGATTCTTTACCTACTACTCCACATTAGATTTTCCTGGATCGGTGATATCTCTGAGAGACGGGCGTGTTCTTCCCATCACAGAGTTTCGGAGCAGAGAAGAGGAGATGCTCGATGCTACAGAGAGCTCAGATGTCACCATACAGAAAACAACAGTACTCCCTAAACTGGGACCTGTAAATATCCTGGATCCGTTTGAACTCGACCATAACGTCGCCGGCAACCTCACTGATCGAACACACAAGAATCTTCGCAGGGAATTGTGCGAAGCCGAGAAGTATTGCCGAAGTTCGAGGTACCAGCGCATGTCGTCCAAGGGGAAGTCCTGGGGGATAGCAAAGCTTTTCGCACCTCTTTTCGAGGGTCAGGGTGGTGCAGGAAAAGTACCAGAGATCAGCATCACATTCAGGGCGGAAACTCTGACACAGTCTTTCCGTGCAGAGTTAAGTTCAGCAGGAGAGACATTCCGAGTCCTTTGGTTCAGGAAGGTCTGCTCCGCCTTGGAGGTGGTATTTAATGATATCCTCAAGTGTACACCTTCAGACCAGGTCGAGATCCTTCGAGATCAAGCCAGAGAGGAGGAAGTGAACAACAATGAGAGTCTTGACAGTTCCAGTGATCAGCCTGCAGGTCCCTCTGGGATAAAGAGATCCCTGTCTGTAGAGGAAGGCCCATCCACGTCCTGCAGTTCCTCCTCACCGCAGGGGAAGAGAATGAAACTGGAAGATTCGGCAGATCGTCCAGTGGCGTCTCACTGGAACTGGACTCAGAGACATCCTGTGTGGGCCGGCCG
This sequence comes from Clarias fuscus, assembly GCA_030347435.1. NCBI lineage: Eukaryota > Metazoa > Chordata > Actinopteri > Siluriformes > Clariidae > Clarias > Clarias fuscus. The sequence goes on from CM059220.1 coordinate 28,345,827, forward strand.
CCGTAAGATTCGCAGGATCTTACTCAAAACAAGCGACGAGACCTCCAAGCCTGAAGGGGGCTGCAGCAGCATCGAGAGCAGGGTGACGCAGTACATCATAGAGAATGACCCGGACCCCAAAGAGGAGCTGAGGTTCAGCATGGACGCTGTAGTCGCTGGCAGTGACGATTGCCCAAAGGCCGTGCTCAAGTTTAAAGCCACCAGTGATCCCGCGGGACATTTTCAGGACTTCTATCACTTTCTCGATTGTTTTCTGCCCAAGATGGTGGAAACGTTGTTGGCGAAATCTGAATAGTTTTCTCGTGTTTTTTTTTTTTTTTTTTTTTTGACGGTCCTTCCTGCACATTTTTGAAAGAAGTGTTTGCTTGTGTGATGGTAATGACGTTAATAACTCTTTGTATGCAGAGGCAATAATTAACAAAAATATTTCCTGTTAATTAATACTGTTACTTTATTTCTTTGTTCATACTTATATAATCATTTCTGGCATTTGTTTTTTATTTTTTATTTACTGCTAATTCAAGTTTAAATAGAAGTAAGTTTGGTATAAAATAGTTTATGGTATGTTTTGGTTTGTTCATTGTTTAAAAAAAATTGTAAGTGTGCAGGTTATTAAAAATGAAGCTATCAGTTTATTGTCTATCTTCTGTTTTAGACATGTTTCATAAACAGTTGAGAGGCTTTTGTTTATTTTTCTACATGTCAATAAGGTGAATTGAAAAATGGAATCAAAAGATATTCATACTTTGGTTTTTTGACTCACTGGATTCTTTTGGTCCAGGCTGAGATTCACTCCACTCTTATTCAGCAGATCATTATTTGAAGTGTTTAGAATGTCATGACGGGAGTCGCTCCTTTGTTTCAGCGGATAGGTGTTTGATTCAGTGGATCCTTTCAGTCGAGTTTAAGATTAGCTTCTGTTTTGTTCTGCGAATCTTTTCAATCATGCTCAGGAGATCAGTGTTTGATTCAGTGAATCGTTTCAGTAGAGACACCATTCTCGTTCAACGAATTGGTGAATCATTTCAGTTAAGTCTAATAATTTTTGCTTTCATGTTTTCACCATGTGAATGAGAAATGAAAGCTGTCAAGAGTCAAATTCTGTTCTGCTGAGCATGACACGAGCAAACCTCAGTTGTGACGGAAAAGAGAGAAAAGGAAATTTTGCACGAGACTAAAGTGAGTCAAGGCGGCACGGTGGTGTGGTGGTTAGCACTGTTGCCTTGCACCTCCAGAGTCCCGGTTCAATTCCCGGCCAGGCTCGATTCCCGTCTCTCTGTGCATGGTGTTTCCATGTTCTCCCCGTGCTTGGTGGGTTTCTTCCGGCTACTCCGGTTTCCAAAGATATGCAGATTAGGCTAATTCCCAAATTGTCTATGTTGGCGTTCCCAACTTGCCCGTAGTGTGTTTGTGTGTTTGCCCTGCAATGGATTGGCACCCTGACCATGGTGTACCCTGTTTTGTGCCCTAAGCCTCCTGGCATAGGCTCCAGGCCCCCCCGTGACCCTGAATACAGGATAAAGCGCTATAGATGATGAGTGAGTAAGAGTAAAGTGAGTCGTGCCAATGATTCACAACCTTTCAGTGTCCCAAGGGTCAGTGTTTGGTGCAAGTACGAGTTCATGAATTAATAATTTGGGTTGATCTTGTACACACTTCAAGCTGTTCATGGTGAATGAATCAGAATGAATCATTTACTTCAACTGGATCAAATGAGGGGTGGGGAGAGAAGCTGTAATATTTAGCTGATTTGAACGGAAGGACCTTAAACATCAAGACTGAAGTAGACTTTTTGGTGTTTCTGCTGCATCAAATTTCCATCAGTCAGAATACATCCCATCAGCCTGGACTATAAGTTTGGAATCTGCTCCTTGGCTTGAGATGTACGAGTGTAATTATGGATGAGGAAGCGATGTTTCGTTACTGATGTACCGTGCTGGCGTTTGGAAACCAACCCCATCCCCAGACCGGCTCGCTGATTAACATCACCTTGTTTAGTTCAATCTGAGCTGACGTGATGAGTCAGGACTGCATTAGGATGTAGAGAGAGAGATGGAGAGAAACCAGGGCTGCGCTGGTCTTCCCATCATTCCTGGATTATAAACATGGTTTTAAATGATGCGCGGGCTGATAGAAGACCAATGGAATTGGAATGGATCAGATCCTGGCTTCTTTAAGGTGCAGGATAAACCCTGTATGTCGTACACTACATGATCTCTGGTCATCTATTCCCACCACTTCACTTTTTTTTTAAATCGTGTTTCAATCGTGTTTCTTGTATCCCTAAAGCCATGCCTTATTACAAGACGTCTCCCCTGTTAGCATGATTTTAACATGAACAAGATCCTGCATTGATCAGAAATCGGTTAAGCCATGCCACTGACTCGGCCGTTAGTTGCCGACACTTCATTTGCAGATGGTTAATGGCGTTCATTATGAGAAGAGAGACATGAGGAAGGCGTGAAGGCATCTTTGCAGTATATGAAGATTAAAGTTCCCTTTAAAAGCTACTCGTCAATCTGGTGAGAGGACCTTTCGCTAGTAGAGAATACATGGCTTATTATACACTGGGTGGCCGAAACAAAGCAACTTTTAAGAAGGGGCAGGAGATTTTAAAGGACTGGGATTGGGTTAAAAACTGTCCAACACATTATTAAAATCTGGAGGGATAGTGCTGAACCTTTTGACATCTTTGCAAAAGAAAAAATGAATGGAGATCATTTATGAAGTTGTGTAGTAAAATAGCAACAGTAAAAACCAGATCTATGTTTAATAGCGAAAGTAAGATCATTTCCCTAATGATTGGAACTCACAGGTAAACAGGAAAACGTCTTCAGTTTGTTAGGGATAACTATTGGACTGAAAAGTGATGGGAAAAGGTCACGTGACCAGATTAAGCCTATTCCAGAGCGATGGGCGTGTCAGGGTAAGAAGGGAAGTGCATGAAGCGATCATGCAGTGTACAGTACAAGCCTCTGGAGACAGTGTTATGATCTGGGGGTTGATTCAGTTGCTCAGGTCGAGACTCGGCAACGTTATGTGGCACTAAAATAAAATGATGACCTGAAGTTTCTTCCCTGATGGAACGGCCATATCCCGGAACTCAGAAACCCAGAAAGAGTGCTTCTGGGAGCGAGAGGACTCATTTTCACACATGAACTGGACACCACAATGCCCACTAAAATCAAAGCTAAAAGTGGCCAATGAAATCATAGTGTGTGTGACTTTTTATTATACTTCATAAGGATGACTAGAACGACTCATTCAAGGTATGATGTGCATATGCTGTTTAAACCTCACTCATGTAGCAAACAAAACAGAAACTCCACCCAGAACTATTGACCTTCTCATGCTCCACAGTGATCTTAGCACCTAGATCTGTATCCAGATGAATACAGATAAACTGTGGATGAGTGCTCCTGTCCTCGCTGTGTCTTTGGAGGCGGTTTAGGAAAAATAAAACCACACAGATGTGTGTTTAAAGCTTCGGTTAACGTTCACGTCAAACATCAGAACGTTGCATTATCCCCATCTTTAACTACCCAATTTTAGAGCCCTGTGATGTAGCGGTCTTCAGTTGTGCTGGACGTTCTGAGAGGCTGTAAAGAGTGATTACAGCAATTAGTTGCACTGGAAAGCTCTGGATAGAAGAGATCGTGTCTCAGTTATTCCTCTAGAGGACAATACATTTTAGAATCTATAATGGATTTGTCTCATAAAATCTGGCAGAAGGGAAGGGCTAGCTCTGTGGTTAAGGTGTTGAATTATGGTTCAGAAGGTCCCAGGTTTAAACCCCACCACCCTCACCAACTCGGCCCCCGTTGGGCCCTAGAGCGAGGCCCTTAACCCTCAGATCTATAATGAGATAAAAATGTAAGTTGCTCTGGATAAGGACGTCTACCAAATATTGAAATGAATTGAGATCACATGTTTGTCTGGTTGACATGAACTAGTGTGTTTTTGTCAGATATTTTAAAATGTAATCTTAATCTTAGTCCAGGGATAAATGTTCCTGTTATTAAGTCAGTCTTATCCTATTTTTCTTTAGTCAAGTTTTAGTCGACTAAAAGTCTGGACAGTTTTAGTCAGAGGAACCTGGAAGTATTTTATAGTTTAGTTTTAGTCAATAAAAACGTAACATTTTAGCAATTAGATTATTATTAATTAACCCTACAGTCAATCTAGTCAAAAACCGTTTTGTTGACAAAATAATTATCTTAACATTTAAAATGTATCTTTTCATCTGATGTATTCTGGTAGTTAGGTTTATTTTTAGCGATCAACTACGATTAGAATCAACAACTGCTGTACACCTCCAATACTACAAAACATTAGGAGCGGTATGGACAATGCAGTGTTTTTGTATGTATGTATGTATGTATTATATACATATATATGTATGAATTTCCACACTTGGACTGTTGTAGGAATACCTCCTATGGGTCACAATCATTTGCTAAACCTATTAGCTTAATGTGTTTTGCAACGGTTTAGCTATAAAATAATAACACATCACAGCATAATGATGTTAACATGTGGTAACATAATTACCACAAAGTCAGTAAAACTGGGTGATTATTATGGTATGCCTTGATGCGTCTCTTCAGGGTTGTGGTATTTTTCCCCAGCGATTGTGTTCCCCACTGTTTCCCCTCCGGTATTACGACGTTCAGGTCTCGAATTCTCTCCGGTTCAATTTGAAAAGGAAATGGGCCCCAAATATCGTTTCTTCTCTTTTTCTCTTCCCGTCACTGCGCACGTGAACTGCTCCTGATACGCCGCGCAAACTATTCCTGACCTTGTCACTGTCTCATCTTAGTCACAGGAAGAAAGGTCATTATAAAACCAATAAAGTGGTTGATGCTTATGTTTCTTGCATGGCTGAGGAGTCCAGCCAGCGTGGATGAAACCTGCCATGCTACCGGTTGGTACTCATCCTTCAAGGCTCCTTTAAGCGTTTCTCTTCCAGCAGGCTGCTATTGTTCCTCCAGCAACAGCAAGAGCTCCAATTGTGTTCGACAGAGTGCTGTGATACACTGGATGTTGTCTTGACCTCCTCTACGCGTCTCAATAGCTCGGGGACAATAAACCCCTTTCCCTCGCTTAATCCCCTGTTCATGATTCTTTGGTAGAAATAAGAATATTTGTGTAATATACTTTATTACCTTTATCCTTCCTTTGGGACTGTATTCTGTACATTATCTGTATCAGCCTGTGTGTTCTTTATTCCGCTCTCTCACACACTCACCAAGGCAAACAGGTCTCTGAAGCACTCTGCTCACATTAGCCCCAGACGGCACGTGTTTGTTAGCGCGCTATCAGGCGAGGCGCCCATAAAGATGTTCAGGTCTCGTCCGAGTGAGCACGGAGCAGATCGTACCAGCGGCACTACCGTTCCACACGCCGGTGAGAGGCGTTAAAGTGGCTGTCTCTCCATGGGGGTTAAGATGTTTGTCCATTCAGGGTCTGGAAGATTGACGCAGCGGTCTCCGTGTTTGCTTTGCTTCAAATGTTATTACGTTTCAAATGTTCCTACGTCCATGACTGATGTAACAGTGGCTCATCGCTGCTTAAAGACAAACCTCACCGATTTAATGCTTTGTGCAGTCGTTGAAGAGTAAAAACATTTATTTAAGCGTCCTAGCATCACTCTTCTCATCTCTAAAGCCTCTAAAGATGAGCATTTCCATTCATGTTGACCTGCAGCTAAATTCCAACATTGAGTTTTTTTTTTTTTTTTTTTTTAAAGAATTTAACCTCAAGAAGCTCCCTAATGAAAACTATAAATCACACGTGTCTGTAGGACTCACCGCTATGCTTTCCGAGCGCTAACGCTATAACACATAGCTGAAGGTGTGTTAATACAAGTGCATTTTTATACACCTTTAGGACTTGCATTGTATTTCCTCAGCAGAAGAGCAAATTATTCTCCCTAATGAAGCGATTTGTCTTTCGCTCGCAGATTCTTGACTCACTTCCATGGAGGGGCGATCGATCTCCCTTCTATCAGGCTTGTTAGCATAACCGCGGATCTAATTAGGGGTGAATCAATAGCATTTTTCCTCGCCACAATCGCCGGTACTCTGGTGCTCATCATTTCCAATAGATGCAGGAATCAGTAGCCTACTTTCAACGAACCAATCAGGGATCAACTGGAACATTTCAGTTGGCGTTTTTTTTTTTTTTTATATGTTTCCTTGGTTAACTAGTGGCTATAAAAAGAACTTGCATATTTCTTTGAATGTAATTTGAGCTAGTTGATTAGAAAGTAAATGCATTCACTTACTAGCTCTGTTATTTATCCTGGATTTATTTAGTCCAAGTGCAGTTATTTCCCCTCACCTTTCCTCGCGTAGTCAGTTCGGCTAGTGATGTACTTCTTGCACTATTTTAAGATTGTATTATAGAGGATTGCAAATGATTGGCCTCTTGATTTGATGAAAAGTGGAGAAACCCTTCACGACAAAACAATTTACTACATTTGTATGTACTTTTACTACATTTATTTTAAGAACCATCACACAGAGTCTGACAGGATTAGTAGTTATTAGTATGTATTGGGTTATATTTTATTAATATGAACACATGAGAATGTTATTAAACTTTGGATTAACAACACTTCCAGCCCAACTACATCTTGAATGATGAGTTCATCCCATCTTTCAAGGATCGAGGAGGACATGCATCTAGACTGTTTTCTTACCTCTTCCCGCCCAATGAAAAAGATCCTCTCTTTTGACTCATGGTACTTATAATTTGTAACCTAGTAACCAGTGTAAGGATCTATTCAATGATGGAAACTTTTAAGCACTGTTATAAGTCACTCTGGATAAGAGCGTCTGCCAGATACCGAAACGTAAATATAAATGTCATTTCTGATACACAGTCAATATCCACTTTCTAACCTCTTCTCCTAATCCTTTGCAGTCTATCTCTAATTGGCTTCATACATAATAGACACACTGTATGAGCTTAGAATTTGACGGAGATTTGTCGGAGTCAGTGTGTTAGATTTCATTTTGGTAGTAGTTAAAAACAAGCTCAATTTGGAGAACGCCTCTTGCCATCCTGGGGATTGACACGGTCTCTTCACTGTTCCTTCTCTGGGCAGGGGGCAGTTTGATTCCTGCCTCTGTAACTTTGTTAATGCTTGTAGTAGTTCCCATTTTGACAACTAGGAGGCGAGCAAATCAGTTGAATATTGGTTTATAAACTAATCAGCCATAACATTAACAATGATTATCAAGTATACCCAAGTAAACTGGTGACGGGATTATGGGTACCCAAGGCTCACCAATGCCCAAGCCTCATGGGATCCATCAGATAAACAAGACAACAGCACTCGACGGACCAGCTGGCAATATCCCGGTGCCAAACACACACCCCCCCCCCCCCAGAGGCCATGCGGATCCACACCCCAAGGGGCCAGAGCCATTTCGGTGGCACAAACGGCTTTTATAACGTTAATGTTTTTAATGTTATGGCTGATCGGTGGATCTGTCAAATAGCATTTCATCGTAAACGTATGTTGCTTTCAATGAGGACATTTATCTAATAGCTGACGTACATGTTTGGATTAAAGCTCTACCTATATTTAATTTTCTCTCAAGTATTACAATAAATGGGATCATGGTGGAAAAAATCAAGTCCAGGTTCACAGTCCGTCTCAAGTCTTTGAGACTTCGCTAGGACGTTTGCTTATCAAACACCGAGCTCCCAGCAATCATCCTTTTAGGAGTGCATTATCCCGGACCAGTATGTTTGTGGTCTTAGCGCAGCATGAGGGTTTGCTTTAGCTCTTATCTCAGCTGGCTTTCTCTGTGTTTACCCACGCCAATCGGCTGAAGTGGAGAATCATCATCTACTGCGCACCGGTTGACTTTTATTGCCCAGTGAATGGTGACGGCCGTGGAGCTGGGGGGAAACTGCAAGGGCTTGGCAAATGTTTGTTTTAGGGCTGTTGATGTCAGCTGTGGAGGTGTAGAATACACCAAAGTATTTGAAAGGTCAATGGATTTTCAATCAGCTAACTTAACTTCCATTCTGTACCTGGTTCGTTAGTCATCGTCTCCATCAACCTCTCTCTAGTTTTGTGCTACTGTTTCATCAGTGGGCTTCATTTTGTTTCCGTATTAACACTATTAACACTAGCGGTTCTAAAGCTAAGTGTTTTCATCCAGCCAGGAACTCCGATGGCAGCCTGGACACATTCGGACTATTAATGGTGAAGATATGAGTGTGTTTTCCGGGCACTCGGACGCCACTTCGAGGCTCAACAGATTTGAAATGTGAAAGAAGCCAGATCGCACTGTCAACATTGCTGGCGCCATCCCTCTTTTTCTGGAGATATGAACACGACAGTCTGTGTGGACAGGGATGAATTATTGGTTTGGTAGGAAGGAGGGGACAAAAAGAAAAGATGGATGATGCAGGGCGTTTAGTAAGATTACTGCTCCAGGTCACTGAGGTGGAATCTCCCAAAGCATCACAGAGGCGTCTTAGCATCTGCGTAACTTGTGGCTATGTGCTATCCGTCAAAGAAACTTGTTGTGAAGTGTTTCAGCCTGCAGCACCTTCAATTGCTTCATATTTCTACAGGGATGTTTTCAAAAGTGTTTAAAGAACATGAACAGGGTCATGACGAAAAAGCTACCACGCTGTCCATGGAATCATGAAGAGTTTTTTTTTTTTTTTTTTCAAGAATCGAAAGATGAGACACTTTTGTTTCAGGATTTAACTTCCAATGTCTTCCGGAAACTTCTCCCGAAGTGAAGGTTGTTACTGTTCTGTCCATGTTGGAATAGAAACTAAAAGAAAAGTTGGAAAGCATCTTGTTCAAAATTATTCCAAAGTCAAATACAGTTTCCTCACAGATCATAAAACATGATGTGTGTTTATAGTGTGAGTTTGCTGTCACAGTAATAAAACATAGGATAGATACATAAAATGAATAAAAGTCATCATTTAACCTATTACATTAAAAAAAAAATTTTTTTGCAAATACAAATTTCCAAAAAATCTTTGTCTTCTAAGTAAAATTGAGCGACTTTTGGTAAATTTCACTTGCTGAACACGTTGGTGAAATCAGAATTCATCTATCATGTAAGGTTTTCGAGACAGAATTACATTTTTACACAATAGCCTAATTCAGTCAGCCGGCTACCGCAAACAGCTAAATGCTATCTAAAAACGTTTTTCACCGATTTCCGCTTACAGTCAGCATCCGGCGCGTCCCTAACCAATGTCCACCTAATTAACATCCTTTTCTTAATTGAAGTGGGTTTTTCCTAACCCTAGAGCTGGAAATACACTCAAATATGGGACAGTGGATCGTCCCCAGGACTAGGGCTGAGGACCACTGATCTACAGTATGACATCCTCCATAAGCCGAGAATTTTGATCAATACAGTAAGCTAAGTAAATGAATAGACTCATGCCAGCATGTTAATTTTGGTTAACATTTTGGATACCGCTTATCCAGTACAGGGTCACACAAGGTCTAGAGTCTAGAGTCTATCCCAGGGAAGACACCCTGGACGGGGTGTCGATCAATCCCATAATTCTGATTTTTTTTTTAAATAAAAAATTGTCATGTAATCAGAAGGTGGAATATCATAAGAATAACCTAATTCTGTGCAGGAGACAAATATCTTAACCCCCCCCCCCCAAATTAAATAAATAAAATTTAAGGATTTTCTCACCATTACAACGTTTAATGTTCATTAAAGAGTTACATTTTATTACAAAATTTTATTAATAATTTTATTGCTACTACTATTACTACTAATAATAATTCTGACTCCTTAATGAAACATTTACCTTAATGGAAGTTAAGACAATCTACAGTTTATACACTAAATAAATAAATAAATAAATAAATAAATAAACGAAAGGCTTTACAAGTTGAAATATCTAGACAAAACAAAACAAGGGAATCAGATTTTTTTTTTTTTTTTTAACTTTATTTGGTAGAAATCGACAATTTAAATCTTTTTAGTCTTCGTGTATTTCAACTCCATTAGAAAATGCCGCCTCAGAATGAGTTTTTTTTTTCTTCTTCTTGGGGTATAGTGATTACAAAATTTCCCAATGATTAAATACGTAATAAAGCATAAATGTCATTTGCGTTTGTGCCCCCCCCCCCCCCCCCCCCCTCCCCTAACCCCCTGGTTGAGTCAGAGATTGTAAACGGGCTGAGATGAGATGAGGGTGGAGTGTTCCCTCGTTCCCTTCCCTCCCTGCCTGTATATAAGCAGCAGCATCAGAGACGGGAGGACAAACGAGATCACCGTTCGAGCTGCGCCTCTGCTCCGACCCTCCTCCTCCACTACACAGTGAGTCTTTAATATCTGTGCTCTTCTCCTTCTAAATCAAAATATTGCAGGTTTTTGGTAACTCCGGTGGTTGAAACGTGATTCCTGTAAGCTGATGTTTAAGGAAGGAGTCTCCAGTGTCAGCGGTTAAGCTTGAACTTTACTGACAGTCTTGAGAGATTTACATTTTTGTGATGAAAAGGGATCAGAAGCTCAGAGTGACGCCATGCTCTCCTTAACATGGAGTCTCTGATTATTATTGATTCTCTTTCATGTAAAATATAATAATGTAAAATAATCCAACAGTCAAGTAGTTTCAGACTTTCTTCTTTACTTTTAACCTTTTAACGCTGTTTTGTTGTTTATCAAAATCCCTGAACTTTGATGTATAAAAAAAATAAATAAATGTAAAAATAGTTTTAAGTTTCATCGTCTGTTCGGGTGTAAATCTTGTTTCGTTAAAAAGACGGTTCTATTTCGATTTCACTCTCTGTTAAATAATTTGACACATCACGGCAGATGAAAGCTGAATCTTTTGGCTCCTTTCTCAAGTTTTTCTTTTTTTTTTTTTTTTTTTTGTCTAAACTGGATGAACTTTGCGACACTCGGCCCAGTGAGGAGGATGATTATGATAAACGAGTGAACGAAGTGCTTGCGTTATAAAGGTTTAAAGAAAACCCACGCTCGCGCATGTGAGTAACTAAAAAAAAAAACTAAAAAAAAGCAGAGATTTGAGTCGTTGACGAATGACACATGGATGCTTTGAGGAGAAAAATTTCATTTAAGCTAAAAAATCATTCATTTGGTTTCTAAACCATCTCATGTAAACACTTGCTTACGAAAAAAATACTCTTACTTGATATATACTATGTACAGAGTGAAACGTGTGAAGCTGGCAGTGTAGTGGCAGTGATGTCTTAGCTCTTAACTAAGACGCTGCACGCTAGCTGTGACTGACATCCTGTCTGACCTGGTTACCATCTCGCTCTGCTCCACTCAGACTCAGCTGACACGATGAAGTCTTGGCTAGCTCCCGTAGCCGTGGTGCTGTGCGTCCTGGTGTGTGTGGCGGAGGCATACCCGCCCAAACCCGAGCCTCCGGCGGGGGACGCGGGGCCCGAGGAGCTGGCCAAGTACCACACGGCGCTCCGCCACTACATCAACCTGATCACCAGGCAGAGGTGAGATTATTATACACACTGCTACTACACATCAGTTACCGGGTCGTGTTCTTCACCCGCGCTGGGTTCGGGCCGCATCCTGATCACTACCAACGTCGTCGCTTTCTCATCCCTGAGAGTTTTATTCCTCTTACACACCAGTCACGAGGTTGTGTGACTGTAACATGTAAAGAAAGAGTGTGTACACAATTCAGCCTCGGGTTCTAACCTCATTAAGTGGGCTTAACTTGTGGCATTTATCAGCGTTTTAACACACACACACACACACACACACACACACACACACACACACACAGAGGGAGCTCTTTTTATGCTCTGACATGTCAAGCAGTTAATTATAATTATTTTCTTTCTCTATATCCCTCTCCCTGACTCTCCTCTCATTCTGTCTTTTCTTAATTCTCTCGTTTCTTTTTCTTTATTTTACTCCCTCGTTTCCCTCGCTCTCTTACTCTCCATCTTATTTTTATTTTCCATCCATTTCCATCCATTTGTTTCTATTATGCTTTGAGAATTTTTTTCTATTTCGTGTCCCTCAATTTTCTTTCTCTCTCTCTCTCTCTTATTCTCTTGCTCTTTCTCTCCTCTCGTTCTGTCCCTCCCTGTCTCTCTCGTTTTATATTTCCTTTCTTTTATTTACTCGTTTCGTTTGCTCTCTCACTCTCTCTGTTTAATTCTTATTTATTCATCCATTTATTTGTATATTTCTTTCTTTTTTCTTTTTCCTTTCTTTCTCTTATTCTCTTGTTCTTACTCTCCCCTCATTCTGTCTCTCCGATTTTTCTTTCTTCTTCCATTCTATTCCCTCACTCTCTTTCTCACTCGCTCTCTTTTTTCCTTCTATTATTTTTTTTTGCTTTCTCTCTCTATTTATTCTTTTTTACTTCATTTTGATTGAGTTGTTACTTATTCATTTAATTACTGATGTTGTGCTTCGAGCGATTCTAACAAAAACGTCTTCTCAACTCTCTCTCTCTCTCTCTCTCTCACTTCCTTCCTCCCTTTCATGCCTCATCATCTCTCTTCCTCTTGTTTTTCTTTCTTTCTTTCTTTCTCCTACTGTCTTGCTCTTACTCTCCTCTTATGTTGTTTTTTCCTCTCAGGTACGGGAAGAGGTCCTCTCCGGAGGTAGAGATGGCCGAGCTGCTCTTCGGTGGTGATGAACAGGACATCAGGCCGCGGTGAGAGACACCCGCGGGGTTATAGACGTTTCGAATCCTGTAACATTGATCTGATGATTAGTGTCTCGTTCAGAGAGTCTGCCTCTCACACACCTGTCTTTCTTCCAGGATGGACAGAATGGAGGATGGTTTGACCTGGTAGTCGCCTCTCACGGTATTCCTGCACTTCTTGTTCATCATCACTCCATCCCACTTCAGCCCTTCTCCTCTTTGCCGTCTCCACGGAGGTTAAACCGACCAGCAAAAGCAGCATCAAAATATTGGCACATCTATCTGTATCTGTCTCCCCCCCCCCCCCCCCCCCCTTCCCCCCCTCCCCTCCCCCCCTCTCAGAATCTAAGTCTATTTTTCTCTGTTTTAAAGATTCCTGTGAAGCAACAATTGTAAATAATTTGTTACTCACGTAATTGCATATAATAAACAATGACTTAAATGTTAAAAGGCGCTTCGAGCTCACTTGTTGAACACATGTTCATCCTAACGTGACGTCACTTGAATCAAATGAATCGTTTGAGTAAATGAACCGGATTAATATAAACACTATCAGCGTTCCTGATACTCGACGTGCTATGGCACTGTTTTGCAACTAGATGGCAGGATTTTAACAGTTTTATTAAAAAAAAAAATGCGAGGCATTGGCTCAGAGTGTAGGTTTCTCACCTGGGTTCAGTTCCCATCCGCAGGCCCGGATAACATGGGAGGGTTGCGTCATGAAGTTGTGCGTGGATCAGATGGTACGCCGTGGCGATCCCTCGACAGGAGCATCCGAAAGCCTAGCAACAGCATTACGTCTATACGAAGGTTGACTGTACGTAACATGACTGTAAACATAATGTACTTTTTAATTGAAATTGAACCAACCATTCATGTACAGACCCAGTTAAAAAAAAAACAACAACAACAAAAAAAACATGGATGTTGAGCTGAACAAAACTTTTAGAAATAATAAGATAATACTAATAATTGTTGGTGAATTAATAAAAATAAAAAAAAAATACTCATAATGACTAAAGTTGCCCCTTAACAAGACGCCATTCATGATAATCAATTCCAAATGACGTGATATTTAATTGTAATTAATATTCAATGATCACTGATGGTACAGTAATTATTCGTTTAGTCCTCTGGTTGGCTTAGTTGGAGTCGATTTCGGGGCTGTGGTGTCAGGAAAAACGGTTTTTGTATTTGCTAGGGCTCTTCCTTCTGTTCTCCTCGAGCAGTTCTGGGTTGCTGTATAATTTGTCCCCGAACTTTGTCAGTCTGGCCTTTGCTAAAGCTTTTTATTTGCTGACCTGCTGACTGTCTACAATGAAACGAATCCTAAAGCAAAATATATTAATTCAATTAATATAATTATTAATATTAAGAGATATTTAAAAAATCAATATGCTTAAATTCTCATTGCTGAAATATGAGTTCTCATTACCACCACTGGCCGTAAATGTTGCGGTGTCTGAGAACGGTGTAGCGGAGGAGGAGGAGCCTCGGGATGCTCTACTGACTATAGAGGGGAGTCATGATGGCTTCACTTATTTTTTTCTCAGCGCATATAATTAGACCCTAATAAGGTACATTTTCATCATTTTTTTTCCTGTTTCGGTAATAAGAATCAAGATGACAACAGAACATTTAATATTTAACTGCAGAGTTCTTAAAAAATTATATTCATATTAATGTTAATTTGTTTAAATTACAACATAACACACATTCTAACAGCCAGGCACACAGCGGTGGCAAGAATTTCGGCAGAAAATGCAGTTAAAATAGAAGAAGAATTCATTCTCATGTTGAAATGGTAGCGAACCGTATTGTCTATATTCTGATGCTTTTTTTTTATAATTACAGAATTACACGATTTATATTAAAAATCATTAGTGCCGTAGTGTTTTAATGGTTTTGTGCGGATCATACTGTAGGTCCTAACACAAGGCTGAACCGCAAATCGCTCTCCAACCCATGATCAATGGCACTACTCGGTGTGTGTGTGTACAGTATTTGTATATTTTGGACGCCTTCAGCATTGTTTTACAGCGTAGAAAGAACGACCGTGGAGTTAGATGGTGATGTACGTATATATGTAGTGTGATATATAGATATTCAAGATATAGATTGATCTGTTAGAGCTGATACTCCAAAGCAGAATGAGTGGAAATATAAAGGAAATTACAGGACTGTACACAACCTCCATGGTTTATTCTCTTCACCTTTTGACTACATAGTACCGGTAAGAATTTAACTATCAATTGCTACAATTGCAGTTAATTAGTTCCACTAGTCATGGGAGGACATGTGTTGATGAAGCAAAATAACTAGTTAAATAACGAAAGAAATCATAATCTTATAATAATAAATTGTGTTTTCGTAACTGTTGTATAAAAGCAATATCACACTGAGGTCATGCTGTATTGCTGGATATCGCACAGCTGTGATGCCTTCGACCACATAACAGCACTCCCTCTTGTGTGATATGGCTTAATTAAAATTGGCACATAGCTCTGGTATACAGTACAGAATAAACACTTCAGGGCATGCTGTTATAGGAAACTACTTCACTTTAAGGTGGTACCACTAACCTCATCTCACCATCCCATCTCACGTGTTATTATTTTTTCTATAAAAGCTTGTTATATATGTTTTATTCCCTGATCATGGAAAGACTTCTGGTCTGTGATGAAAAAGAAGAAGCCATTATTTGTCACATATACAGTGCCGTGAAAAAGTATTTGCCCCTTGTTGATTTTTGTTGTTGTTGCATATTTGTCACTTAAATGATTGAGATTATTAAACAAAGAGAAGCTGAGTAAATGCAAAATACAGTTTTTAAATGATTCCATTTATTCAGGGAAAAGCTTTCCAAACCTACTTATATAAAAAAGTAATAACTGGTCGTGCCAGTAACTGGTTGTGTCACCCTTGGTGGCAACAATTGCAATCAAGAGTTTGCGATGACTTGCAACGTGTCTTTCACATCACTGTGGAGAAATTTTGGCCCATTCTTCTTTTCAGAAATGTTTTAATTTACCTACATTGGAGGTTTTTTGAGCATGAACGATTAAGCTTTAAAGATCTTAATCGGATTTAAGTCTGGACTTTGACCAGGCCACTATGTGAGACAAGCCTTTGTGTTCTTTTTGGTCAGCAGTGGCTCTCACCTTGGAACACTACCATGGAGATTTGGCCCAATCTCTTTCTTTTTTGGGGGGGAGGGGGGGGGGATTTTTCCCAGATTTTCTCCCTAATTTAGTCGTGTCCAATTCCTCCCCGTCACTAGGGGGCTCCCACATTAAGGCTACTACTACCACTCAGCCGGGAAGGCCGAAGACTATCGCGTGTTTCCTCCGAACCGCGTGATGCCAGCCGACCACCTCTTTTCAAACTGCTCGCTCACGCACTGTTGTGGGCGGCGTAAAACACTCGGAGGACGGCGCTATCCGCTCCTTCCGCTTGCGTGAGCTCACAGACGCCCCTGATTGGCTGTAGAGCCGTGATTAATGTGGGAGCACAAGTACCTCTCATCCCTCCCCTCTGAGAGAGCTCGGCCAATCAGCTCTCTCTAGACCTCCGGCTGCGAGAGGTTACAGCATCACCCGGGAATCGACCAATCTCTTTCTCATTGTTGATGCACGGATAGTGATTTTAACTGAGGCAAGTGAGGACTGAAGGTCTTTAGATGTTGTTCTGGGTTCTTTTATGAGCTCCTGGACGAGTGTGTTGTTGTGCTTGTTGTGGAGTAATTTTGGTAGACCAGCCACTCCTAGGAAGGTTCATCACTGTTCCAAGTTTTCTCTGTTTGTGGATAATGGCTCTCATCGTGGTTCGGTGGAGTCCCAAAGCCTTAGAAATGGCTTGTTAACCCTTTACAGACTGAAACATGTCAATTACTTGGTTTCTCATCAGTTCTTAAATTTCTTTAGATCATGGTACTTCAAATTATTTATTTATTTATTTATTTATTTTTTTCTACGTATTTTTATGTGTTTCACTTTTTCAGAGAGGTTATATTTAAGTAATTTCATGATCAACAGATCTGGCAGTAATCAAGCCTGGATGTGGTAAATGTAATTGAACTCAGCTTTCCAAAATATCACAGTTCATTCATGAGTTTACAAAGGGGACAATTTCAGCCAGGTAGGTTTGGACAGCTTTTTCCTCTTAATAAATATTTTTATATAATTTAAAAACAGAATTTTTTCATTTTACTCTGGTTATCTTTGTGTAATATTAAAATTAGTTTGATGATCTCAATCATTTAAGTGTGACAAAAATGTCAATATATATACTTTTTTACATTATAGCACTTTTTTTTCTTTCTTTTCTTGTTTTTCTTTGCCCTGACACAGCACTGCTGAACCAGATAGGGTTAAGGGCCTTGCCCAAGGGCCCAAGGGTGGCGGTTTGGTGGTGAAGGCTTACACCCTTAACCTTCTGATCATTAACTATGACGAGGATGATGAAGCTTTGGTTTATTGGTAATAAGACCTAATCCTAACCCAATTCATAAGAATATAAATAAGAAGAGTAAATATTATTTACTCCTTAAATGGGCCTAGGGTAGAAACAAGATTGTAATATATATATATATATATATATATATATATATATATATATATATATATATAAAAACCCTGGAGCGTTTATTTTAAAACAAACACATTAATTAAGGCGTGTAATTAAACGGCGCGTTATTCCGCTGCAGCAGGCAGTGCTACTTAAAACGGCAACACTATTGAGCGCCAATCGGCAGGCGGCTGAAGCGGCGGAGGTGGGCCCCACCGGCGAGTGCGTTTCTGCTTTAAGAACCCAGCAGCGCGCTGACCAAATGGATCACTCCTGATTCAGTGCGAGCTGATTGGAGGAGCATCAGCCTTCTCCGTTAATTTGCCCGTTTATTTTATATCTATTAACATCGGCTTCTTGGTGTATTAACAGATTAATTTTCCTGCTAAGGAAGGGGATCCTCAGGGGGGAGGTCGTGTTGTTGGACAGCGGTCGATCAGCCCACACTGGAGGAGAGCAGCACCACGGTTAAGGTGAAACACGCTTTATAATGATGAAACGTTTGATCGATCATTTGAATAGGATTAATTATTACGTCACCGAACGTAACCCACAGGAATAAACCGCACTCTGCGAGAATGGACCACATGATAGACAGAATAGGACGCGTTTAGAGACGGAGCCGTGGTTGTCAGGGGGCGTGGCCTGTTGTCAGGGGGATCACAGGTCCCGTCGGCGGTGTATGGCGCACGAGCGTCACTCTGCTAGTTAGCGTCACATCCACATCTCCCGTCCTGTCAGGAACAACACGCAAACAGGCTCATTTTTAATTATAATTATGTCAGGGATATTATTATTTTATTTTTTGACCGACCTGTGGTGTGAATTAGCCAGCTAGCTCTCGGATCACTGAGTAAATATTAGTGATGGGAATCACCAGGGACCACCCGATACGATATTATCACGATTCCTCCGTGCCGATTCGATTTGAATTTCGATTCTATAAGTATCGCGATTTTTATAAATACAGCCATACCTCGGCATATCAATTTAATCCGCTCCGGGGGCGAGTTCTTAAGGCGAAAAATGCAAACGCTTCAGCCGTGGCGAGGCGTCACACTTATGGCAAAAACTTCCTTAGTTATATATAATTATAAACATAGTTATATCATATATTTTGTTATAGTGGCATGGGTATTTCCCCTTTAAATGCATGTGCCCATTGTGCCCGCAGTCTTTCTGGTGCACCCGGGTGCCAGTGGATTGGTCCCTTAGGTGTGCTAATGGCAACAGATTCCAACCTGTGCTCTGATTTTCCTGAATTTTTTTCTACGAAGTCAGTTATTTTGGGTTGTTTGCAAAACACCCACAGTCTTGTGCATGTGCTTGGACCCGGTCACCGTTGTTTGCACCTACATTGTATTTAGCCTTATATTCACATCCATACACGATAAAAACAGGGTGAAACTTGATTGTATGATGCCGGAGATTTCTTTTTAGACTGCCCCTGAGGTGAACTAGCCAGTTAGATACCAGATGACTGAGTAAATAGTGGGGATGGGAATCACCAGGGACCACCCAATATGATATTATAACGATATGTAGGTGCTGATTTCATTTGAATTTCGGTACAGCGGTACCTCGACATACAGATTTAATCTGCTCCGGAGGCGAGTTCTTAAGGCGAAATATTGTAAATGCAGATAAAGGGCCAGATTTCCATCATTCTATGTACAGGAAATGTTTAACAAATGTAAAGCCTTCAGATTCACAATAATAGACATTATGAATAATACACTGCGTTTTTGGTCGATCCACTAATCCAGAGTGACTTATCAGCCATAACATTGTGACCACCCGCCTAATATTGAGTACCACCATAACAGTGATGCTTCAAATATTGAAGAAATATTGTTGTCTAGGGAGATCACAAGGTCTTGACAGGAGGATGAATGACCTGGGATGAACACCAGTTCAGTTTTACTGAGATTGAGTTTCAGCTGATGAGCTGTCATCCAGGATGAGATGTGTGCCAGACACGATGAGATTCTGGGGTCTGAGGGAGTAAAGGAGAGAATGAGTTGTGTGTCCTCTGCATAACAATCGTACGAAAAGCCGTGAGAGGATATGACCTGACCAAGAGACTGGGTATAGAGGGAGGACAGAAGAGGCCCAAGTACTGAGCCTTGTGGGACACCAATGGAGAGACAGACACAACAATGTAACACATAACAGTACTTTTTTTGATGAAGTATGAATTGAGGTAGTGGGAAGAGCAGCAGTAAACAGTTTACATTTTGACAAGAGTATTGTGTGCAAATAGCAGTCAAATAAATATTGTACACAAAATTGCGAAGAGCAGCACAGGTAGGTAGGTATGAGCAGATTGAGATGGGTGTACATCAGTGTGATTGTGCATGTGTGTTTATCAGTTCAGTCCAGATGTTATTTAGTTCGTCTGAGTGATTTGTGTGTGTGTGTGTGTGTGTGTGTGTGTGTTTATCAGTCCAGTCTCTTTGTGTTGAGGAGATGAATGGCTTGCGGGTAAAAACTGTTTCTCAGTCTGGATGTGAGTGCCCGAATGCTTCGGTACCTTTTTCTAGATGGCAGGAGGGTGAAGAGTGAGTGTGATGGATGTGTCCGGTCAGCCACAATGCTGGTGGCTTTGCGGATGCAGAGTGTGGTGTAAATGTCTTCGATAGAAGGGAGAGAGACCCCGATGATCTTCTCAGCTGTCCTCACTATCCGCACTATCCGCTGTAGGGTCTTGCGGTCTGACATGGTACAATTCCCAAACCAGACAGTGATGCAGCTGCTCAGGATGTTCTCAATAGTTCCTCTATAGAAGGAGGTGAGGATTGGTGGTGGAAGCTGCGTCTTTCTCAGCCTTCTCAGGAAGAAAAGACGTTGTTGGGCTTTCTTATGCAGAGCGCTGGTGTTGAGGTACCAGGTGAGGTTCTCCTCCAGGTGGACGCCCAGGAATTTTGTGCTCTTGACGATCTCCACAGAAGAGCCGTCGATGCTGAGCGGAGAGGGATTGCTCCGTGTCCTCCTGAAGTCAACAACCATCTCTTTTGTCTTTTCGACGTTCAGAGCCAAGTTGTTGTCTGTACACCAGTCGGTTAGCCTCTGCACTTCCTCTCTGTACGCTGAATCGTCGTTCTTGCTGATGAGACCCACCACGGTCGTGTCATCAGCGAACTTGATGATATGATTGGAGCTGTGTGTCGCTACACAATCATGAGTCAGCAGTGTGAACAGCAGGGGACTGAGCACGCAGCCCTGGGGGGCCCCAGTACTCAGTGTGGTGGTGCTGGAGGTGTAGCTCCCGATCCGCACTGCTTGAGGTCTTTCGGTCAGAAAGTCCAGGATCCAGTTACAGAGGGAGGTGTTCAGGCCCAACAAGCTCAGCTTCCCGATCAGGTGTTGGGGGATGATTGTGTTGAATGCTGAACTGAAGTCTATGTACAGCATTCTGACGAGTGGTCTGTATGCTGGAATTAGAGATGTGGAAACAGAGATGCGGTCTAAGTAGCCGAGGTGGGGACGGGGCTCTGCCCGATATGCACCGGGGATGTTTGTGTAAACAAGATCCAGCGTATTTTCCCCTCTCGTTGCAAAGTCCACATACTGATGGAATTTAGGAAGCACTGATTTGAGATTTGCATGGTTGAAATCTCCAGCGACAATAAACAGTCCATCTGAGTGTGTATTCTGACATGTCATTTAGAGCATTAATTAGTCCTGTCATGTTGCTTTTTTGTTGGTCACGTCATGTAGAGCATTTGTATTAGCATTTACATGTATTACATTTACATTAGTATTTACACACGTGGACAAAATTGTTGGTACCCTTCGGTCAATGAAAGAAAAACTCACAATGGTCACATAAATAACTTTAATCTGACAAAAGTAATAATTTTAAAAAATTCTATGAATGTTAACCAATGAAAGTCAGACATTGCTTTTCAACCATGCATCAACAGAATTATTTAAAAAAATAAACTCATGGAACAGGCCTGGACAAAAATGATGGTACCCCTAGAAAATACTGAAAATAATGTGATTACAATCTTGTAATCAGTCAGTGGGCCTATATATAGGGCTCCAGGTAGTCACTGTGTTGTTTGGTGATATGGTATGTACCACACTCAACATGGACCAGAGGAAGCAAAGGAAAGAGTTGTCTCAGGAGATTCAAAAGAAAATTATAGACAAGCATGTTAAAGGTAAAGGCTATAAGACCATTTCCAAGCAGCTAGATGTTCCTGTGACTACAGTTGCACATATTATTCAGAAATTTAAGATCCATGGGACTGTAGCCAACCTCCCTGGACGTGGCCGCAGGAGAAAAATTGATGACAAATCAAAGAGACGGATAATCCGAATGGTAATAAAAGAGCCCAGAAAGACTTCTAAAGAGATCCAAGGTGAACTTCAGGCTCAAGGAACATCAGTGTCAGATCGCACCATCCGTCGTTGTTTGAGCCAAAGTGGACTACATGGGAGACGACCAAGGAGGACACCATTGTTGAAAACAAATCATAAAAAAGCCAGACTGGAATATGCCAAACTACATGTTGACAAGCCACAAAGCTTCTGGGAGAATGTCCTATGGACAGATGAGACAAAAATTTAACTTTTTGCCAAGGCACATCAGCTCTATGTTCGCAGACGGAAAAATGAAGCATATGAAGAAAAGAACACTGTCCCTACTGTGAAACATGGAGGAGGCTCTGTTATGTTCTGGGGCTGCTTTGCTGCATCTGGCACAGGGTGTCTTGAATCTGTGCAGGCTACAATGAAATCTCAAGACTATCAAGGGATTCTAGAGAGAAATGTGCTGGCCAGTGTCAGAAAGCTGGGTCTCAGTTGCAGGTCATGGGTCTGGCAACAGGACAATGACCCAAAACACACAGCTAAAAACACCCAAGAATGGCTAAGAGGAAAACATTGGACTATTCTAAAGTGGCCTTCTATGAGCCCTGACCTCAATCCTATTGAGCATCTTTGGAAGGAGCTGAAACATGCCGTCTGGAAAAGGCACCCTTCAAACCGTAAACAACTGCAGCAGCTTGCTCATGAGGAGTGGGCCAAAATACCTGCAGAGAGGTGCAGAAGTCTCATTGACAGTTACAGGAACTGTTTGATTGCAGTGATTGCCTCAAAAGGTTGTGCAACAAACTATTAAGTTAGGGGTACCATCATTTTTGTCCAGGCCTGTTCCATGAGTTCCAATGTTTTTTATAATTCCGTTGAAGCATGGTTGAAAAGCAATGTCTGACTTTCATTGGTTAACATTCATAGAATTCTTATTTATTATTACTTTTGTCAGATTAAAGTTATTTCTGTGACCATTGTGAGTTTTTCTTTCATTGACCGAAGGGTACCAACAATTTTGTCCACGTGTGTACATGTAGAGCTTTTTTATTACTCATGTCATGTGGAGCTTTTTCATGAGTCATGTCATGTTGCTTATTTATTAGTCACAACTTATAGAGCTTTTTAATTAGTCACGTCATATGTAGAGCTTTTTTTTTGTCACGTCTTGTAGAGCATTTATATTAGTATTTATAGGTAGTACATTTACATTTAGTATTTCAGTATTCAGTACATTCAGTATTTACACGCAGAGCTTTTTTTATTACTCATGTCATGTAGAGCTTTTTCATGAGTCACGTCATGCAGAGTGTTTTATTATTCAAGCCAGGTTTCGTTTTTTATTAGTCAGGTCGTGTAGAGCATGTTTATTAGTTATGTCTACAGAGATTTGTATTATTTTTATGTAGTTTTTATTAGTCATGTCTAAGAGAGCATTTTTCGTTCTTCACATCATGTAGTGTGTTTTTTATTCACCTCATATAGAGCATTTTTATTTTCATCGAGTCGTGTAGAACCTTGTTTATATCTATTAATACACGCGTAATGCTTTGATTAGTCACGTCATGTAGAGAGTTTTTAGTTGGTCATGTAAAAAACATTATTAAATGTATAGTATCATACGCCTGAACTGAGGAGACAATGAGTGCATGTCAGTTCTTTCTGTCCTCTCATTTATAAACATTACCCCACCCCACACCTCTGGGGTCATTTCCCTGGAAACCATCGTGTCTTTGAAGGGAAATTAGTAACCAGCGCCTATTTTGGACCGCTCCGTTAGAGCCGTTTTGAATGTTATCTGTATAATTTGGCTACTGATAAACTTGACTCAGGAAATTGTACAGCTATTTTAGAGTGTGTTAGAGCGAGCATCGAAATGGCTAAACATGAGGGGAATTAAAAAATCTCTGCTCATCTGACCCAAGCACTGGAGATTAATTGATGCAAAAAGGTTGAATTAGCTCGAAGCTGTGTGCCTGTGTGCCTGATGGCGTGTGTGTGTGTTCAGTAATTATAGCTGCTTCTCGTGAATATTCATGAGCTCAGGCGAATAATTAATCCAGCAGGGTCAGATTTAGCATAAAGGTAACTGAATTTCTTTTCATTTCTGACAGATTAGGTGTCGACCTTGAGTATGAAGAGGACAAGATCAGAGAAATTATTACCTTTTATTAGTTATTAAACAGTCTTGGTTCACATCTGTTTAATTGAACAGTATAGTGTAACGGTCAGGGAAGCTGGACGAGTTCAAGTCCTCTGCTGATAAATAATAATGCTTATTGTTATAATTTGATGTCCTGTAAGTAGTTGCTATGGTGAAAAGTGTTGGTGGTGCGGTTGTCTTGGATACACTCGTTTCACCTGTGACGTTATGAGGAAGTGGACAGGAGGCTATTCTTAGGACGCCGCTCGGTGTTCTGTGCACTTCAGAGGTCCTGACTTTACCGTGACGGAATCGGCCGGGACACGAGGTAATGCTAAAACTTTGCAAGCATTTCCTCTAAATTTCTTAACACAAACATCTACATCTCGAGTCTCACAAACAGCCAAAACACAGTGCCGGTTATAAAGAGTGTCTCAGCTAGGTGAAAAAGTGGATTTTCAGATAGGATAATATAACACCATTTTTCATAATACGTAATGCTTCTTATCTTCTGATCCATACTTTGTTTTCATGCATACACATTTATCAATATTATTAGACAAAAGAAACCCATTTGCTAAATACAATTTCAGGCTCTTCTATGACTGTAGTGTCCATAACTGTCACTCAGATGAAACTTGGCCAATTTAGATTTCACATGAAAAAACATAAACCTGAAAAAGTGTATTTTTCTAAAATGAGAAATTGTTAAGATATTGCAACATGAATTTGACCTGGTTACGGACACTACAGATTTTTTGCTTTTTAAGCTTTTACCAAAAACTCTCTCTCATGCGTCGCCCAGGGATTTTAATGGGATATGTGTTAATAATAATTATCCGGTAGATTACAAAAATACATTTTAACTGAATAAGCTACAGTTTTTTTTTTTTTATGTTTCATGGCTATATAACTTAAGGTCTGTCTAATCTGGAGCATTTAATGAAAACCACTGTTGTTAGTAATTTGGAGCAAAAAATTCTTAATTTTGCGTCAAATGTTTTAATTTAAGAAAAGTTTTTTAAAGGGTCATATGCTTCTAAAAGCTTACACCAATTTCAGTATTAATAGTCATAAAGAAATATGAATAATTTGGATTTTAAATGGTTATTGTTTGAAGCGAGACATTTAATCATCTCTCCAAAACGGCTGAAGTTAGCAACGTGAAATTTTTAGTGAAGCAAGATCGGTCACTTCCATGTTGCATAAACTTCAGAAGTCGCTTCTTCGGCACTCACATATTCTGTATTATATGTATTACATAAAAAAAATTTAATAGAATCAGCACCAGTACTGCGTTTTGGCTGAAAGCAAACAGACGAGATGAATATAAAAAAAACAACAACGAATAAGTAAATAATTCAAATGTTGCTAATTAACTGGGAGAAAACTGTCGTTTTTATACTCGCTTCATATTACGACTCTGTGATCCAGCTGGATCTACAGCTGGATTAATTATTCACCTGTGCTCATGAATATTAACGAAGTATTAACCCGGCTGCGCTGTTCCTTAAGGCGGCCGACGTGATGCCGATTTCGGCCGACAGTCACGTACGGTCGAACGATCGGCGTCGGTCAGAACAGCGATGTCACTTCCTGTGCTCGTAAAAGGTGTGTGCGTGGTAGCAGCGGATGAGAGACCGTGTAAGTGTGTGTGTGCGTAACCCTTGGTGGTTTTCTTCCAAGTGTGTAACAGGAAAGAAGGACTGGAGCAGCACGCTCAGGAGGAAGTGTGGTGTGTCTGACGCCGTCCCGCGTCTCGCGTCCTGCTCACTTTATAGCAGCGGGATTCGGCCTACGTCCGTCTCTAGCTGTCGTTCTTCATACACACACCAGTGCACCTCTACCCTGTAATCACAGACTTGTACATAAATACTTGGCTTTTCTATAATCACACTCACACACACACACACACACACACACACACACACACACACACACACACAGCTGTGTTTTTGGTGTGGAGATTTCTGGGCAATGTGCCACAACGGGAAGCGTGATTTTACAGCAGCTACGCGGAAGATCGATGGAAAGAGAGAGAGAGGGAGAGAGAGATCCAGAGTGAGACAGAAATATTCAAAGAGACTGAAACAGAGAGAGAGAGAGAGACTAAAATAACGATAGAGATTGAATTCAAACACCCCGGCTCACAAATTTTTATCCTAAGAACTGAAATGTTGTCTGAAATGTTGCCACGCCGATATGAGGAATCATAAATCAAGGATAAGTGAGGTTTAATGGCTATTTATTTCATATTTTACTTCACTTACATGTCTTTCCTAAACGTTTGAATTGTTCTTTAAAGCTAAAATATGTTTATAATGTTGGAAATGGGTACGTTTTGGTAATATTTTTGGGCGGCTGGAACGGATTATCTGCATTTACATTATTTCCTATGGGACTATGTGTTTCACAGTACGATATTTCACCTTAAGAACTCGCCTCAGGGACGGATTGAATTCATTTTCCATGTATTGAGAGGCTGAAAAGGAGTGACTGTGAAAACAGAGACCCAGACAGAGTGAGATCAAAAGAGAGAGAGAGACTCTCTAATACAGTTATACTGTTCTGTAGCTTCATCGTCCACTTTAATCACTTCAAATCTGAATGAATGAATGGATAAATATTTGGAACTTTGGAAGATACGAACCTGCGTTAGTGTTCAATGTTAGTTCACATGTCTGTTTTGGTTGCGGGCAAAAATTTATTTTCTTTCTCTGTAGTAGTTCATTGATTTCAGAAACCCCTGGACGAGACAATGTCTGTTGGACTTACGAACAAATTGGACTCTGTTCTTATTGGACACTGTCAACGGCCTGAATCTTTGCCCTGATGCACCTCGGGAAAAAAGATGAGATCTTAGATATTTAAAGCAAGCAGTAAACTGTCATTTATTGTGTTTACTGAAATAAAAAGACAAATCACTTTCTAACCAGATTCATCTCTTACTGAGATTCCTCTGTTCCTCATTGGCTAAAACTGTCCATCTCTCTCTCTCACACACACACACACACACACACACACATACACACACAAGGCAGCAGTCTGCTCAGCTGTACAGTCAGTGTTGAAAACACTTCACTTTACTCTGTATTTATGGTTCTCTGTGTGTGTGTGTGTGTGTGTGTGTGTGTGTGTGTGTGTGTGTGTGTGTGTGTGTGTGTTCACACTCTACTAAGGAAGCTGATGTACTGTAATTAATATGTTCTTTGAGTTCAGATCTGTGTGTATGTATGTGGGGGTGATGCTCTAAATGTGCACACACACACACACACACACACACACACACACACACACACACACACACACACACACACACACACACACACACACACACTCTCTGAGTGTAATTATATATATTTGCCAAGTGCTTATTTTTCTTACATGTGTTTTTTTACTTTGTGTGTGTGTGTGTGTGTGTGTATATATGTGTGTGTGTGAGAGAGAGAGAGAGATCAGTGTTTAAAGGGCAGTCTTAAGTCTCTTGAACGATGTTCTTGAACAGAATCGACTGAATTCTGAGTCTGAATCGATTCACTGCAGGAAGTGAATCAAGTGAATCATTTTCCTTTGATAAAACAAATTGTAGGAAACTAAAGAAAAGATAAAAGCCTCTGCAAAAAAAGTCAGGAGGTTCAATAGGAGTGAAAGCCTCAGATGGAGGTGAATCACGTTCCTGTATCGTTGTTTTGTGGAGATGTTATTCTAAACAGTTTGGGTCGACTTCCTGCAGTCGGGTCGATTCTGCGCTGAATTGCGCTCACTCAGAACCCTTTAGCGCTTTAGATAGGATATTGATTGAGAGCTTCAGAGCTGTAACGTTTAGCGTTTCCTGCTCATGCGTGGCCTTTTTTTTGGCTCTATGGTTATTCGGATCTCCAGCACAAAGCGTTCAGCGCTCAGTCAATTAAAGCCTCAAGACTTGGTTTGTTCAGGACTCCATCAGTCACTCGCAAGATGCTGCCGTTTATCTCCTGTACGTCATTGCTTGCATCAGATTACTGTCTCTGGCTTTCAGGGAGGATATCTCTCAGCCTCGGATGCTTTTTGAATCAATTTCCTGAAGGAAACTTCTTCTGTTCTGTTAGCTGCTAACGTGGTAATGTGTCAATCACGTGGAACCGCAGGATTTGGCATCTGTGATCGTTTCACTTAGGAAAGTGTATTTGTTGAGCTGAAAATGTTTGTTTCTTGCTTAGGATCTCAAGTGAATTCAGGTTTCTTATTGTATTTATTTGTTAACTTATATAAAAAGGAAGAAGGCCTGGTGAGTTTTTTTCTTCTCCAAAGAGGTGATAATATTGGACAGACCTGTAACTGTTTGGTATTTTGGCAAATCCATTGCTGCCTACATTTATGGCATTTGGCAGATGCCGTTATCCAGACTAACTTACTGTACTTTTTATTTCATTGTACATTTGAGCAGTTGAGGGGTAAGAGCCTTGCTCAAAGGCCCAACAGTAGCAAATGTGTGTTGCTTGAACCTGAGATCTTCTGATCAGTATTCCAATGGTTTAAACACTGAGCTACCCCTGTCCTGCCTACTGGTTGAGTTATTAAAAGCTACATTTGTCAAAATTGGAGATCAAACCGGTCTGTAGATGATGTACAGCCCCCCTGGATTTTTTTGCCCCACCCATTTGCATGAAGCTCCACCTCCAAAATGTACACCAAGGTTCAGTTCTTACTTTCAAGAGATTTGCTATGGCATCCAGACTGTCTTCCTGGGTTTTGGTCAGACAAGCTGGTCAAGGTTCGGCTGTGGCCTTGACTGGTGACGGTGTGGGGAAGAGGCACTGCAAAGCTCAGCATCAGACCAATAATAACATTACATGTTCCCCAT
This sequence comes from Clarias fuscus, assembly GCA_030347435.1. Lineage (NCBI taxonomy): Eukaryota > Metazoa > Chordata > Actinopteri > Siluriformes > Clariidae > Clarias > Clarias fuscus. The sequence goes on from CM059220.1 coordinate 28,374,365, forward strand.
CGATCCTCCCATGAGAAACAGGAAGCAGGAACTTTTCTTCTATCTCCATGAACATCTCCATGTTGGGAGGGGTCCAGTTGGCCATGCATTCTGTGGAATAAGTGACAGGCAAGCTAAAGAAACTGTACGTCCCGTGTCAAGTCCGTGCTGGGACTGGAGCCTCTTTCACATAATGTGAGATCTTATCCTCCGGCCCATAATCCTCAAACTGGAGATGGTTCGCACATGCCTACTGCTATCCCCTCTTTTCTGCCAGGAGGGAGTGCAGAATGTGATTCATGACCACCTTGACATGCTGTGAGGCGTTCTGGTTGCAGCCAGCAGCTACTGATGCAAAGTAGGACATTGAACTGCACTCGGAGAGCCTTGCCAGGTTGGGTGCTTTTGGCCGCTTGGGTTCTGTTAAGTCCACAGCATGCTAAGATCTTTTATAATGAACTCTTTTTAAACCTTTTAATGGATCAGATGAGGAAAACATCTGCTTCCTCTGGATCGAGTGAGATGTGGGCCTGCTGGGCTTCACCTGTTAGCATCCTTCCTGCTCGGCTGTCTTTTCAAACTTTTGGAGGAAACCCTTTACATGTTTGTGTGGCAGCGTTTGCTGCACAAATTCTGTACCAGGGTAAGAGCTCACAACAGGGCAGACCAGAACACAGACACATGGAGACAGAAGTGCAGGGAAACTTTGCTCTTTTATTAACAGCAATAAGACCAGTGAAGGGTAAGGGAGAGTGGAAGATTTGTGAAGTGGTGTGAGAGGTGCAGGCTTGTGGCGGCTGTTGGTGACTGCGGCTGTGTCACGCAGGAGGGCGGCATTTGCTGCTAGCCGAGGCCAACGCTGAAGGGGTCAAGGCGGCTGTCAAAGGTGTCTGTGGAAACCAATTCTCGATAGGCTATTTAGTGACAGATTTGTTCTAGAGGTGTTGGAGCATATGCATGAGCATACAGTAGAGAGAGCGCACCTTGACCTATACACGAGACACACCGAATTTATTGGCCTAACGTTTTGACAGCCTTTAATAACTGGCCAAATATAACAGGATGGTGAGCTGGGATGCACTAAGAGTTGTAAAGAATTTCACAACCCCGCCCTTTGTTCATGTGCAGTGGAGCTGGCCATGGTGCTGAATGCGTGCTATATTTTCACTTTCCAAACTGATTAAGGAGCGGTGAGATGTAACACATGGCTGGTTGCATGATCAAAAAGTTTGTAGTCCATGCCTTCAAGCTGCGTGTCACTATGAGTCACCACGAGAATCTGCGGTAACCCACAATCTTAACAGATGACTAGAAACAACTAATGATGATTTGTGAATATGCAGCCACTTGTAGCAAAAAGTGATGTGAGGCCTGGGCTTGTCGCAGTGACATCAGTTTTGCCATGAACTCATTGTTGTTAAGATTTAGTCACTTAAAGCTACTTATGTATGCTGCACAGCTTTATCAGAGGGACAGTTACCTGGAAGTGAGCTACGTAGAACTTGATACAAAGAATAAACACACAATATCGTGTAGATATCTTAAAGAAGGGACGTCAATAGCTATATATATAGTAGCAAGAAAAAGTATGTGAACCTTTAATTTCATGGTTTTCTGCATTAATTTGTCAAGAGTATTGACAAATATAATGTGCCTAAAATGATAACGAAAAAAAAAAACAATCTGGCACAGTCATTCAACATTCAAAATGGTAGTGAAAAAAGCGAACCCTTGCATTTAATAACTGGTAGACCCCGTCCCCTTGGCAGCAATATCCTCAACCAGGTGCTACCTGTAGCTGTGGGCAATTTTGTTCCATTCTTCCTGGCAGAACTGCTATCGCTCTGTCATATTCTTTGGACGTCTCATGTGTACGACTCTCTTCTAGTCATTGCAGCTCTATTGGCTTGATGTATGGGCTCTGACTCGGCCACTCCAAAAGGCGGATTTTGTCTTTCCGAAGACATTCTGTTGCGAACGTGCTCTGATGATTCGGGTCATTGTCCTGTTGCATCACACGTCTCCTACAGAGCTTCTGCTGACGTACGGTACAGACATTCTCCCATTTTCCTGAAGAATTTTTTGGTCCACTTGGGAATTCATCAAACCATGATGTTTCCTCCACCATACATTACTGTTGAGCTGATGATTTCATTATGAACATTTTCTGATCTTTTTGCTGCTTTCTAGATAAACATTTAAATAGACGGATAGGAATAGATTTTAAGTGTGAAATGAATAAATATTCCTAGAAATTGTCGTAATGGTCTTCTAATTGTTTAAAAACATCTAAAAAAAAAAAAGAGTTTGTGTAATATGTACTATAATGTTTGATCCTCACTGTTTGTTATTCACCCCAACCCCCCCAAAATATATTATTATTATTATTATTAAATACATGGTTACTGTGTTTCATTCTCCTCTCTCTCTCTCTCTCTCTCTCCTTATCTTAGAAAGCCCAGAAGTCCCAAGATACCAGCCATGCCTGTTGCATCATCCAGCTCTGACTCAGGTGAGCCTCGTATTTTTTCCCGCTCTTCCTCTCTCTGATAAATCTCTGGACAAGACTGCCTCTGAACAATCGCAGTCTGAACAATACGATAACATCAGGGAAAAATGAAAAACACGATCTCTTCAGTAGCTACAGTACAGTGTGGCATAAGTACAGTATATGCATCTTTTATTAAAACTTTCCTATCAGGATCTCTTTCTTAGATTTATGATTTGTGGGGGGTGTGGAGGGGGTCAAGTCTTTTTCACATCCAGAAGTAGTTGTTGATTTTGTTGAAAAAAAAAAAGCTTAATGTTGCTTAAGTTAAAAAAAAAATATTGCGTGTGGAAGGAATATGGAACATGGAACATGGAATACATTGACTAGTAACTGCTTTGCCTCAGTAGTTTTGGAGGTAAAGAAAGCAGTCAGTCAGTCAGTCAGTCAGTCTGGTCTTCACTTTTTTTCTCATGTTAAAAAATTGGATTCGGCCAGCGATGCCACAGACCTTGACGACGATTCCTTTCCTCAGATTCAGATCGCAGTTTCCTCAGGATGGCTTCGGGGTAAATAGAGAAAGAAATTACACTCCTCCCTTTCCTCCGCTGGCTCTGAGGAGTCATTACACTTTGTCTTTCTGTCTGCTCGATCTCAGATGCACCGCCAAGCCTGAGGAGAAAGAGGCACAAACGAAAGAGTCGACTCTCTGATTCTGATTCTTTTTAGGTGAATATTAAAAGGGACACAGGAACCATTTTCTTCTTGTTTTCATTTATAGATCGGTGATACCATCTGAGAGCTTCATCTGTCCAAACAGCACAACTGCCCTCGTGACCGTAAAACATTTAATTCATCTCCAGTCTAATCAGCTCCCAACACAGCTTTGTCCGATTGTCCCTGAATGTCGTCGAGCTCCTGATCGAGTTACGATCGAGTTGTGGATTTCTTCAGCCCACGAGACTCCATTCTTGATCGAACTCACTCTGAAGGTCTGGAATTCCCGGTGGGAGCTTTAGAGGTGTGTCAGTGATAAACTGATCGTCTGAGAAATGAAAGAAAATAGAAAAGCAGCCATGAGATACAAGGAGAAGAGCTGATCTAGCAACACGGGGAGCCTCATTTTCTTCCAAACCCTCCCAGCTGCTGTCAAGATGGATTGAGCTGAGAAGCAGGTGACGGGAACTAATGAGGAGAGGAAGACTGAGACTGAGAGAGGAGGGAATTCAGGAAGGGAAGGGCTGCTGGCGAGCGCCGCTGACGTCGGAGAGGTGAAAAAGCGAGGGATCGGGAGGAGGAGAGCGAGCATTAGGCAGAGGAGCAGAGGGAGAGAGAGAGAGAGAGCGACGGAGAAAGCATGGCTGGGAGTCTCTTTAACAGGCTGTCTCTGGAGGAGGCTGGCTCTCTTAACTCTCTCAGGAGCCCAGGAGGTGAGAGAGAGAGAGAGAGAGAGAGAGAGAATAAGGGAACTTGGGTATGGTGATTACGATTATGGTGATTCGCCATAATATTAGCGCTGATGACGTTCTGAGCGTTTTTATCTTGTTAGATAGCCAACAAATAAGTATCGCACGTAATGAGGATGTTTTTCCACTCTGGGTTTCAAGTGAAGAAAAGAAAAGCGAGAGAGGAGAAAAAACACCAGGTGACAGAGGAAGCTTCCTGAGTGAGGGGTGTAGGTGTTATTTTTCGAGGCCCGTCCCCACATACTTTACGTGGATCATTTAAAAAGTCTCGTCGCCGCGCTTTGGCCTTCTAACCAGATGGCGTTCTGGGTCCCTGAAATTGTACGATTTTTACTCTTTCAGAAAAAACATGGCAGTGACGGCGTTGTGTGTTTTGTGTGTTATGAATGTGTTATTTTTATCATGATGGATATGTTATCTTGTGTTACTTTATTTAACTTTGTATTTGAAAAATAGTTCGCAGTTTAACTTTGCTTCGTTGTGTTGTTGTTGTTATAAGCGTTCCACTGAGATTTTGGATTAGCCTGGAACCATGAGCAGGAGGGTTCACCTCATCATCAGTCTGAACTTATCAATCATTGGATTTTTCTTTGGTTTGTTTGTTTCTCGAAATTTTAGCATTCACATATTTTTCCTTCTCTACTGCTTAGCAATATTAACGGCTGTTAAGATTATTCTTAAGCCATTTCAAATAACAATTGCTTCTGTCGTTTTTTTCCTGGCGCTTTTGAATAATTTTACATTTATATTTGTTACAATTTGGACAGAAAATGAGTTTTTTTGTAGGATTTTATAAGCTACTGTATGTATATAGGTTATTTATCTAAAAATTCAGCTTTGTTTTAAAAAAAAATCTTAGTGTTTCTTACAAATTTATAAATGTCATTGTGGTTGAATAATTTGTGTAAAACAAAAGATGGGAGTTTCGTCAGTGCAGAGTAGCTGCTTTATTAATGGCATGTCAAGTAGAGAAGAGATCATACTTAAGCACCTTGTACATATTTCACAACATAGTATTAAATTATGTATCAAACAGACATGCATGAATACCGGCTGGATAATTACCTGCTCTGAAGGTTCGTCTGCTCAAAAACTGGGGACCTGGCGCTTTTGCCCCAGGCAGTGCACCAAAACTGATGGGACACCACAGACCAGGCCAGCATTCTTGCGATCTTATTACAGATGATCTACTGTACTTCTCCCAAACCGCTACAAAGATGAGGAGGAAGAGTGAACAAGTGCAAGAGTAGCCGGGCAAGATGACAAGTGCAAGTGGACCCCGCAAGAGGACCGGTGCAGATTGACCAGTGCTAGTGGATCAGTGCCAGAGGACCCATTCAGATGAACCAATGCAAGTGGTCACGTACCAGTGGACCCAGTTAAATGGACCAGTGCAAGTGGACCGCTGCAAGAGGAGCAGGGCAAGTGGATGGTGCAAGTGGACTGGTGCAAATTTGACCAGTAAATGTGAACCAGTGCAAGTGGATCAGTGCCAGTAGACCCATGGAAATGGATCAGTGCAAGTGGATCAGTGCCAGTAGACCCATGGAAATGGATCAGTGCCAGTAGACTCATATGGTGCAAATGGACCAATTCATGTGAACCAGCGCAAGTGGCAAAGTGCAAGCGGAGCAGGGCAAGTGAACCAGTGCAAGTGGAGCCATGTAAGTGGACTGCTGTGGAGTACATAATCTTCTTCCTCCAATAGAAGAACAAGTTTTTTTCTAATAAAATCAAATATGCTAGAATAATACTAGAATAGTCGATAGCCGAAGTCGATTCTTAACACCTTTAAGTCTTTTGAAAAAGCTAACAGAAGGGTGTGTAATTATGGAGGAGGCTAATCTATGACTAAAATATTACTGCCTCACTGCGTACACGGTATACATTTTTCTTATTGCTTCACTTCGATTGTAATTTTACATGAATAATAAGCTACATGGTCAGAGTGTCAAATCATTCAGTCTTAAAAATACAGCAAGGTCCAGAAACGTTTATGATCTCAGTGCACATATTGTATAGGTATATAATAAAGGTGTAGGGAGAGGGTGTGAACCTGTAATTAAGGTCTAAAGCTGAAGATCCACAGTCTGTAATTAAGCTCTATGGAGAGGTTGTGTGAGCTTATAATTAGTCAAATACACCAATTATACTGTGCATCCATGGTGGAGGTGGGTGACGCAGGCCTAACCATCTCGAAGTTTCCTCCTCAATGTGGACGTTATGACGTTAGTGCTGGGTGATGAGGGAAATCGCAGACTGTACTGTAATGTGGGTCTTGGAGTGTGGTTTGTTCTACTGCGCCAAATGAAACGTGACGTTAATAAAATGAGAATTGAATATTATTTGGACAGCGGTGGAGAGGTAGAAGAAAGCACTGAGGATGACAGTAAGATTTCTTATTAGTTGTTTTGCTTCCATGAATGTTAACACTTTATCTGAGTAACGAGGTGTCCATGGGTTTTTCAATCACACTCCCACACACTCCCAAAAAAGAAATTCCTCCTGCAATTATTTTTGTCTTCCGTCAAAGCTAAATGAAATTGAAATAAAGGCTGTACACTGTGACTGTGTGAATAGTGACCAGAACAAACACTCTCAGAGCCATGTGGTGCACCTCACTGTCTTATCTCACTCCAGCTAGTTTAGAGTCAGATTAGCAATGCATGCCGGCTCAAAGGATAGAAGATAGAGTTAAACATTGTGGAAAAACCTTGCTGTAGATCCTCCATCCATTACCGCGTGCTCAACAACCAATTTACTGCTACTATTAATAGTGTAGGCTAAAAAAGCAGTGAAGCTGGAAATGTAATTTATAGTAACAATGTCCTGAAACTATTTTTTTGTTCTATAAAACCTAATGAATTAAAAAAATTGACAAACCAATTCAGGGCCACTGCGGTAAGAGAGGGAAGTATAGAGCTAGCAAGAACAGTGTTCAACTCCTGCTCACCTGCTTTCATAAAGGGAAAACTCAAATTGCCTCATTGTATGACACAATGCCTCTTGTGTCTTTCAGGACAACCACAGCTAACCTGCTTGCTCCTTAATCATGTCCCAGTACACTTTGGGACAAGCTCCTCAAACAGCTCACCAAATCTGAGAACCGTTTTCAACTTGTTCCAGTTCTTCTTGCAAAACCCACTGACCAGCTTTTTATAACCACCTGCCCACATCTATTAATGGCCACCATGTGCAACAGATGTTAAACCATTGAAACCATTGCCTTCAAAAACACAATGTGTTAAGCTAACAGTTTTTTTATAAATCTCTGTAGTCAGCCAATCAAGATGCTACAGAGTGTTTTCCATAGTTAATATATAAACAAGCTGAAAGTAGACAGGAAAGAAAGAAAGTATCTTGAATGGACTGTAGATCTTCCTGCCCAGATACCAAAGCTAGTTCATTTGATTTGGTCTTCTTGTGTCATCATGGGATCTTCTTGCACTAGATAGTTGTGTTTCCCTTTTATATTGGCCAACAGGGGCATTGATGTTTATGATTTCTCCTATGGACAACCTGCATCTGTCTATGCTGAGCCCACTATCACAGTTGCCTCACGATTGGCCTGACTGATTAGATCATCCAGGAAAGCAGGAGACATATCTTTCCCTGGTGATCTGCTTTCTCTGTCTGACTTTTCACTTAGACCATACAGGCAGTAGGTTTGTGGACCGTCACACATTCAGAAGGTCTGGGACACAGGTTGAGGTTAGCTCTCTGTGTAGGCCACCTGAGTTCTTTCACTCCAAACTTGGCAAAACATATGTTCATAGAACTCATGGAGGGGTTATCATGGAGAAACGGGTTTGGGCCCCTTGATATCGCCCATATATACAGTAGTTTATCTTGTTGGTTGTAACTTTTGAAGATATCACAAGACCCAAAGTTTAGATTTCTGATCTTTCCAGTTTCTCAACTCTGAGAATTTACGAACTCTATTTACGAACAGGATGTAAACCCGGTTGACTTTATTTCTTAGCTGATTACTGTATCATTACTGTATGTACTGTTTTTAATTGATGATGACCCACTCTTATTCCATTTGCTCTTCTCATTGCAGAGTGTAAACTGCTGAGCTCTGACTACTGGTTGTTACATCAGATCTGCAGTTTAGGCCTGTTTTCTATAAAAATGACTGTAACCATCATGGCATGTGTGCCCAGAAATTAATGTCATAGGTTTTGCCATCACTCAGGGGTAAACCCTCAAGTCCGATCTTTGGTCTGACAAGATGTGTCGTCATACCTTTAGCGAACCTGGCTCAGCTTCACTCTTGCCTGCCCTAGCTCAGTCTCACTCTCTTGCATTTGAATCTAATACAAAGACTTTAACAGAACTGTGGATAAAAGCGAAGTAAACGAGTCTGGGATTGGGTTAAATCAAGATCTCCTTCATATCCTGGGTCGTGGCTGCTGAGTGACTGTAGATAGTCCTCACACCCTGCACTCTACCCTCAAAGGTTTCCCCTTATACCACCATCTTGAATGCTATTGGCTGTCCAAGTCATACTGCCCATTTACGTTTCAGACCTGGGAAGCCATGTTGCAAATCACTTAAATAGCCTCATGGTTTTTGAAGATATCGTTCTTATGACTAATGACTTTCATCTCTGGGAAAATTTCCATCATCACCATCAGGGTTGTAGGAAATGAATCCACATGCTTGACCACGTGCCAGCAAACTGTGTGTACTGTAGCACCAGGCACACATTCTGCTCTCGCTTCCTGTTTCCTTTGGTGTCTTGCCAGGTTGAAGTTCTGAAGTTCACATGCGATGGCACTTATAAATCTTTACTTTAACTTGAGGAACGGATGTTCGAATGTCAATACATGAGACCTGCATTCTGCGTTTATACACAGGCATCGCTACTCCATTAATAAGAATAAGTACTATCCTTTTATTTTCTATTGTCAGATGTCTCCTGTGACGACCCTGCATTGTCTGGATATCCTTCTGACATCATTAAATTCAATTCAGTTTTATAAAATTTTATTTGTATAGTGCTTTTAACAGTGTTCATTGTCGCAAGGCAGCTTTACAGAATCAAAATGATCAGATTGTCCCTGATGAGCGAGCCGAGTACGATGGTGCTGAGGGAAAAACTCTCTGAGATGGAAACATCAAGAAACCTTGAGAGGCACCAGACTCAACAGGGAACCCATCCTCATTCGGGTGATAACGGATAGCAGGAGTTTGTTTTGCAGTCATACTGTGTGTTAGAAGGCTGGAAGTTCAGTATAACAAGACATAATATGGAGTCCACTTTCATTGTTGTAGGCTCAGGTACAAAACTGTTGTTGGAATTCCAGGCAGAGAACAGTTGTTTGCATCAGCCAAGGCCAGGTCCGTCTTCATGGTAAAGTGGAAACGTCCCCAGTCACCACACGCATCCCAAGCAGACCACACGGGGCATCCGTTCAACAAGACCTCCGATCAGAAGTGGGGCACCAGTACAAATCAGTCAGGTCCAGAGGACAGAGGGGGTCTGGATCACTGGCAGCTCAGGAGCGACATGTGTAGCCCGACAGAGAGAGACAGGGAGAGAGAGAATATATACAGTTAGGTCTGGTCCTAACTCTATATTTAGTGCAGAGTGCACGCAGGACTAACTATGACAGCATAACTAAAAGGGAAAACAGACATGAGGGCTCCCTGGAAGTGCCAACATACAGCATCAAATCATAGCTCTCTTGCCACTCAGCGCCCCCTGGTGTGTAAAGTGAAGTGAAGCCTTTATTTTGTCACATATACATTACAGCACAGTGAAATTCCTTCTTCGCATATCCCAGTGTAACTAGGGTCAGAGCGCAGGGTCAGCCATGGTACAGCGCCCCTGGAGCAGTTAGGGTTAAGGGCCTTGCTCAAGGGCCCAACAATGGCAACCTGGCTGAGCTGGGAATCGAACCGCCGATCTTCTGATCAGTAACTCAGTGCCTTAGCCCTCTGAGCCACCACTTTCATTAGCATTTCTAATGTGCCGTTTACTTTTACAATCATTTTATCGGTTTATTTTAATGAGCTTGTTCGGATGCGTTATGTTTTTTATAATAACACAACCTTGTACAGCGGACACTCTGTATAAACCGATAGCATTTAGCGTTTACTGAAGGAGCCTCCAGCTGTTAGAACATCATCAAGGACAGGGTTTAACAAATGTCTGTAATTGAGCACCTATATGGTACAGTAAGTCTAGGTGTTAGTTTGCATCTGTGTGTGTATATTTGTTTGTATGCGTATGTGAGATATGTGTGAATGGACCGGTATAGGACGTGTCAGGAGAATAAGTGAGAAATGTGCAGATACCTGATATATAAACCTGCTCTGCTTGGGTGCTGTTCGCCTCTCCTCCATGTTCAGTGTGTGTTAATTAGTGAAGGGAATGTGCTAAGCCGCTTCACGTCGTGACTCTTAACAGAGTCCTTTCATGCTGGATTATGGTGTGTGTGTGTGTGTGTGTGTGTGTGTGTGTACGCATAATCTACCTGGAATGTATTAATTACGAGCCTGAATGCATGACCAGGCCTGTAAAAAATATTTTTAAAAACCAAATACTATAAAATAATAATAAAGAAACAAAATTAGAGATGATCATCATGAAACAGTAATCTCTGAAAGCTCAGGTTATACACTCCCGGGAAAATATTAAAAATATTCACATTTCGCTCTGGTGGATTATAACCAGGTTGTAAGAACTGCTTCAAAATGTCAAAGGTTGAAAGACGAGCAAGAGCCAAAAAAAAACAAAAAAAAACAGAGATTGGCAATTTATTAAAAAAAACTGCATTTAAACTCAAACAGGCTGTTCATCAGCTGATCAAAAGTTTAAGGCCAGAGCCCAAAAATTCCCACAACAGAACTAAAAGTGTCAAAAAAGGACTCAGCAGTGAGTAACGCCACCATTCCTGTTGATAACTTTAAACCCTCGTTTCTTCATGCTTGATGCAACTGTTTCCAGGAGGCTGGTGGGAACGTTGCTCCATGTGGTGAAGATGGCTTCATGAAGAGCATCCACAGTCTAAAGTTCTCTTGCCATCCACACCCAAACATTCTCAAGGGGATTTAGATCAGAGGAACACGCAGGATGGTCCAGGAGTGCAACAGTATTGTCCTGGAAGAAGCCCCTTCGTCAGACGGGCGGTGTGAACTGCAGCATTGTCCTGTTGTCCAGTCATTACCACACAGACGAGGGTCCTCAGTCAAGATGCCAGTATCGTTGGAAGCCATCAGGTCCATGCAGATAAAACTTTTCCTCGTCCGAGAATAAACCCTTCTCTCGCAAATGCCGTCTTATGCTTATTGGGCTGCAGTCAGCATCATTAAGGGCCTTAATTTGGGTCGAGAACTAAAGATCCAGAGATCCAGTGTCTTCACGGCTCGGTGCAGGTGACATTTTTTTGCACTAAAAAATTTTCGATCAGCTGATAAACCAGCCTGTTTGATTTTAAACGCAGTTTTCAACACATTGCCTACTCTCTATTTTTTGTCTCTTGCCCTTGTTTCTTCTTTTGGCATTTCTAGATTAATCACATGCGTTAACGTTTCAATATTGACAGCCCTAATATATTTGAAGAACTACTCCTGTTTTTTTTTTATTTTACTTTCTTTTTATTTTCTCCAACAACTTTCAACACATCTCTTATGTCCTGTCAAAAATAAAAGCGTGCCTGACTGCGTGAGAAATGCAGGGACGCAGCAGACAGAGACGGAGCAGCAATCAGCGGCAGCACAGGAGAGGAAGCGAGTGAGAGGAAGACGAGTGGATTGCGTAATTAAATCCAATTATGTACCAGCTGTGAGTTTCAACACAGCTCACTCACGACTCGTCCTCCAAACCGCAACCACCCCCCCCCCCCCCCCAACACCGCCATCATTCAGGCATTCTATGTGAGGGACGCGCACACACTCTATAGCAGGGGTCGGGAACCTTTTTGGCTGAGAGAGCCATGAACGGCACATATTTTAAAATGTAATTCCGTGAGAGTAAATGTGTGCATTTTGTGTAAGACCAACACTTTTAAAGTACAATAAGGCTCTGAATTCTTTTTAATAACGTTGTTATGCTGTTGCTAACCAGTGATGAATAAAGTACTTCTCACCATTAATGCGACTTCTGGTGCTGCATGGTTTTGCTGACGGCTTTGTAGTCTGGTTGATACGTGGTGAGGTTAAGCTTCATGCAGACGTTGAGACGTCCATCTGTTAAACATGTTCGTAGGTTGGTCGTAATGTTCTTTAGATGTGAGAAAGACTGCACAGATGCATACGTAGAGCCAAACATCAATACGTCAGTACAGCAATACTCTCACGCTGCAGTGTGTGGTATTTGACGGGGTAGCGTGGCCACATTAAAGGGGCATTTTATATCGCAGGATAATGATTAAGAGTTGATAAAGCTCACCTGCACACTGAAAATGAACCCTAGATGGTTTAAACTGTCCCATGACAGTGTTTTGGCGTAGGGTTTAAGCTCTCCTGCTCTACATTCCCCCAGGATGCCAATCACTGCATCTACAGAGAAGGTACAACATAAAAGCAGTCATGTAACATACAATATTCCTCCTTGTGTTACAGCACACCCATCAGCTCAACTTACCTCCTCTGTTTCAACTTCTTCTTCCTTTTATGCACGACCGCCCATCCGCTTGGAGTTTCCAGGCTTCGGCGACGCTTCTGAGACAGCGGATGTGCTCAACTTCGTCGAGCAATGTGAAAATTACTTGGAGATCAGACCACTGCCCAGCGCAGAGCTGGTGGGAACCCTCAGCACAGTTCTACGAGGACCCGCTCTGAGCTGGTGGAAGGCAGAGAAAGGCAAGGTGACGGACTGGGAGTCCTTTAAACCGGCATTCATGGCCGCTTTCTTACCCGATGACTACTTGACGGAAGTGGAAGACAAGTTAACGTCGCTGGTACAACAGCCTGGACAACACCTGAGGGACTTCGCTTATGACTACCTGGGCCCTCTGTCTAAAGTGGAAGCCTGACATCTCCGAGGAAGAACTAGTGGGTCGTATACTTAATAACATCAATCCTAGAGTGGTACAGCTCGGCGTACAGTAAGCCAAGGGTGACGTTCCTTCTCCCCAGAAGTTTGTCATGGCTGACGGGAAAATACATCAAGCTCAAACACAAAGAATGCTTCATTATAACTGGCATGGTGCCGAATGTAAGCTGAAAACATACGTCATGAGCGACGCTCACCTAGCTTTCCCTCTGATTGCGGGGCTGGACTTCTTAAGAGCCACAGGAGCTGTCTTGGAGATCGCTCAGGGAAGATACGGGCTGCAAACAGACAAAGGTTTCACCCACCATCCATTTCTAACTCCCCAAGCAAACCCTTTTCCATCTACGACAGCTGTCAGAGGCCGCTCTCACCTCCCTGCTACAACCAACCTGTCAAAGACTAATGGAGAAGGTTTTGGCTGACCTACGAGGGAAATTTTGTTTCGTGTACATTGATGACATCATTATCTACTCCCAATCAATGGAGCGGCATATTGAACATTTAAGTGCAGTGTTTTCGAGACTCACCCAAGCCAACCTCTCCCTCAATATGAAGAAGTGCCATTTCTTCAAAAGGCAGCTCAAGTTTCTGGGTCACATCATCTCTGAAGAAGGCGTACAGCTGGACCCGGAGAAGATGAAGGCAGTGGCAGAATATCCTCCCCCACATGACATAGATACTACTTTTGACATTTAAAGCACTAAATGGTCTCGCGCCACAGTATTTGAGTGAACTGTTAGTGTCTTACGATCCGCCACGCCTACTTCGATCAAAGAATGCAGGCTGCCTGTCAGTACCACGTATTATTAAAACTACAGCAGGGGGCAGAGCTTTTTCTTACAAAGCCCCGAAGTTATGGAATAGTCTTCCTATTAATGTTCGGGACTCAGACACAGTCTCAGTGTTTAAGTCTAGGCTAAAAACCTATTTATTTAGCCAAGCATTTTTGTAAATAGATTAACCTTAGGTAAAGGAGCAGATCTGGGGGACTCATGGACGTAGAGTATTCTGGTGAACTGGTATGTTTAGATGCTGTCCTCCCCACTCTCATTGTTCACTCAGGTTTGTTGACGGTGAGGTGATTGGTTGCTTTACATCTCAGGGAGCCCTCATGTTTGTGTTTCCTTCTGGCTCTCCCTTTTAGTTATGCTGTTATAGTTAGTCCTGCCGGAGTCCTCTGCTTGCACTTTGCACTAAATATACATTCACCTATACATGTTTGACTGTGACCATACCTAACTGCCATCTCTCCTTATTTTCTGTTCTCTCCTTCTGCTCTCTCCTCTCGCTCTCTCCCCCTCTTCTTTCCCTCTCTCTGTCTCTCTGTCGAGCTATACAGTGTTCGCTCCTGAGTTGCCAGTGATCCAGACCCCTCTGCCCTCTGGAGCCGTCTAACCCATCCTGGAGTCCTGCTTCTGGTTGGAGATCTCGTCGCATGGATGCCCCGTGTGGTCTGCCTGGATTCGTATGGTGGCTGGGGATGGTTTCCATGAAGACTGTCCTGTCATCGAGTGATGCTCTGGGGACCTGTGACTTCAGTTGTTCGATAACTCAGGACCGGAATCCCCTACAGTCTACCTGAGCCTCCGGGAACAAACTGGACTCATTTTAATTTTAAAACATCTCCTGTTATACTGAACTTCCAGTCTTACACATTATTATGCTGAGCAATTCCTGCTATCCGTTATCACCCAGATGAGGATGGGTTCCCTGTTGAGTCTGGTTCCTCTCAAGGTTTCTTCCTATTACCATCTCAGGGAGTTTTTCCTTGTCACCGTCGCCCTCGGCTTGCTCATCGGGGACAATCTTGTCATTTTGATTCATATACATTGCATAAAAACTTACTTCTTTTTATTGTGTAAAGCTGCTTTGCGACAATGTCAATTGTTAAAAGCGCTATATAAATAAAATTTACTTGACTTGAAATTGACTTGACATCAAAGCTTTACAACGGTTCCTGGGTCTCGCTGGATGGTACCATAAATTCATTCCGCATTTTGCCGATATAACTGCTCCCCTAAATAATTCAAAAAGGAAAGGAGTGAAATGGGAGTGGACAGAAACGTGCCAAAACAGCATGGACACTCTAAAACAAGCCCTCCAGAATCCACCTGTGCTAGTACAACCAAACTTAAACCTACCGTTCCAACTGCACACGGACGCCAGCGAAGTGGGATTAGGAGCCATCCTCACCCAAAACTCAGCCGAAGGAGAACGAGCAGTAGCATACGCTCATACAGAAAGAGGAGCAGAGCTGAATTACTCCACTTCCGAAAAGGAGTGTTTAACAGTAGTTTGGGCAGTGGAAAAATGGAGGCACTACCTAGAAGACAGGGCTTTTGAGGTCTTTACCGACCATGCCGCCTTGTCTTGGGCCTTCAACTGCCCTAAACCCAGCTCTCGTCTCACCAGGTGAACCCTAAGACTGCAGCAGTTCATCTTCACTGTTCATCACAGAAAGGGCTGTCTAAACCTGGGTCCGGATGCCCTATCCCGAGCGCCCCCGCCACTAGCTGTGGGCGCCGCCCCATGTCTGGTCATCACAACCCCCAAATGTTCCTCCGACCTACCCAGCGATCTATGTGAGATAACCCAAGCACAACAGAAAGACGCTATCAAGCTGCTCACTAAAGACCACCCAGGGTCGAACACCACCAAGGGGCATTATACTGTATCGCCGGGTACCAGTACGACACGGAGAAAAATTTCAGCTGGTAGTGCCCCAGTCACTAATCCCCATCTTTCTCCACTACTTCCATGATAATCCCCTAGGTGGACACCTGGGGCAACTGAAAACCCTGCTGAGGTTGTTAGATGTGGCGTGGTGGCCGACAGTCCGAAAGGATGTGTGGCAGTATATAAAAACCTGCAATATTTGTCAAGGATACAAAGCAGAAAACACTAAACCTAGCAGGCGGTTACAGAGTACAGAGGTACCTGAGCCTGGACATACAGTGGGACTGGACGTCATGGGTCCTTTTCCCCTGAGTAAAAGGCGAAATGTTTACCTGCTGGTGGTGGTGGATTATTTTACTAAATGGGTGGAGATGTTTCCCCTAAGAGATGTAAAGACACCGAAACTGGTGAAAATCCTAAGGGAGGAAATCTTCACTAGGTGGGGCGTTCCCAAATACTTAGTGTCCGACCGAGGACCCCAGTTCACGTCTCAGCTGTTAGCCCAACTATGCCAAACCTGGGGGAGTGTGCAGAAGCTGACTACAAGCTATCACCCACAAACTAACCTGACGAAACGAGTTAACAGGACACTGAAAACCATGATAGCATCGTAAGTTGGGGACCATCACCAAAACTGGGACCAATGGTTACCTGAACTCCGTTTCGCCATCAACACAGCCCAACAGGAGACAACTCCAGCAGAACTCACACTGGGACGACAATTAAAAGGACCACTCGAAAGACTCATTAATCACCCACCAACGCCTGATCACACAGCATACACATTGCTGGACAGACAAAGGACAATCACAGAGGAGGTGAAACAAAGAGTGAAAGAACATAAAGCCAAACAAGCCAGATATTACAATGCCCGGAGGAAAGATGCGCACTTTCAGCCGGGAGACCTGGTCTGGCTAAAGACTCACCCACTCTCCTCTGCAGCTAAACATTTCTCTGCTAAGCTAGCGCCCAAGTGGGAGGGACCAGCAGAAGTAATAAACAGGAAAGGGCCAATAAATTACACCGTGTCTTGGGGACAATCCACAAAAAACTGATATTATAAATGTGGTTAATTTGAAGCGCTTTTACGGACGCTCTCCTCAGATGCCGGGGGCATGGGGGGGGTCTATGTAGCGTGGCCACATAAAAGGGGCATTTTATATTGCAGGATAATGATTAAGAGTTGATAAAGCTCACCTGCACACTGAAAATGAACCCTAGATGGTTTAAACTGTCCCATGACAGTGTTTTGGCGTAGGGTTTAAGCTCACGCGATAATACTTGGCCAATGCGCGAGAGTGCCCGATGACATGTTGAATCACGTGAGCCAGCTTAAATACGGAACCGGCAAAGGCTTGGAGGAGCAGAGATGAAGAGATACAGCGCTGTTTTTGTGAGAAAGAGTTTGTTGCCGCAGTCACTGGATTACTTTACCCAAGAGGATTAATCGGTTGTGGACTCATTCAAAACCCCTCTCGTTCCGTCTTCTCGTGCTCCCGGATTGAACATCTTTACCGGTGAGACCGAGCCATCTCTCCCAGCCTACATTACACACACACAAACAATAAATACATGGACTTTGGACTTTCATACATACACGCACACACTTTGTTTACATTTGTACATATTTTGTATATATTGGTTTTGTTGGTGCACCTGGTTTATTTATTTGTTGGTTTTTGTTCACTTAATACACTTTGGTTTGTTATTTACTTGTTTGTTCCGCGTTGCTCATACACCACCGGAAGTAAATTCTATTAGCCCACATTTAGATTCACAACCCCGTAATAGTGTAACTAAGATCGTTTTAAGATCCGAGTGTTACAACGGGAAGCGTGTTCCAAGTTTTGATAATCCACTGGTCCGCGTGTTGGAGTTTTTATTTCTCTCCCCACTTGTGTTTGCTCGCCAACTCTGCTTGCTGTCGTGCAAGTCTTCATTCAGTGACTTGAACTTATTCACCCACATGTCTGAGGCCTTCAGGTCAGCTGCTTGTAGCTCAAAATCTCTGACAGAGACGCCGGGGACGTAACTCAGGTCGGCGCTGTCCACTGCGCACTCGTGTGGATGGGTGATGAACTTAAAAAGACGAGTGCGCTCGCGAAATTCCCCAAAGCGCGCTTTGAACGACTGCAGGAGATTAGATGTGAAGCCCGCTAGCTGCTGAAGATCAAGATGTCGAGCAGGGTCACTTGCTGTGCATGCGTCTTTAAACTCTCTCAGTTTTTCAAAGTGTAGTAAATGACTTGTTTCACTGTCGGCGATAGAGAGTTCTAGGTTGTTTTCAAATGCAAACACTTCTTGTTGAAGGGATAAGACTGCATTTCCAACGCCTTGCATTTTCACATTGAGCTGGTTCAGATGTTCAGTCATGTCCACGAGATAGTAGAACTTCAGGAGACACTCAGTGTTTGCTAACTTGGGATGCTCGACATTTTTCATTTCAAGAAAAGTCCGGATTTCGCTCAGACAAGCCGCGAAACGGCTGAGCACTTTCCCTCTTGACAAGCAACGCACATTGCGGTGCAGAAGCAGACCAGGATAATTATTCCCAACTTCATCCAGCAGTGTTTTAAACTGGCGATCATTTAAAGCTCGGGCAACAATAAAGTTGACCACCCGAATGACCACTGGCAACATCAAGCATGAATGTTTTGGCAAACTCCCCATCTGTGAATGGCTTTCCGTTTCTCACAATTGCTAAAGCACCACAAAGCTAGCTGAATTCCAGTCACCTTGGTCCAAACACGGAGTTGCTGCTGACTAGCTTGCACTCTGCGCAGTAGCTCTTGACATGCTTTCTTCCTGCTGTCCCCCGCAGGATATTTCGATGCATATGGCGTGTGTCGAAGTGCCGCTTTATATTTGAGTGTTTCATCGATGCAATTTTATCATTGCATATTAGACACACTGCAGAACCTGCTCTCTCCACAAAGGTCGAATTCCTCTGTCTATTCCTCCTGAAACGTACGATACTCCTCATCTTTTTTTCTTTGAGCCATCTTCTTCTAATTTTTTTTTCTGCAATTAGCTAGCGGACTACTTGATTAAAGGAGGGAAGTTTACTTCCTAACCTCAAAACGACCCGTGTATGTTACGCATTAACCGATAAAAATTTGGTGTTTTGTCCCGGAAGGACAACTGTGATTGGCTCCAGCCACCCGCAACCATGAACATGAGCGGTAGAAAATGAACGGATTGAAATACATAAGAATGTTTTATATGTTAAACGTTATTATTTTTTAAAATTAAAGATCCGTCTGCGAGCCAGATGCAGCTATCAAAAGAGCCACATCTGGCTCGCGAGCCATAGTTTCCCGACCCCTGCTCTATAGGAAGCCGAGGGGAACGTCAGCCTTCTGTCCACTGCTGCGTTTGGTCTTTCGGTTGAGTGGGGTTTGAAAAAAGCGATGCAGGTGTCTAAGGTGAACGAGACGGAAAGCAGACACTCTGGAAAATCTAGTTACAGATTTACAGAGATTCGACCCAGAAGAACTCTCCTTCTGATTCATTAACAGTAATTAAGAAGAATTTTAATGAGCTGAGGGACACTGGTGAGCGAGCCGTGCCACCGTCTCAGTATTAATATAGTAATGTTTCATGAACTACTTGAGCTCCTCTTGAATGTAAATGTATTAGGCTGAAAAGGGTTGTTGTGTGAACCTTGCTGATTGTTCTCCTCTCCTCTTCAGCTATGCACAGCGTCCTGGACACGCTGAGCGACAGCACCACAGCCAATGATCTGGACTTAATCTTCCTGAAGGGCATCATGGAGAGTCCTGTGGTGAGCTCAAACACACACACACACACACACACACACACACACACACACACACACACACACACACACACATTGCCAAAAACGGCAGGTTATTTTTCTATATCGCACTAACCTTCCAGAAGTCCTGATGTTGCTGTTTTTACATCTTCTCTTGTCAGGTGGATGAATGATGGCTTCCACACTGTCTCTTATCTCTTAGTTTCTAGGGGGAATTATTGAACTTCAGTATTATATTATAGCTCTCTGGGTGGGTGTGGCTTAATATTCTAATGAGCACACTTGACAAGCAGGAGAGAAAAGCAGTGCATTAAAGGGAAAGATGGACTCTGAGTGGCACAGCGGTAAAGTGCACCCTATCATCTGGAGGTCGAAAGTTTAAATCCCCGGTGATGCTGAAGCCTCCCGCAGCCTGGAGCAGTGGACGTGGAGAGAGCTGATTGGCCGAGCTCTCTTCGCCAGCGGAAGGAGCGGATAGCGCTGTCCTCCGAGTGTGTTATGCCAGTCTCAACGGTGCATGAGCAAGCGGTTCGAAAAGATGTGGTTGGCTGGCGTCACATGGCTCAGGTGAAACATATGATTGTCTTCCGCCCTCCCTGACTGGTAGTAGTAACCCATAATGTGGCAGTGCCCTTGATGACAGGTGGGAATTGGAGACAACTAAATTAGGGAGACAACCTGAAAGAATAGTATGTTATTACTTTTCTATGGGATCCACCCAATGGTTTAAAAATATTCCTGGGTGACTGTACTTCAGTGAGTTTTTCCGGCACCCCCATGGACACATTGCAACCTGGTCATCCGAATGCAATGGAACAACAATATCTGAAGGAAGAACCGTTCCGAATTATAAGGATCCCTTTGGTACCTGTGCCGAACCACTTTTATCCTGTCACTCGCTATCCTGTCATCCTGTCATCATAATCCTGTCATCAGTAAACGAGACCTGGCTCAAATGGCTCGTCAAAGGGTTTGAAAAACTGCCAAAATTCTGTCAATCAAAAATAATTCACCCCTTTAAAAATGGTCTTGAAATCAATGCAAACTCCATAGATTTTACACACCGTGAAAAAGGGACTGCTTGGGAAAAACTGCTTTTGGACCACTTTGGAAAAAACTGTCATCCTGTACTCTTTGGCTCCTGGACTACGTTCACTGATATCTTAGCCAGTATACACACTTATATCTTTGAACTGAATGGGCCACAAACTAGCCATATTCAGTGTTTTGCTCAGGAAATGCAGAGGACTGTTTCTCCAGGAATCTACGTAGTATCGAGTTATAATGTAATTTTTTTAATAAATTGGCATCCAAAACCACAAAACCATGTTCATGGTGTCATCTTAGCGCAGACCATACAGGGCCATCTTCAGCAGGAGTGAGTGGTCTCCATGTGATGAGAACTCCAATGAGATGAAGATCATCAGGACGGATCAGGCAGGTCCAGAGAGCAGAATGATTCAAGATCAGTGGTATCAAAATTCCATTGCAGCACATTTTTTGTATCATTGTCTCACCATTATACCTCTGAATATGTACTATATGGCTGGATTATCTCTAAAGGGTATCGAAGACACTGCTGACATCAGAACATTTTTATTTCTCTTGTTCAATAATATGCAAGAGATGCCCTGCCAGTCACTGTATGAGAATCCTACTGAGAATCCTCTTCAAAACTAAAACAGCGAAAAAGAAAGAAAGAGAGATGCGCGACACGTAAAAAGAGCCCAAGCTTGAGAATATCTCCCAGTGGGACTTCCTGAAATGGCAGGATTAAATTCAGGCGAGCGCGCGAGTAAGTCCAGATCTGGCTTTTAATTAGCAGAATGCTGCAGAATCCAAAGTCTCTCAAAGTCTCTCTTCCTCTATCCTGTCTTGGATGTTGTTTTTCTGCCGTTCCTGCCCTCAGTTCTACTCGATGATTGATGTGTTCAAGGATATCCTTCTTTCCTGGGCTTGACCTCCTTTATGATATACAGGTGCATTGTGGCCCTTTTGTACTAGATGAATAGGTATAAAATGTTGTCAGGGTACACAATCGAAAACACAACACCTTTTTGATGACATTTTCTTTACTGTGATTGTTAGGGAGGGAACAGTCATGGAGGAAACTCACATTGGTGTCAAAGAAACGAGACACTAGATAAAAGAGAAGCAGGTTGCAGCGGCCCTGTTTAGACGCTACTGAACCCCAGAGAGCTTTCTGAAAAGCCCAGGATGTTATAAATATAAGGAATATAAAACATTTCTAAACATGTCTATCACCAGTCCTTATCTTTGCATGAATCTAAATCCTAGCCTTTAAGTCTATCCTTTACCCCAAGTCCTAACATTCAAGAGTAGCGTTTAGGAGGTAGAGGCTTAGAGTAGAAGTAAGAGTAAGGAATTAGGTTAAAGGATGATCTAAGATTGCTCCTAGATTCAAATCTAGCCTTTACCCCCAGATATTGAGATGTATCTGCTACTTCTGCTCTGTAAAGCTTCATAACGGACTGTTGGTGTCATTTAATTACCTAATGCCATGTTTGTATTTCATAGTGTTGAAAAAAAATCCACTCTTGTTCTGGAATGTAGAAAATAAAGTCAAACTTGTGTCCAAACTTTTGACTGCTACTGTATATCATGCTAGCAGATACCTTCAAACCCACCCTTTATCACAACGTAATGAACTTCACTTCCAAACTTTAACCATACAGTATACGTGTCAGAAAACTGAGTACGTGTAAATGCTTCTTGGTGCACCTTTTAGAAGTTGGCTCTTGCTTTGTGCATTGTAAGAATCAATGGTACAGAATTATAGTAAATAATTAAATGTTGAGAAGAGAGAAAACTGAAACGGAAGGAAACTGAAAAGGAAACTACCTATTACTTTAGATAAACAGGTGTAGGTGTCTGTCGTACTGCCCCACCAGTAACTGGTAACTCAAGTTACACCAGTGACTTGAAGAGCCTATCAAGAAATTTGATCTCAGCTCAAAGATGTGGCCTCATGTCTGTGGCATGATTGTTTTTTTCTTTACTTTGACCTGCCCTACTTTATGACCGTCAATGCATGATGTCCCTATTGGAGCATCTGAAAAGGTTCGGAGTGACGAGGTATAAAAGGTACACTCGTAAAACACAAAAACCTTTTGACAATATTCACTTCAGTGTGATTGTTAGAAACCAATCTCGACGGGAATTCACATGGGTGTTTAGAAAAGAGAGACTGGATAAAAGAGAAAACGAGGAAGGCATGCTGGGTCTTCAGAGCGCTGTCTGAAAAGCCATTTTCACAGGTTTCACAAAGCTTTATACTGAGTTTTGTTCATTTGTTTTTCCCAAGGTTATATGAACGACACCTCAAATGAAAAAAAAAATTTCCCTTATGCTAACATTTATCTTCAACCCACTCCTTTACCCCAAGACGTTTCTATCCTTATTCTCAGTCTCTCAGTCTTGCCCGCTATCCTGGCCACCTTTTACACCCGTTCCACATCAATCCCTCCAACATACGCTGCCCCAGCTTTTATTCCCAGCCCTAATACTTACACCAGTCCCACTCGATGCTCTGTTCAGTTTAATTCTAGCCCTTATCCGATCCTACCTTTCATTTCCCAGTTGTACCGTTTACACCAGTCTCACGGCTATTCCTCCCTTGAGTTCAGTCCCACTTTTTTTGTTTACAGTACTTTACTGTCTCACACTTTACCATATTTCATCGTTCACTACATCATACTCCTAATGCCAGTCACACCTCAGTTCCTTCCTTTGTACCTGCTATTACCCTTTACGTTGTCCCATAAATGACCTCATATAGCCATTTATCCCCAGTCCTACACTGGACTCTCACCCAGTCTCTCTCAATTCACCTCAGTCCCACACCAAGGTTCAACCCTGTGCCACCTTGGACTCTAGTTCCATCCTACTGGATTTCCCACTGTTCCCCTCCTTCTTGCCAAGTCCACTCTTTACCCTAGTCCAGACTTTTATCTGAAGCCCTAGTGTTGATATCCAGCTTTAAGCTTTAAACACAGTTTGAATGAACAGATTTGCGTAATACTGGTGACTTGCATCATCACCACCAGATGCTGCTTAATTTTTCTGTCTCCTCAACTTTTGTATTGTATTGTATACATTTCATTTTGTCACCATCTGAACTATCGAGCACATCTCCAAACTAGCACTCATCTCTTTTTGTTAATGTAACGGATGCTCCATCTGTTTCCATTTTCACATCCTGGATTTCATTTGTGTCTAAACAGGCCCACGAGCGGTTTGAGGAGCCAAAGCTGGAGGCAGTGCGCGAGAACAATCTGGAACTGGTGCAGGACATCCTGAAAGATCTCACACCACTCACCCAGCAAAGCCAGGCAGCACATGAACTTGCCCGCATACTCAGCGAGCCCCACTTTCAGGTATACACACGAACACAAAAGCTCATACGCATCACAGCCTGGTGAAATTGTGAAGAAAATTTCTCAAGAATTTCTTTTTTACTTGGTGTCCAGTCCCTGCTGGAAACACACGACTCTGTGGCCTCTAAAAGCTATGAGACCCCACCACCAAGCCCTTGTGTCTTCATGGACCCTACCTTCAACAACCAGCCTGTCCCTCCTGATGCTGTCAGGATGGTCGGCATACGCAAAGTCTCTGGAGAACATCTGGTAAGACCTCGGTTTAGCTGGGAAATGATCAAGGACAGATTAGTATAATTGTGCAGAGTTGATTGTTCTTCTATAACCACCTGTTAATCATAGCTGATGTCAACCTCCTCATCCGGTCCTATTTCATGCCCAGGGTGTGACATTCCGTGTGGAGGGTGGAGAGCTAGTGATCGCACGCATCCTGCATGGCGGCATGATTGATCAGCAGGGCCTCCTGCACGTTGGTGATGTCATCAAAGAGGTTAATGGGAAGGAGGTGGGCAGCGACCCCAAAGTTTTGCAGGACATGCTGAAGGAGGCCAGCGGCAGCGTCGTGCTCAAGATCCTGCCCAGCTACCAGGAACCACATACACCCCGCCAGGTCAGCGACCCATGCACACACGTTTATACATTATAAAGTTACCATCCTCTACTCCAAGCATCTGCAGTTCAATTATGATGAAAACACTGACTCCACCCTATTTGTTTCACCCATCTATGGCTTTTAACTGAAAGGGGTGGGACTGAGAAGCTCTGTTCCAAAAGTGGGTGGAGCACCTTGAACAATATAATATTTTTAAGAGGCTACAGTGTGCATGTCTTCTAGTTCCATGGTGTGAAATAAATTAAATTAATTGAACGATGTAGACTAAATTAACTGCTACAGGCTCCAAAGTGCCTAAAGATACCATTTAAAAACCACATAAATTCTTATGTAATGACCTCATTTACGCTCTCGTCTGTTCCAACCACTCAGCAGTCAGCATCAGTAGTATACTAATCACCAGCCTGATCATCTGTCATCATCTGCACCTGTTTCTCACTGCCTTAAGTTAGATGCTTGTTTATGCTTGAATGATTCATAGGTGGGCGGTACGGTGGTGTAGTGGTTAGCACTGTTGCCTCGCACCTCCAGGGTCCGGGTTCGATTCCTGTCTCTGTGTGCATGGAGGTTGCATGTTCTCCCCGTGCTTGCTGGGTTTCCTCCGGGTACTCCGGTTTCCTCCCGCAGTCCAAAGACCTGCAGATTAGACTAATTGGCGTTCCCAAATTGCCCGTAGTGTGTGAGTGTGTGCCGTGTGATGGATTGGCACCCTCTCCAGGGTGTACCCTGCCTCGTGCCCTAAGCCTCCTGGGATGGGCCCCACCCCCCGTGACCCTGAATACAGGATAAATCGGTATAGATGATGAGTGAGTGGATTTGTTTTTTTCACAGGTTACTTAAAAAAACAAAAAATATTCCGCTAAAACTGCTCAAGTACAGGAACTGGAGTGAAAATGAGAGACAAAAAAGTAAGCGAGGAGAACTTTTCCTCAAGACTACATCAAAAATACAAGAAAATCTGGAGCTTTCCAAAATCCTGGGGAAGAAATCAGTGGTGAGTGGTCCCTGTGAGATTTGAGTTGGATGTGATTTTTTTAAGTCTTTATTGCCAAGCATAAGAATTCACCCCTCGCTAAACCTGTACATATTTTATAGGCTCAAATGAAATGAAGCAAAGTGGGCCTACATGTCATAAATTTGCACGTCCAGATTACACACGTAATCACCTCCATTAGTTTGTTTAGTTGCAGCCAGTTTTCAGCTCCAGCACCGGGTTATTCACTGACGCATGTTTTGCACACATCAGATTTAAGCCAAATCGCTCCGGCTGATGAAGGATCTCATGCAGCAGCTTTGCCTTTGCTTCTGTTTCACTAAAAGTGTTTTACTCCCAATCAAACCCTCATCAGCTCTCTCAGTCGCATCAGGACAAGATGGCTTGATTGGGTTTGATTATGTCACGGCCCAGGTATCTCATCAGGCCTCTTTTGAAAGCTGATGTGCCATGCTGTGGAGAGCTCTCAGGATGCAAATCCACTTGCTGTCATGAATAAAATCACACTCATTGGTGGTGTGATAGGGGAATGCTAAAGCTGAGACACACGTTGAAGTCTGGATCCTGCCTCAGCTGGGATTACACCACAGCACTCTTATAGGTGTTGATTAATTCTCTATAGCAGCAGGTCTGAGAGGAGTGCAGCTGCAAATCACTCGTTTATATTAATGTGTGTGTTCAGTTGTCTGGAACTTCCTGGAATCTCTTAATTGAGAACAATCAGGATATACAGAAATCTCTGCTGAGTTCAAAGGTGACCCCAAACACTTAATAATAATAATAATAATAATAATAATAGTTGTAACAACGTTTCGATGAAGATTATTTTTGGGACAACATCATTTTTTAAAGTTTGAATGACTTTAATAAAATGATGTCAAGAAAACGTTGAATGAACGAACCAAACACAAAGTTGCAAATACAACCTAAAAAAAAACTGTAACATTTATTTAGGGCGTTTCATAATTATCATCACAATTAAAATGTTTAGAAGGGTACCATAATCTGTCCCTGTTTCAGATTGCTTCTACGTTTCATCTTTAGGTCTTAAAATTGTATTTGTAGATAAATTGTAGAATATACGCACAGTTTCCTCTGTTAACAATCATGGGGGAGCACAAACTTTTGCACCAAACAGTATGGATGAAACAAAAGGATCACTTTGCTCAGTAAAAGTTTGAACTATTGAGACTGGTTTGTGTATGTGTGTGTGTGGTGTGTGTGTGTGTGTGTGTGTGTGTGTGTAGAATTGCTTGGCCCATTTTAAACAGACAAAAAAGGATGAAGTGTTGTTCATTGATGAATCATAGTTGTGTAAGAGGCATAAAACACTTCATATGGTTAGTTACTGAACATCAGGATGGTAACAGCATCCAGGGCTGTTTCTCACCACTCAGGTGTGGATACATCCCATAACCACACAGATTATTATATAGTTAGAAAATATAAACTCTGTGTAATATTTAGTGAAGACGCAGCACCGCGGGTCCCAAGAATGTTATCAAGGACGGTAGCAAGAAGAAAAGGGAGCGGCTTTCAGTTTGGGTTTTAAAGTAGCCGGTGTCAAGAGGAATCATAAATTAAGGTTAAATGAGAGGTAATATTTATTTATTTCATATTTTACTTCATTTACATGTCTTTTCTAAATGTTGCGATCGTTTTTATATGCAAAAAATTTATTATAGTGTTGTAATTGGTAATATTTTTGTTTGGCTGGAACGGATTATCTGCATTTACATTACTTCCTATGGGAAAGTGCGTCTCACAGTACGAAATTTCACTTTAAGAACTCGCCTTCGGATGCCGAGGTTCTGCTGTAATCATGTTTTTATATTGTATTATGAAACACAATAATGATCGGCTGCTCGTCCAAGAGGAAACTAAATGAGCAAGAAAAAGAGAGCGAGGGGAACAAAAGGTAATTTTCCCTACATGTTTACGCTGTAGTGCTTCATGGCCACTGCGTTGCCATGGTTACACAGTTTAAGCCCCTTCCTCGGTCTGACCCATTGTTCCACTTGGACGTTTTTCTTTTTTATGCTCTCTATAAACCGTGTGTAACAAATGTCACTGGACTCTCTCTCTCTCTTTCTCTCTCTCTCACACACACACACACACACACACACACACACACACACACACACACACACACACTCTCTTACAGTTCCCCTGTGAGTAAATATGTTTAGTGTGTGAATGTGAGGGCTGACTCACACACACACACACACACACACACACACACACACACACACACACACACACACACACACCAAATAGAGGAGAGGTAATGTTAAAATAGATGTCAGGGGGCGAGTGTTACGGTGTGTGTCACGTGTGTGTTTTGTGGTGTGTGTTGCAGTGTTCTAATACACTCAGGCTCAGGAATGTGATGTCATGGGAAACCTGCCTATATTGTTTACATGACGTGGCAGTAAAGCGACATGACTACTTGCTACTTATAGTCCGGATAACATTTCAGGTTCAGGTTCAGGGCGGTAATTATAACGGGTAAATATTATCATGCTGTATTTCTCAACCAAAAGGTCACAGGCTCAGGTTTCAGCATCTTGATCGTGAGAAAAACCGTGCTGCTGTACTTGTGCAGCGGGAAAAAACAGAAAAGATGATTAAGAGAGCGAGAGACTTAAGTGTAATTTCTGTACGCGTTTGCATTTACGCCTTTTAACTACTGAGTTGAATTCTTTTGATCTCTCGCACTGGTTTGGGTGGACACGTTTTGGTCTGCAAGTAAAAACTCCCTGAGATGGCAATAGGAAGAAACCTTGAGAGGAACCGGACTCATCCGGGAACCCATCCTCATCTGTGTGATAACGGATAGCAGGAATTGATCTGCAGTCGTCCTGTCTGTTAGGACGCTGGAAGTTCATGCTGAAGGTCTTTAAGTTAATATGGAGTCCAGTTGGTTATTGGAGGCTCAGGTAGACTGTAGGAAATTCCAGCCCTGACAAGTCCTCAGAGAACAGCTGAGGCCAGGTCGTCTTCATGGTAAAGTGGAACCGTCCCCAGTCAACACGGGACATCCATGCGACGAGATCTCCAACCAGAAGCGGGGCACCAGGACGAGTCAAACTGGTCCAGAGGGCATCTATTGCCATGATTACAAAATTAAATGTATATTAAATTCATAAAGCGCTGTAGTTTGTAGCTTCTGTTAACTAAAAGTGCTGCATTCCACGTGGCCAAGAAAATTTAATGAAACCTCATTCTGATCAATCAGAATTCAGATTTCCACAAACTTGCTCTAAAATCCGTTTTTTCCTCAGTAAATCAAAGCTTCTTGGATGAGTATTGACTATGACACCTGTGTTTGTGCACCATCAGGCGTTTGTGAAATGCCACTTTGATTACGACCCCTCTCACGATAACCTGATCCCCTGCAAAGAGGCTGGCCTTCGGTTCCACAGCGGCGAAATCCTGCAGATCTTCAACCAGGACGACCCCAACTGGTGGCAGGTGGGTGGGTGCAAATATTTTGCCAAGGAATTGGCACAAACTTGACTAAAGTCATCTCAATTGTAGTCAAATGGCAAACTTTTCAAGCAAAGGTACACCAGGGTGCACAGGTGAAATGTATGTGTGTGTGTGTGGCGTGGTCATTCTGAGGCCCCATCGTGGCCCCCTCTGTGCCGCAGGCGTGTCACCTGGAGGGCGGCAGCGCAGGTCTGATCCCCAGCCAGCTGCTGGAGGAGAAGAGGAAAGCGTTTGTGAAGAGAGATCTGGAGTTAAGCACAGCAGGTAGGAACCTACAGAGTCACGGCTCTGGTCCTGACGAAATCCTTCTGTTTCTTTTTCTACATCGTAGTGTTTTCACAACAAAGAAAAAGTCCCACTGACTGTTGTTCTTCCTTAAAGAGACCAGGTGCATGACATGTTTTTTGTACACCTGCTGGAAAGTACACATCGCCCCCTAGTGGAAGCCTAACTGAATGTCAAGGAGCCGGCTAGCTTCCAGTCTTGGTGGGACAAGGCTCCAGAACATAGTTTTCAAGAAGACCAGCAAGTTTATTACATTAAAGCTGTGTGTGCTATCAATTACTCTGGATAAAAATATTTCCTTAGTGGAGTAAATTATATTTTTCCCAATCTCCTTTTGAAGAAAACTTCATCATATGAGAGGAATGAAACATGGTGCAGGAGATCTGTTTGTCCTGGAGTGTTATTATTATAGACCTGTAAGTGTGTGTGTTACCGGGCTGTGTGCTGATGTCTGCAGGACCTCTGTGTGCAGGCATGGGGGGGAAGAAGAAGAAGAGAATGATGTACCTGACCACCAAAAATGCAGGTAACGCAGCTTTTTCTCTCCTCTCCCTCTTTCCCTCCTCTCCTCTGTGGCTCTGTGGTCGTCCTGTCTCCAGAGTCCAAACCCCTTTCCTAGTCCGAAACCATCTTCCAGTCTAAAACCACTAACAAGCCCAAAACCTTTCCTTGTCTGAAACCCTCCAAGATTACAACCCGACCCACGGTGTAAAACCATCCTTTACTCCAAAAACCTCTCCAGTCCAAAATCATTCCCAGGGTATAACCACTGTCCATTTAGAGTTGTCCCTCAGGTGCATCCTGGCCTTCTGTTCAAAGTACTAGTCCATTCACGCATCCAAACTGTCCCTCAGTCTTGAACCATCACTCAGTCCAAAATAGTAGCCCATCCACAAACGTCTCCAGACCAAACCCTTTCCTAGTCCAAAACCATTCTCCAATCTAAAACTGTAAACCAGACCAAAATCATTACCACTTCATCCTGTCGCTCCAATTCCAAACCGTTACAGGCTAACTCCTTCTGTCTTTAATGGTCCCCAAATCTAAACTGTACCCTGGTCTAAAATTAACCAAAGTGCAGTACCACCCCAAATCCAAAACCCTGCACCAGTCTAAACCATTCCTCAGTCCAAAATAATCCCCAGTCTAAAGCTACTGAACTTTCTAAATGGTCCCATATTAATTAATTAATTTAAACCGCTCTCTAGTTGGTCCAAACCCTATACTCAGTTCATAACCGTCCCCAACCCGAGACCTCCCTAAAGTCCAAAACTCTCCCCAAAGCTAAAAAGTATACCCCAGTCCTAAATCATACCCAGATCACGCTGTCCCTCTAGGTCCAAACTACTCCATCTCTCCCAACCAGTCCCCTTAGTCTAAACCCTTCATATAGTCCAAAACTTCATTTTCACCCCAAACTGCTCCAATGTAAATCTTTTCCTTAGACCATACCATATGTACCATACAGGCCAAACCACTTCACTCTACTGTAGCTAAACCAGTCCCCACTGGTCCAAACCTTTCTCCCCATCCAAACCCTTCACTCCATCGAAAACCCCTGAGTTCCCAGGTTCAAGCCTGTTCCTCTTGGTCCAGGCCCCTCTCGTGTGGTGCACTCCCCACTCAATAACCCTCTTCCTAGTCCAACTGTCCTTGTCTCAGTCACACCATGCACCAAAAGCATGCATGAAAATGTATTTCATTTTAACCAAGTTGGCTCCTTGTGCATGAGACTTTGTGCATGTGTGTTTTGCATTCTTTATTGTGTTACAAATTGTATAAACCTGCTTACATTATCTTTTTATTCATTTTCAGGCACATCTTTGTGTGTGCTGTACAAGATATGTTGAATTGCTTAATAGTTACTGATGGTTTAAAATTTAAAAGTCTGGATTTGCTAAAATCCTAAGTCTCTACATAATTGGGCAAATCCACATAATTGTCTTCGATAGTTAATCTATAGATAAGCTTCAATAGGTTTTTGAGTTGGGAAGTTTATTTAATATAGCTGTTTGTTTTTTCTTTCTCTCTCTACGTCTCAGAGTTTGACAGACACGAGCTGCTGATCTACGAGGAGGTGGCGAAGGTGCCGCCGTTCCGGAGAAAGACTCTGGTGTTGATCGGCGCTCAGGGAGTCGGACGCCGGAACCTGAAAAACAAACTGCTGATATCGCAACCTCATCGCTACGGCACCACGACACCCTGTAACACACTTACGCTAACATACACACTCTTATACGATAAGACACACTGGTGCCTTTTTTCCCCCCCATGCTGTACGGCTACTGATCTGCAATTCCTGTCCATTTCTCATGACGCATCTGTTGTCCGTTTTCCGTCCTCTGCTCTGTAGACACGTCCCGTAAGCCGAAAGTGGACGAGAAGGAGGGACAGATGTACCTGTTCATGTCACGCAGCGAGATGGAGGCGGACATTAAGAGCGGCCGCTTCCTGGAGCACGGCGAATACGATGGCAACCTGTACGGAACCAAGATCAACTCCATCCACGAGGTGATCGAGTCCGGCAAGGTCTGCATCCTGGACGTCAACCCGCAGGTGAAATAAGGAGATTCTGATAACAGGGAGTTAAAAACTTTTGTTTCCCCACCATTTAGGTGTAGGTAGTATGATAAAAATATCAATAGCACAATGCAAAGTGCAAAATATC
This sequence comes from Clarias fuscus, assembly GCA_030347435.1. NCBI lineage: Eukaryota > Metazoa > Chordata > Actinopteri > Siluriformes > Clariidae > Clarias > Clarias fuscus. The sequence continues at coordinate 28,406,208 of CM059220.1, forward strand.
TCAAGATTGTGTGCGTTTGAATGTAGATTTTCTTAATTCTATGGCAATTAGGCATGATGCATTAACGCGACAAAACCAAACGCCTGGCTGTATTCATTTCCTGCTTCATACAAAAATGGATGAAAAGGTTGACCGTGGTTTCTTTTTTGTCATCTTCTCGTACACAACCTCTTATGATGAGGAAGAACAAAGCTTGGCAGAAGGTATCAGTCTTGTAGAGTGACCCTGCATTGTTAACCTGCTAACAAATCTAGTATGAAATTGTGAATAAATTTTTAATTTGTGTTTAGCTAGGTCATTTAGTTTTCCAATACAGTAAGTCCCTGACATACGAACGAGTTACGCTCCGAGAGCTCGTTCATAAGTCCACTTTGTTCGTAAGTCCGACATACATTGTCTAGGTACTCGGACGCTAACACAATTAGCTATACACAGTATAAAACTATATGAATGGTTGAACGATTCATGCTAAAAGAACAAGCAATGTCTGGCCTCTTTTCACCTCGCTCCATTCCCTTAATCATCTTCATATTCGTCTCCATCGTTGTCGCTTCTCAGCAGTACCGGCTTCATCACCGCTGCTTTTACGCTCGCTTCCGGACATCCGGGGATGCACGCTGCACGACGCTGTCATGTGTGAGCACAATAACTAATGGATTGATTTGCGTCGCTCCAGGCTCTCAAAGTGCTGCGGACGGCCGAGTTCCTTCCCTACGTGGTGTTCATCGAGGCCCCCGACTTCGAGGTGCTCAAGGACATGAACAGATCTGCGATTGAGGCCAGAGTCGTCACCAAGCAGCTCACTGTACGTGTTGCAAAAATCCCAACCAAGAAATCCAGTGTGTGTCTTTCTGTTTGAGCGTTGAGAGCGTCAGTCGAACATGAAATCGTTTGTTAGAAAATTGGCATCTTTGTAACTTTCCAACAATTCTTTTTTTTCCTCTAAGATTACTACATCACACTTAAAACTATATATTAAATTTCTTTATTCACTGAGTTCAGGAAATTTTGTGAGGTCTTCGTGTGTGTGTGCAGGACTGCGAGCTGAAGAGGACGGTGGAGGAAAGCGAAAGGATCCAGAGAGCCTATGGTCACTACTTTGACCTCACCATCGTCAACGACAACCTGGATGGCGCGTATCGCAGCCTGAAGGTGGCGCTAGAGAGACTGAGCACGGAACACCAGTGGGTTCCTGTGAGCTGGGTTTTCTGAGCCATGCTGAGGTTCAAATATATTTATATTAGTGTGTTGGAAAATGTGAGCAGCTTGTAAACAAAAGCTAGAAAACTAGAAATAAGCCTGGTAATGTTTAATAATAATATAGTACAAAAAAAAACACTTTTTAAATCTATTTTTGTCAAAAATAAGGCTCTGGAACTTGATGAAACTGGCTGTGTATTTAGCGATACCTGTTATGTGCCCTCTAGTGGCCGTACACTAATGTAACACGCACATACAGTATGTTTACCCAGCATTTAAAGATGGCCGCTCACGCATGCTAGGCTCGTCCGTCTATAACGCTTCAGTCACTTTTGTGTGATGTTACGCCGCCACCATGTCCGAGTTCGTTCGTACAGATTCGCCATTTAACTTGTGAATGAACTTCTTTGTGAAATGTTATTGTAAGCTGCATGAGATGAGACTGCATCCTCTATTACGTTTTGCATTCTCTGTTCATCGATGCGTCCTCTTTACGAACCCACTGACTGTGACTGGACTTGCGATACGAAGCTGGCAGATACAAAAATGCTAAATAGCCACGCTCTGCGGCACGGTGATGTAGCGGTTAGCACTGTCGCCTTGCACCTGCACGGTCCGGGTTCAATTCCCGTCTCTGTTTTTGCATGTTCTCTGATTGGTTTCCTCCCACAGTCCAAAGACATACAGATTAGGCTAATTGGCGGTCCCAAAATTGTCTGTAGTGTGTGAATGAGTGTGTGTGTGTGTGTGCGTGTGACCTGTGATGGATTGGCACCCTGTCCAGGGTGTACCCCGCCTCGTGCCCCAAGTCTCCTGGGATAGGCTCCGCCCCTCCGCGACCCTGAATACAGGATAAAGCGCTATAGACGATGAGTGAGTGAGTGACTGAGTGAGCCGCGCTCCAGTCCAGTGTCGACAGTCAGTTCAGGGGGGGGGGGAAAAAAAAAGTGAAACTGCAAAACAGAAGACATAAGGAGTACGAATTGTAGGACTGACCTAAAAATCCGCCTTCCTGCTGAGTTTGTTGAATCGCTGCTGTCGGGTAAACACCTCCTGACCTCGTCTCTATTCACGAGCCGCCGTTACGGGACAAAGTGAGGACCGACCGGAGAAGCTGGAGGCGATGCGACTACAAAGCCAGGAAACTTCAATAACGAGCCGTCTGAGCGGTTTTGATGTGCAACTGAATGACGCTCGACAGCGCCACTCTGTGTAAAGAAAATTACCTGCAGGAACCAATTCAAGATCTCACAATTCTCACAAGTCTTGTGCATGGAAAAACATTTGTTCATTTTTTTATGCTGCCATTATTAATATTTTTTTTATAGTAAGTCTGTACTGTTAGAGGTCATACAGTGTGCAGGATGAGATTAGATCTTGAGTTATGATTCAAGTGGTTGTGAAGATGAGGAAAGGAAAGGGTAGTAGTAATCAACTCATTATTATAATTCAATTCAGTAAGATGACAAATAAGCGGGAGAAACGCTCCAGACAGATCAGATGGAATGGTTCAGTAATGAATCCGATACAATAAAACACTAATGATTAATGATTATCACTTTAACTCTAAGCTCTACAGCTGTGAGATGTTTAACTGTAGGTTGTGAGAGTGATATCGATGGTGTCGTTATTATACAGAACGCTTTTAGTTGTTGGTTACGGCTGAATCCCTGCGCTTAGGTGTGTATTTATTTAATATTAGGAAGTGTTCAGGTGTTCCGTGCTGTAGTCGGTTCGTGTGTGTGTGTGTGTAGCGTCCAGACCAGAGCAAAGTCGTTCATTTGGGATTGTCAGACGTACCAGAAGTGAATAGACACCCTTAGTAATGCACAGAAATGTGTTTGATTTTAAAAGCGAGTACGTTTTAGTCATCAATACATCATTTACACTTTGCTGACTTTCCATTAGTGGCTTCCTAGAATTGAGAAAATCTGAGTTTCGCTGGAACATAACAGGATAAAGTGTTAGTCGAGCGCCGTCTGCTTACGCCTGCAGCGAACAACGAGACGAGCAGCGTGAAGAAACCTCGCGTGAGCGAGAAGGGACATCAGTCCTGTTACAGTCATAAAGTGATGGAGCTGAGAAGTATTTTAAACGTGTGTGTGTGTGTGTGTGTGTGTGTGTGTGTGTACAGCAGAGTACAATGTGCGTGTGAGTAGTGGAATGAGAGAAAGTGAACATCGAGCTTTAAATCCACTTCACGCCGGTTGTAGACACGACGCCGAGCCGTAACGCGACGACCCGAAAATACAGCAGCAATAAAACGTCCTGTGGTTTAGAGACGAAGCCCCTGACTACAGATCGGCTCTGACTCTCACTCGTCACCCACACGCCATCCTGAAACTAATAAACCTGATCAAACCTCGAAAACACTCGCCTGTGTCTCTTCTGTGTGTGTAAAAAAAAAAAAAAAAGAAGATCTTTAACAGTTTACTACAGATGTACTAAAGGATGATCCTAAAGGAAACACAGCGTGCTCGAGAAAATGAGAGTCAGTGAACAGCAAGAGGAAGCAAGAAAGACAGAGTGAAAGAAAAGGAAATGAATGAAGGAGAAATAAAGTAAAGGGGTGATGGGTTAATGTGAAATAAGAAAGAAGGACTGAAGAAGGAAAGAACTAGAAACAAAAGAAGTGAATAAGGGAAACAAACAGAAAAGAAAAGATGAAGAAAGAGGAAAAACAAGCAATAAACAAAATGAAATGAAAGAATGTGTGAAGAAAGTCAAGAAAAACAAAGTGAAATAAAGAAAAGAAAGAAATACACGATAAAAGGCAAAGCGTGAAAAAACAAGACATGAAAGAAAGAAAGAATAAATGAAATAGAAGGAGTGAAACAAGGAAAGACAAATGAAAAGCACAAGGAAAGAATAAACAGAGAGAAAAGTGAAAGAATGTGGACAGACAGAATAAAAGAAAGCAAAAGAAAGACCCGAGTAGTGAAAGTGAAAGAAAGAGAACACTGGGGGAAAAGAAAGTAAAAGAAAAAGAGAAATACCAAAAAAAAAAAAAAAAAGAACGAAATACACAAAGAAAGAAAAAGAACAAGAGAAAGTAGAAGAGAATAAAAGAATGGAATAAATCAAGGAAAAGAAAGAAACGTGTAACAGAACGATAGAAAAACGGTGAGAGAGTAAAAGGTAGTAGTGAAAGAAAGAAAGAAAAACGTAAAGACAGACATGCAGTAAAGAACCAGGAAGAAAGTTACAAAAGTAAACACAGGTTCAAACATTCAGCATTCATTAGAAATGTGCTGCGGTCAGACTCCGCCCACGTGCTGCCTTCAAAACCCCGCCCACGTGCTGAATTCAGACTAGGCCCAAATGCTGCCTTCGGACTCCGCCCATGTGCTGCCTTTGGACTCCGCCCCTGTGCTGTCCCTCGGACTCCGCCCCTGTGCTGTCCCTCGGACTCCGCCCCTGTGCTGTCCCTCAGACTCCGCCCCTGTGCTGTCCCTCGGACTCCGCCCACATGCTTTACCCAGAGCGAGTTCCTCAAACCCAGGACCAGAGTTCCTCTGCAGGACCTCAGTAAACTCCAGACGGTCATTACAATCTCCTTTTATTGAGAACAAATGGTAAAGTGCAGTAGCATTTTTTTTACACAGTGCAACTATACACACACACACACACACACACACACACACACACACACACACACACACACACACACAGTGATGAGACACTGCAGGACAGGAGACACACTCCACTCCACTGTCCTGCTCACACAGACTATGAATCATCAAGCCATTTTATTGTGATTGTAAACTTCTCGCGTTATCATCAGGTAATAACTCTTAACTCTGGAGCTGGTCCTGGCACTTTTGGCACTTTGGCACTTTAGGTTCAGTGTCCATTACGTGTCTGTTGTCTCTGGAGGAGAAACGTGAACATATGAGGGCTCCTCTGCTACTTCAGCATACGCTGGCGGCTCCTCGTCAGGACAGCTCGGTTTTTGCTGCAAAAAAAAAGCACATTATGGCTTCCTTTAAACAACAACAAAAAAGCACAAATATGAATGTGAATTCTCATCACAAACGAGATTGTACGAAAAATGTGGAAAAACAAACAAACAATAAGCAATATACAGTCAGGGCCATATGTTTGGCATTTGCTCTCTGTACTCCACCACACTAAATGTGAAAGAAACACTGAAGATGTGACCGAAGACGAGACATTCAGCTAGAATTCAAGGGGATTCACAAAAGGGTCGCATCAACCAATCAGGAATTACAGCCATTTTCATACAGACACCCCCCATAATTACAGACATAACGGCTGCCTTTAATACTTGGGTGAAAATCCTTTGTAGGATGACTGGAACTGCCTGAAGTCTGGAGCCCATGGACCGAATGCTGAGTTTCCAGTTTCCGCTTCATTGAGATGCTTTGCCAGGTCTTCACTGTAGCTGCCCTGAGGTTTGAGTTTTGTCGGGTTGGGTTGAGATCAGGTGACTGACTTGGCCAGTGAAGAATGTCCCACTTAACTGCCTTGTGTAGCCTCCGTTCATCATTCATCTGCAGTATGAAGCATTGTCCTACCAGTTGTGCAGCAGTTGTCTGAATCTGAGCGGAGATGACAGCTCAGTACGTTTCAGAATTCATCCTGCTCCTTTTATCAGCAGTCAGATCATCAATAACCACCGGTGACCCTGTTCGCCTGGCAGACATTCACACTTACGCCATAACACTGGCATTAGTTGAACAGATGATGTATTATGCTTTGGATCATGAGCTGTTCCCTTTATTCTCTTCCCATCATTCTGGTACGAGTTAACTGTAGTTTCAAAAGCCCAAACAAGGGACAGGAGTAGCTGAGTGGTTACGGTGGATGGCCCAAGGTTCAAACACCAAAACAACCAAGTTGCCACTGTTGGGCCCTTGAGTGAGGCCCTTAACCCTCAACTGCTCAGATGTATAATGATAGAAAAATGTAAGTTGCTCTGGATAAGGGCGTCTCCCATAATGTGCGTTGTTTTCAAGGCATGAAGTAAAATGTCTGTATTTACTTCATAAAGACGTTTCTTGACTGTAGACTTTGACATGCCTACCTAGTGTTATTGACTTGGCTAGATGTTGTGAAAAGCTTCTTCTTCACCATGGACAGAATTCTGCCGTCATCCACTTTAGTTCCGTGGTGCTCCAGGACTTTTGCTGTTGCTGTGCTCGCCTGGTAATATCTTCTTTTTAAACAATGTTCCAAACTGTATTTCTCTCTGTATTTATTTATCTCGCCAGCCTAACGACGGCCCCCTTCACCTGCATAGACTCTTCTTTGAACCTCATGTTAAGAACTTGAGTGAACAGCAACCAAATCTAAATGTAACACTCAGAACCACCTCCGTGCCTTTTGTTTGCTTGATTAGTCATGGAGTAACGAGGGAACAGGACACACCTGGCTTGCCAGTCATGTATTCAGTTGTTTATGAGATTCCAAATGTGTGAACGAATATGGCTGTAATTCCTGAACGGTTAATTATACACGTTTGTTGAACTCCTTGAATGAAAGTTGAAGGTCTTGACTTCACTCACATCTCGAGTGTTTAATTTCAGATTCACTGCGGTGGTACAGAGGGCAAAATGCCAAAAACTGTTCCAAAACAAACAATGGCCCGGTGTTACAATCACAAACATACATTGTAGCGTATAATTGTGTATAAACGTGACAATATTGGGATTTTATGTGATAGACCCACACAAAGAAAGCCATGAGAAGTCCTGTTTGCAGTTCCACATGGCTTGGCGCAGACTGCAGACGAGACTCCTTATGGCTTTCTTCTTAACACTCTTCCGTAAAGGCCAGATGTGTGGCGTGCAGTACTAATAGTTGTCCTGTGGACAGATTCTGCCACCATGGGCCTCTTGCCTGCTTCTCTGATTGATGCTCTCCTCTCCCGGCCTGTAGGTTTAGGTGGACGGCCATGACTTTTGGTAGGTTTGCAGTTGTGCCGGTACTCCTTCCATTTTGAATTGTCTTGAACAGTGCTCCACGAGATGTTCAAAGCTTGGGATGTTTATTATAACCTAACCCTGTTTTAAACTTCCCCACAACTTTATCCCTTTGGACTCCGCCCATGTGCTGTCCCTCGGACTCCGCCCACATGCTTTACCCAGAGCGAGTTCCTCAAACCCAGGACCTCAGTAAACTCCAGACGGTCATTACAATCTCCTTTTATTGAGAACAAATGGTAAAGTGCAGTAGCATTTTTTTTTTTACACAGTGCAACTATACACACACACACACACACACACACACACACACACACACACACACACACACAGAGAGAGAGAGAGACGAGACACTGCAGGACAGGAGACACACTCCACTCCACTGTCCTGCTCATACAGACTATGAATCATCAAGCCATTTTATTGTGATTGTAAACTTCTCGCGTTATCATCAGGTAATAACTCTTAACTTATTATAACCTAACCCTGTTTTAAACTTTATCCCTGGCCTGTCTGCTGTGTTCCTTGGACTTCATGATGCTGTTTGTTCACTAATGTTCTCTAACAAACCTCTGAGGGCTTCACAGAACTGCTGTATTTATCCTGAGATTAAATGACACACAGGTGGACTCTGTTTACTAATTCGGTGACTTCCGAAGGTGATTGGTTCCGAAGGTGATTACAGTTAGGGGTATCAGAGTAAAGGGGGCTGAATACAACCCCACGCCACATTTTTCAGACTATTTGTAATTCGGGCGGCACGGTGGTGTAGTGGTTCGATTCCCGTCTCTGTGTGCATGGGGTTTGCATGTTCTCCCTGTGCTTGGTGGGTTTCCTCTGGGTACTCCGGTTTCCTCCCACAGTCCAAAGACCTGCAGGTTAGGCTAACTGGCGTTCCTAAATTGCCCGTAGTGTATGAATGCGTGTGTGTGTGTGCCCTGTGATGGATTACCATCCTGTCCAGGGTGTACCCCACCTCGTGCCCTAAGTCTCCCGGGATAGGCTGCAGGCCCCCTGTGACCCTGAATACAGGATAAAGCGGTAAAGACGGTGAGTGAGTGAGTGAAAACCATTCATCATGTTCCTTCCACTTCACAATGATGTGCCACTTTGTGTTGGTCTGTCACATAAAATCCCAATAAGAAACGTTTACATTTGTGGTTGTAACGTGACAATATGTGGAAAAGTTCAATGGGTGTGAATACTTTTGCAAGGCAAGCATAAGCAATATTGCATTCATTTGCATCGGAATTTGCCAACTCAAAATGTTTCAAGCCAATGAGTAAAAATGAGTCAGTATTCTGACATAAATGAGAAAAGTACAGAGCTTTAGCTACCACAACGTTTTATGTAAGTGAAAGAATAACTTGTTTTTTTTTTTTTAATGTTTTTTTAATATGTTATAAAGCTACAAAGTGGACCAAAAAATCCAGAAGACATTTAAATGATTAAGGCTGCGTTTCCCAAACCCCCACATGTACATTAGATCTTTACCTCTGAGTACGGTGGCGGGGGGACGACGGGGATGACGGAGTCATATGCAGGGGGGGGAAACCGTGCCACAGACGACAGAGAAACGTCGTCAGTGTCGTCAGTAGCAGGAATGGGAATGACGTAGATGGGGGTGTTACAGTGCTGCAGCTCGCTGGCGGTCACGCGCCTGCGGTGACACCACATACAGCAGCATTTCAAGATCACACCGAGCGAGGCGCCCAGAAACGGCACTAACAGCATCCTGTGCGGCGAGAGAAAGAAACATTTCATGACGAGCTTTACATGGAGTTTGGAAAATCTCTTTAGGACACTTTCTCAGATAAGAGCTCAGGGTCCAAGTTTAGCTCCGTTTATGTTAGCTGCTGTCGCTTACTGCTAGCAATCAACACTAAGAACATGACGCTGATTAACATGAAGTGAAAAACAGCCTTCAAGCTGAACGAATCTCCTAATTTAGTGGACTAATGATAAATTCCATTAATGTTTGGTTTTACCCACTCACTCATCTATTCCGGTTTATCCTGTATTCAGGGTCACCGGCGCGGAGCCTATCCCAGGAAGCTTAAGGCACGAGGCGGGGTACACACTGCGCAGGGTGCCAATCCATCGCGGGGCACACACACACACACACACATTCACACACTACGGGCAATTTGGGAACGGCAAGTAACCTAACCTACATGTCTTTGGACTGTGGGAGGGAACCGGAGTACCCGGAGGAAACCCACCAAGCTCAGGGAGAACATGCAAACTCCATGCACACAGAGACGGGAATCGAACCGAGACCATGGTGGTGCAAGCAGTTTCCTCCTACAGTCCAAAGACATGTAGGTTAAAGTTAATTGCAAAATTCCCAAATTGACCGTAGTGTGTGAATGAGTGTGTACGAGTGTGTGTGTGCCCCGCGATGGATCGGCACCCTGTCCAGGGTGTACCGCGCCTCATGCCCCAAGTCTCCTGGGATCGGCTCCAGGCCCCCCGTGACCCTGAATACAGGATAAAGCAGTGAGTGTGTGATCTGATCTGTAATTTAATAGATTTTATTTTAAGCTAATTTTATTTTGCAACATATCTTTGCTAATTTTATTTTTGCTCTTTATAATCGCAAGCTCTAGCATTTACTGTAAATGGTACTTTATGCCCAAATGATGATTAAAAATTAAACTGAATTTATTATTATTATTATTATTATTATCCTTAAGATTTTAGATGCTAAATGTTAATAATACAGCCAGTCATAATACCACCACACACAAAGAATGATCTAATTATTTATACATTTATAAAGTTATGAAATGCCTTTTTAATGAACGTTTAGTCAACATGTAATTTAATAAGTAAACAGAATTATGGTTCAAACAATGAACACATTTAGGAAGCCAATAATTTTAAAACATTAATCAAAGGATTGAACTTACTTTAAGTAGTAAAAATCTATTTCCATTATTCCTGCTGCTGGTCTGTGAAAAGGGGGGGGAAAAAAATCAAGAAATGAGATTTTATTTGTCTTGGGTTCAGTTATTAGTATTGGCGCCTCAGCATCAAATATATATATATATATAAAAATGTGATTTAAAAAATGCTTTCCTAGACATACTGTAAATCTTAAGTCTTATCCTATCATTTGCGTGACTGTAATTAGAAACTAACTACAGCAAATCAAACGCTTGGACTAGTTACTGATCTAAAAGCACAAAACTGTCAGTACAAGAAACACAATTTCGGCAGTTTGTTACATACTTACTGTACAGTGAATCAAAATGAAGTTGAATTCTGCTTGATGAAATTCCGAAGCGTCCCGACGTGGCCATAAAACATCACATGAGGACTTTGAGCGGGTCACTCACGCAACAAACTTTTATAGTCTGGAAAAGCTGAAGGAGTCGTACACGATATGCTGAACATGAAAATGAAGTGCGGTAAAAATGACAAAAAACTACGTTCCTCAAGAGCGCGCGCACCCAAGGCCGCAATAACGGGTTAATAATTAGAAGAACGCTTGTTTTCGCTCCAACGAGAATCAACAATAACAGGCAGCTCGGGAAATGAGACCCGGGTGGTAAATGATTAAAAACTCATTCTCGGGTTTTTTTTTTTTTTTTTTTCTTCTTTTAAACAACACAAAAATGTACTTTACAAAAATTGCTCATGAATATAAAATATTAATGTCTTATATTAATTCACTAAACAAGTCATAGTTAATACAAAGAACTGAACCTTTTCTTTAAAAATTAATTAATAATATAATAATAATAATAATAATAAATGTCAAAAATAAACGAATAACTACTACTGAAAAAGCAAAAAATAAGTACTATTAAAACAATTAATAATAACTTAATGTTTAGGAGTTTAGGAAATCAAATAAAAACAATCATTTGTTTTATTTGAATTTTAATTACCTTTTTATAAATCAAGGAAGAAAATGTATTATTAAATCTGCTTATTTAAAAAAAGAAAGAAATGCAAATAAATAATTGTTTAAATATATTTTTAATTATGAAAACTGGGGGGAAATCAGAATCAATACAGAACTTCTTCCATCTTATTTAAATGATTAAATCTTCAGCGCCGTCACCGGCTGTTTGCAAATGTGTAATAATGCGAGATATTCGCTGTTAAATAGACTTTTAGTGAGGATAAAGAAAAAACAACAACTTTTTTTTCTTCAATCCCCAGCATGCTGTCACACACACACACACACACACACACACACACACACACACTAATCTCAAACTGCTGTTCCTGATGCTCTCTCTTATCTCCTGATTAGTTGCATTTTCATCAAGTTTCTATCCAAGTATTAACATTGACTAGTTTTGACTGTTTTACTTTAGTAAGTTCTGGTGAATCTACAGCGAACAACATCTGGAAAAGGTTGTGAATAAATGCAGGAACTATGAGAACATGGCAAAAAATCCTGAGGCAGATTTAAGACCTCGGGCTCGTCAGGCTGCGATGGTGACAGACGGGATTCCGTCATGCCGAGCGTCCAGGTGAGGTCAGAACATCTGGACCACTGATTTGGAAAGCGATGGCAGTGAGGAGGCACATCGGGCCAGGTTTCCTTTCGGCAGACGCACGGTCGGTCAGAACATTCAAAGCTGACTTTCTCTTTAACATCAGTCATTGATAAAGTATCAGAAGCTTCTAAAAGACACTGTAGAAAGTTTTATAGACAGTAGAATACTTCATGATGAATTGGGAGCGTGTGAGCGTGTCTTCAGATCCGGCGTGTTTTATCCCATTAAAAAATCCAAACCACACCACAGCCGAGACAAAAATGTTCCCCCACCTTCTGAACAACTGGGCGTGTGACACTGCACTGACGTTACACCATTCAGGAAGGAACAATCTCTGGTTCCAAAGGTTCACCTGGACACGCAAGAAGGAACCGCTAGTGATGTTGGAGGCATCGGGTTTTCCATGAAGAGAGGTGTACGTCACACCATGCTCTAAAGTTTGCACCTAATCATTAGGACGAAGACCACGCGCCCTTTCTGTTGGCCAAGAACTGATGTTGGAACAATTGATGATGGAGGGAAAAAATGCTGAGGGTTTCCATCAGAGAATAACGTCCCAACTGTAAAGCACAGAAGACGCAGCACCACATGAGGATGGGTTCCATGTTGACTCCGGTTCCTCTCAGGGTTTCTTCCTATCGTCACCTCAGGGAGATTTTCCTCGTCGTCCTCGGCTTGCTCGTCAGGGACAAACTGAAGTCTATACAACCTCAGATTGCTGACAGTGACCGCTGTAAAAGTGCCGCACAAATAAATATAACTGGAATGTGACGAGCGCGTGACCTGAACCCCAGAGGAAATCTGTGGTGTGAACTGGAAAAACTGTATCTGAGCCAAGACAGAGACGAATCTTTCAGAGGTACAACAGCGTCAAACAATGAGGCTTGTTGAAGGCCAACGCTTCCGTAACTCTGTTACAGGTTAATATATTTAGTGTTTGTTCTTTTGATATTGAAAGTCTTTTTGTTTTATTACTGTTCAAGATCAGTTTGCAAAACCAAGATGAAAGAAACTAAATAAAAGGAAAAATAAAAAAGGATAACGCTTGTGTAGAGCTAGACACACAAATCTGCAGCGCTCTTACAGATAAAGATCTGAAAGCCACGCCCCTTAAAGGCCCAAGCATTTAGGATTGGTGGAAAAAACAACAACAAACAAAACAAACAAACAAACAAAAAAAAACACATTGTCAAGTGTGACACGAATAAACATGTTAAAACCTCTGGATCATGTTTGCTCAAAACAAACAAACTAAAAGGACAGTGAGTTACTGTTATCCGTGTATTATTGGTGTTTTCAGTTTTTTGGGGGTTCATGCTAATCAATGAATTACACACAGATTTGGGTTCGGCACTTAAAATATGAACACTGCATGTAAAAGTTCTAAACGACTAAAAGCCCAATACGGCAAATAAAATCTCACATAAATCTTAGTTATTATTTAAAAACAACCTCTTTTTGATATAAAGCAAGTTCCCTAATCCACATGGAATCGTGTTACACAAAAAGGGCAAACGTCTGAATGTCTCTAGCCAATGGGTGTGTAAACATTTGGCTCGAGGCTCAAAAACATTGATGACGTAACATTTACAGCAACGTTCCGTGTCAGAGGACCGTCTAATCGGTCACCTTATTCATGAGATCGTATCTGGGATGAAATTCCACATGGATCTGAGAGAATGAAGCGTGAAGCGCCTTCATCTCAGCAGCGCCCTCACCTGGCCAGCTGTATGCTAGGATTAAATTCTCTCCCTCACTTTGACTGAATAAATTACTTATTGAGACGCTTCATATGAAAAGAGCAGAGGAGGTGGAAGTCTGAAGAGGAGACACTGTTTATTTAAAATAAATTCAGAGCACAGGAATAAACCAAAGAAGAAGAAATAAACAAAAAAAATGATACAGGTGAGGTTACAAGGCGCTGGCGATAAAGGCTCTACTTCCAGAGCTTCTTGATAGACATGTTCTTCTCGCTGTCCTTCTGCATCACCTGTTAATGAAAACGAGTTTAATTATGGATTAATTGTGTGTGCTCGTCAAAGATTAATGTTCCGTTAACTTCAGTTTTTTTTTTTAATAAGTTACAATAGGGAAATATTTTAAATGTGTTTTATTCCCCCCATCTCTCCATACCTTTGCAACAGCCATCTCGAAATCTTCTTGAGTCACGTGGACCCTCCTCTCTCGCAGGGCGTACATGCCAGCTTCTGTACAAACACCCTATAGAACGAATAAACAAGTTAACTTAATCTTGTGCAGTGCCAGAAAAGTTGATTCAATTATGTGTAAAAGCAGGGAATAAAACAGTGACACTAGTTACTTTTAAACGTATTAAATTCAAAAACAGCATGAACGCCAGTTGTCATGGTCACGTTTAGGATATGAAGCTACAAGAAGCGGTCAAAAGAAAGACTGAGCCACGGGAAGTGGCCGTTAATCAGGATTGAGTTAAGGATGTCTGTGAGGGAAGTTGTCATGGTAACATGTGAGACAGGATCAGACGTTGTGACCAGACATCAAGGTCAAGTAAAAGAAATGACAAAGAAATCTGTTGTGCCAATTTTAAGATGGAGCTACAGGGAGCATTCGGTGGTCAAGCTGAGGACGAAGCCACCAGGACAGGCTTTTGTTCTTGACAGTCTTGACCAGGTCTCATCCTAGCACTGATTCATTAGCCATATATTTCTTTAAGCTAATTGTTATTATTAGACACAACGCATAAGGTCACCGTTATAAAACCACTGATCGTACTCTCGACACCGCTGGGCACATGTTTCATGGTCTCACCTTAACCTCAGCACCTGACGCCCCGGGCATGAGCTCGGCGATTTTGCGCAGGTTGATGCCACGCGTCAGGTTCATTTTGCGCGAGTGGATCTTCAGGATGTCCAGACGGGCCTGTCGGGGGAAGAGCGCAGTGAGTGCTGTGTGTTCAGGGAAGGATCTAACCATGGTTTATGATTGGAGATAAATAAATAAATAAACAAACAAGTAAATTAAAAAAAAAAAAAAAAAAAGACCTCTTCATTGGGAGGGGGGAACTCGATTTTGCGGTCGATGCGGCCGGGCCGGAGCAGAGCCGAGTCGAGGATGTCGATGCGGTTGGTGGCCATGATGACCTACAGGAGAGAGAGAGAGAGAGAGAGAGAGAAATTACAGTCTAAGGAATAATGATGGCCAGGAAAACCTGACAGCTTCGTAAGTGTGCACGGTCAGATCACAAAATGCACAAAACAATGACTGAAGCGTTCTTGGTGAGTGATGGGTGTTCCTCCTCGTGTACCTTGATGTTCTTGGTGGCCTCGAATCCGTCGAGCTGGTTGAGGAGTTCGAGCATGGTGCGCTGCACCTCACTGTCTCCGCCGGAGCCTCCCTCGAGACGCGACGAGCCGATGGAGTCGATCTCGTCCATGAAGATGATGGAGGGTGCGTGCTCGCGTGCCATCACGAACAACTCGCGCACCATTCTTGCTCCTGCAAAATAAAAATAAAAAAATAAAACACACAAGTTAAAGGTCACAGATACAGGCATGGAAATCCCTCACGTCATTAATCTGCAGCATCCATATGAGACAAACAGAAAATCAGGTCCTCACCCTCTCCGATGAACTTCTGCACGAGCTCGGAGCCGGAGACACGGATGAAGGTGCAGTCGGTGTGGTGAGCGACGGCTCGGGCCAGCAGCGTCTTGCCGGTGCCGGGAGGTCCGTACAGCAGCACCCCCTACAGGTCATCAATAAACAGAAGATTTAGAATAGAATAGAACTTTAGGCAGATCTTGTGATTGATGAATCGACGAATCGAGCTGAGAGCTTTAGCCCCGCCCACCTTCGGTTGTGCGATCCCGAGGGCCTCGAAGAGTTCGGGGTGCTTCACGGGAAGCTCGATCACCTCCTTGATCTCTTTGATCTGTTTGTCCAGACCACCGATCATCTCGTAGGTCGAGTCAGGGACCTACAGTTCAGACAGGAACATTTTTAATTTATTTATTATTTTTATATACACATCACACCCACCCATATAAACACACAGACAGAACTTAAAAGCACCTTCTCCACCATCATGAGTGACACCAGAGGGTCCACCTTGTTGGGAAGGATCTTGTGAAGTGTGTAGCTGTCGTTACGCAGAGCTACCCGGCAGTTCGGGGTCACCTGTAGGAATGGGTCAAATATGAGACGACGAATCGATTCAACAAACTACAGAGTGACTCGTCTCGTGTGTAACACTCACGTCATTAATGTCAATGTTCTTGTCCACGTCCACTACGAATTTGCCCTCAGGGTGAACCTATAGACGCGTGAAGAAAGATACGACACACAAAATAAGTCCAGATAACAGAGCAGACCCAGTTGTAAAATCGTTTCAACAACCCGAGTCTCTCTCTCTCTCTCTCTCTCTCACACACACACACATCTCACCTTCACCAGCACCTTCTTCTTGTCCATGGCTCGGACCACCTCGCCCACGTAAGAGCCCTGTTCCTGCAGCAGCTGCAGCTCCTCACGAAGCAGACGCACTGCACAAAGACGCTATGTATCATACGCGGTCATAACAAGGAGGTCGCCGTCTAACGATTGTGATGTAGTAGCGATACCAAGACGAGGGTTACGTGTTCCAACCGGAAACTCCAATGTTTACGCACTTTAACTGGATTAGTAATGGTGTTAAAGACAAAGTAAACACTCGTTCCTGACTGCGGGTGTGTTCTACCTTTAGCATTGAGCTCGTTCCGCTGGGCCTGCAGACGCCGAAGATTCTGACTCTTCTCGTTCACAGTGAGCTGAAGAGAGAGGGGAAAAAAAGAAGAAGAGTTCAAGATTTTAAAATTCTGATGCGTTTTCTTGCATCATAGAATTTATTTGCGTGCATATGTCTTCCTTGAAGTTGCACCAGGTTTTAAGTAAAACAGAACGAATAAGATGGACTACACTTCAAAGATAAGTTTGTGACACCTGATAAAGCATGTGACCCTGTTAATACCTGCTAAACCAACTCGGCTGCACGAATCTGTCTCAGAAACACATGTAGAACAACACTGAAGGTGAAATGTTTTCAACCTTTATGGTTCTGTAGATGCAAAGACCGATAAACTTTGGAACTGTTTTATCCACTTTTTTTCTTGATTATTAGAGATGGTGAAAAATAGATTCAGTTATGAATCGCGATTCTTTTGTGTGGTGATTCATATATCGCCACACTGACTCCAAAATCAATTTTTTCCCAAAAAAACTATTTTTACATTTATAATGTAGACATAAACAGATTGATCGGCCCATGAGCAGAATTGGCTTATACAAAAGGCAAATACTTAGGACAAAAAGCAGATAGACATCAGCCTCAGATATAAACCGTGATACTTAAAGAATTGCAATTTCAATTCAATCAACACCGAGGTCTCGTGTCTCGTATATTGTATCAGGAGATGACTGGTTGGTCTAATACCTACTGATTATGTACTGTAAGCGTTATCTGATGGGGATATCAGTCTGTCAGAACATGTTAACCCTAATATTTACAATTAATATATATTATAATAAAGTATTAAAACACAATCCTTATACTGTTATAGTACAGTCAGCCCTTTGCTGGCTCTTTCCAGTGATTCAGATCATTTGACTCGGTTCATCCAAACGGGCCGACTCTTTCAAACGTTCAAGCTAGTGTTAGAAATGGAAATATCTTAGATTGGATTTCAATACAAGAGTAAAAATAATTGCCTTTACACGCTTTACTTTACTACATTTAGAACAACAATAAGAAAATGAAGAAAAAGAAAAACTACTTTTATTTGGGAGTCGGCTCAAACCAATCAACAGACAAGATCCGAATCAATGAGTCGCCACTTTGGAGAATGGCACACCGTTAATCTTACCTGTAACTCCTCGATTTTGGACAGGTAATACTGCCGGAGACCTGAGCCTCCTTTACTGTCCTCCAACTCCATCTGAGAGAAAGAAAGAGACAGAAAACTGAATTAATTCAATCATTCTTTAGATGATCTAGCATGAAAAAATATCTTCAGCTCGAGCTGGCTAGCTAACCTAGCTTACATATACCATTGAACATTAACACTGAAGCGTAAACATTTATACATTAAAATAACTGTGAAAATATGTGTTGCTTCCTAAAATAAAAAAGGAACTGAATACAACAAACTGAATGTCGACACTCACTGCTAGCATATTTTTTTCTCACGTTAGCAAGCAAGTCATTCCGTCATTCCATCATTCCCACCCGTATTACAAAAGTCCTGCCTCCTAAGTTATTATTGGCTAAGCAGATCATGCACAAGGACGCTAACCAATCAGAGAACAGATTTTTAGGACAACCATCCAATCATAAAAGCGAAGGCGGGACATGTCAGAATACAAGTAGGGAACGAACCGCTTTCAGCTAGCAATAACAATGAGACAGCAAACTCAAATCTGTTTAAAGAGAAAAAAAGTAAAGCACATAACTATCTCATTTTCCTGCGCAACACCGAACATCTTGAGAGATGTCTTTTGGGTAAATATAATGCGAAGGACCACGTACATTAGTACAACCGAACCGCGATTTGTTTCATTCGGAGGAATCAGAACTTACATGGTCAACTCCGTCTAGCGCCATCTTGAAAACGTTCGACAATTTCCGCTGAGTTGTGACGTATTTCCGGTATCTGCATCGTCGTTCCGTTAGACAAGTCTATTTTCGTCTTGAAAAAACATACAGTGTAAAAACATTTAAATATTTTTCATATGTAATTATTACAATTATTTTTTATTTTACATTATTATTAATATTTATTAATAAAACAAAAAAAATTGTAAACTAAAATTACATGAATTAATTAGTCAGACGTTTAAAATTGTGTTTAAACAGTTAATAAAAGACACTTTTTAAATTGCTTTGAGATAAAATTTCAAAAGAGTAACTATAAAAATTATTCTAATTTTATCGAGTCACTTTCAGGAACACATTGCATTTTTTTGATGACTCATCTCATACAAGTTTTGTGTTTGTCCAATTAAAAGCACTCAAAAATGTAAATGTCCCGCCCCCAGAGGTGTGTCTTCTTCATCATCATCTTCTTTTAACAATTGTTAAAGACAAAGAATATAACAAGTGATTTCTCCAAATTGAGAAATCGAATGACCCGTTTTAATGAATACTGTAATGTCCGAGTCAGGCCATGTCCACACGTAGCTAGGTATTTTTAAAAACAGAGATTTTTCTCTGCAGTTTTGCTTGTTGAAACTGAGGTTTTGGAAATCTCCTTTCATCGTGAAGATTTTCCAAAACTCACGTTTTCAGTGGTTTTGTGTGGACAGGGGAAGCAGAGATTTTGTTTAGGAGGATATTTTGTGCAATGTTAATGTTGTGACTGGGTTAATGTTGCTTGTTGGACTTTTTACATGAGTATACATACATGCACGATTACTCGCACATTACAGTATGTTAATGAACAGAGGTGCCTGAATGTACTACGAAGACACAGATCACAGACAGGCGTTTTGCATATCTCTCTTTTTTTTTAAGCGTAGGTCGTGTGAACAGAATTATTTTTAAAAATATAGTAAAAGTAGAAAAATCTCTGTTGACATGGCCATTTTCAATCCCCTGAAAAATCCCTCATTGTAAATCAGGTGTTATCTCAAGCACATGTTAGATGCCTCAGGTGTACCTGATTTAGAACACATTAAATACCTGCACTTTCTAGAGATTTGTTGGAGATGTTTGACCACATATCAGAAAAGTCATGAGAGTGGTCTGTAAAATTGAGATCATTGCCTTACACAAACAAGGACAAGGATATAAGAATGATCAAAGGCACAAACTTTTCCTATAAATACAGCAGGAGCTTATTTAAATAATTCTTTTGATTCTTTTGAAGTGAATAGCTTGTGTATGTCCCTCTCCTCAGGTTCGTACTGTATCGCAGAAATCCCTCCGGTCAGATATATACCAGAGCTCAAATGGTTAAGGCTGTAGGTTACTGGGTTTCTGGTTGAAAGGTCAGCAGTTCAAGCCCTTGAGCAAGGCCCTTAACCCTGTCAGCTCCAGGGGGCGCTGTATCCTGCCTGGCCCTGCACTCTGACCCCAGCTTCCTAACCGGGATATGCATAAATGATAATTTCCCTTTGGGATTAAAAAAAAGTACAAATTATTCATTTATGATGACAAACAGAAGAGCGCTGATGCCTTTTATTGTAAAAAAAAAAAAAAAAAAATACAAGAAAAGAGCTTTGAGGAGTATAAAATGTACAGATCAAATGTCAAAACGTACAAAACAGACCTCATCCAAAATTTTTCCATTCAACAGGTTATACAAAAATAAAAGTACATCATATGCTTAAAAACAATGGCACATTGAATACAGGAAGTTATAGTAACTGTAATAAAATCACAGGCCAGGGTTTAATAATACAAAAAGTAAAAAATCTGCTGCTAACATTCATCATCATCGCGGTTATGGATTTATAGACGGTTCAGGAAAAAAACACCTTTCTACATCATCTGCCAGCATGCATCACTAATTAAAGTTATACATAGCATTAGAATGTGTGGGGGATGGGGGACATGCCACGCCCACAAGCAATAACGGTTAACCATTGGAGACAGCCAAAAGAGACGAACTACAACTGAACATGGCTATTTATTACGCATTTGTAGTTTGCGTGACTAGTTATTTGGCAACATTTACCGCGCAGGGTCGTTTACACAGGAAGCTACAAATGTTAGCATCATTTTGTGCGCACGTGTCAAAGTACGGCTTCCTGCCGCTCCTTTAAACGCCCTTGATGCTTTTGTAACTCTATTTTACTCGAGAACTGAACGTTAAACAAAACAGCGTACCCGTACATTTTTTAATTACCTGTGTGTTTTAGAAACACTGGTCCAGATCTATCTGAACCGCTAGCCATTTTATTGGTACATTTTATTCTAGTTACTTAATTATTTATTTGTGCAAAATGATAGACTGTGATACATATTGTGTAACATTCATGCTCAATTTAAAACACTTTGTCATCGGTACTTTGTTATTAAATAAGATAATGAAGGCTCATTGTGATTGATCTCGGTGAGAGTTCGCAAAATATAACTAGCCATGCTGATTATTGTAGCTTTAGACTAGTTGGACTTTTGTCGATTTCAGGAAATATTTCTCAGCTGATTGTCTTGAGCTTAAACTAAATGTAAAACCTTATTTTTAATTAGCGCCCCCCCCCCCTCCCCAAACCGCCCCTTTAAGCGTTCATGTTCATATAAATCATCTGTCCTCCTGAGTCAATTTTCTGACAGAACAATCTTTAAACGTTTAAAAGTACACACACGGAATGTAAGAAGCTCCAACCAAAAGAAAAAACAAAACTAAACATACACTATGGCTTTAACATGGCTGAGAAGCGCTGTCGTTGGGGTGGTTACCAAGGCAACAAGCCGGTAAACTCGAACCTGCATTAAACGCAAACAGCATTAAAAAACCTCCGGAGCTCTCTGTGAATCGTTTCCACGATTTGGTTCATACAAACAAGACGGCGGTGTAGACCCGAAGCTCGGGCTTGTGCTACGGTCAGACGTCTTTAAGTAGAGTGTTGGTTGCTGTGCATGTAAGTTTTTATCCCTGCCTCATTTAAACTTTTCCACATGGTACATGACTCAAATACCTCAAATATACACAAACATGAAGGGTGATTTTTTTTTTTTTTTTTGCCTCGACATACGAGCGAACGAACCAAACACCAGCTAAGTGACCCGTACGTCCGGGAGCCGCTCAGAACTTGTTTGCGTCAGTGGAAAGCCAAGCAAATTAAAGCTTAATTAAGGCCAAATTAGGTTTTAATGTCTAATTATGTCATTTTACTTCATGTACATGTCTTATCTGACTATTTTGATCGGTTTTATATGAAAAAATATGATTATAGTGTTGGAAAAGGGTAATATTTTTGGGTTTTCTGATTAAATTCGTTTGCTGAGGTATCAGTATATTTAATATTATTTCAGGTTTTCCAAACCAGCAGTATCGTCACAGCGAAGAAGCTGTTCAAACATCTAGAATGGCTCTCGTCCTTGAAATGAATCATTGATCCGATTATGAAACACACTGCCCGTCACCCTGAGAGCATTACTGTGTGCAAGTGTGGTGGTGTGATAAGAAACTTATCTTCTCATAAGAAACTCTTCATGAACCAAGGGTTATTGGAGCTAAACAAACAAAAACCTTTATTGATGGAATATTTCACAAATTACTTTCCCCTTCCTAATGATGTATGTGACAAAATTGCAAAGTTTTAAAAAGTCGAGGGACGGCATTTCTGCTGCCAACTACAGCATTACTCTACATTTCATTGAACAAGCAAGAAAAAAAAAGTAAAAAATAAGAACCAAAACATGAATTTCGTTTTGTTTGTTGCAAATTTCAAAACTTGGCGTAGCCGACAGCGCTTCGATAAATGCAGCCGATTTCCTGCCTCTGGTTTAGTACCACATTAAAAACTAAAGGAACAAAAAAGAAGGAGGAAAAAAAAAAAAAAAGAGCAAACGATTGAAATGTCCTCTCCAGGCTTCGGTAGCGCTCGCCATATCCAACAACCACCTATCAAATTTCAAGTCAAAGGCAAACCTGGAGCGTCTCAGATAGTCTGATAAATCTGGATAGACATGAACCCAGCTCCCTGATCTGGATTAGTAAATCTGAAACGTGGTCTGATCACGGATGTGTTACGAACAGGAATCAGACGACTCCTTTATGTTTAAGGCCATCGGAGAGGAGAGTTACAAATGGCTTACACTCCTCTTACCTGCTGTTTAGGAACACGACATGTGTTCTGGCACCATAAGAACAGTCACACACACACACACACACACACACACAAAATGTAAACACTACATTTTGGGTGAAGTCTCCTAAAATCAGAGAGACGTCTGTATTAAACACAACCTTCCATCTTCTTCTCATAAGAAACAAGGCAGATATGGCTTAGAAACTTGTTCGAAACAAAAATGGCACTGACATACACACAAACACTCCCACACACACACAATCCAAATTTGGTATTATGTATTACCAAAGAAAAAAGGCACATACACACTAGAATGTGAACAATAGGAACAAAATGCTTTCAAACAAGAAAATATTACAACAGCGACAAATCTATGACCTGAGGAAATCATCACATTTTAAGCAAAAAAAAAAAAAAGATGCATAGTACAAAGACTTGCAGCATTTATTTCCCAGGTCTCCAAGTCGACGCCTCTCTCTGTTTGAAGCGGGTCCTCTGGGGCTCAGGTGAGGCGGATACCGAGTACCTGCTCCAGCTCCTGTCTCCTCTGCTGGACCTGAGATCCACCAAAACATTGGATCTTTACCTTACACAAAACTAGGACTGTAAATATTAACATATTAATGCATGTGATTAATCCAGATTTTTTAAAGTGCTATTAAATTTTTTTTTTAAACGCAAATTAAACATATGACCACATTTGACCCTAATGGCTTCCCATAACGGAAGAGCAGTTACCCGGCTGTGTGTGTAATAGTGGAGCATTATATTAACTCGGACAATAGGTTATTTGACTATTTTTATCATTTAAAGGGGCCCCATGTGTCATTTCTCTAGTAGCGTTCTAGTGCCGATGACGTGAACTGCAATGAAATCTGTAGTGTAAGCGCATACTGCTGAAGCACGGCGCATGACTCGGCATTTTAAAAAAAAACCCAGCCATACAGGGAACTGATCATTTCTAGACCAGGAGGTCTTTAAAACTTCACAGACTGCAGCTTTAATTCAAGAGTTTAAAAGTTGCATCAGTTGTGAAGTCAGTCGAAGCAGGCAGCTGTGTCTACAGTACGGCGAGATCGTGCCGGGACGCGTACCTTGGAGAATACGTAGCGGCCCACGGCCTCCTGGATCCAGGGAGCCTGGTAGAACTCGCTCCTCCTCTCCTCCTCTGGGTTCCCGGCAGTGTCGGTCATCAGCTGAATCACACAACACACACACACACACACATCATAGCAGCGCCACTAAGTCGGCCCAAATGACTTTTTAATGAAAACCAGTCCTGATCTCATGAGCGCAGCAGCTGAGTAACTCCAAATTCTTGGCTTAAAATTCTGCATATTCACAGCCGTCTCTATAACGACACCCTTACAGCTAAACACTATGTGACTAATTATCCGCCATGGAGACAACACCACAAACTCAACCCTTCGTTGCTTTGTCATATTTGGTGTCTAAAATTTGCTCCGGTTTCCTTTTTTTCTTAGTAAGGGAGAGAAATTTCTTCCGTAATACCCTCACAGATTTTGGAGGCGGGGCTCAATGTGCAACAATTAAGTACACACACACACACACACACACACACACACACTGAGGTGTGCAAAAAAAAAAAAAACGTTTGTAACCCCCCACCCCTCTGTGTGAAAACATGCTAGAAAGACCTTTATAAAAGCGAAGGTTTGGGCAGTTTGCTGGTCTGGAGCATTCAGGTGTGTGTTGACACACCGCCAAGAGGGAAATACAAACGCAATGGTCTTATACTGCTGTACATCAATCTGGACAGGAAAAGGTTAAATAAACAACAGCCAAACAATTTGGAGTTCAGCATTCTACAGTGAGACAGATTATTCACAAGTGAAATGTATTCAGGACAGTTGCCAGTCTTCCCAGGAGTGGACGTCCCAGCACATTCACCTCGACGTCAGAGCGTGCAATACTCAGAGAAATGAGAAGAAGGGAAAAAAAAACCAAAAAAACAAGAGCTACAGGCCTCAGCGAGCGTGTAACATGATAAAGTCCATGACGGCACAATTAGAAGAAGACTGAACAAGTACGGTCTGTTTATAAGCATCGCCAGGTACTCTAGAGGTAAACGTGAGGCCATCTGTCCGAAAGCGGAAACTAAACTAGTACACCAGTGAATCTACATCAGAGAGACTGAAAAATGAGAGAATCAAGGTTTTGGAACGGACCAATCAAAGTCCAGACCTCAACCCAACTGAAATGCCGTGGTGGGACTTTAAGGGAGCTGTGCATGAGAGAGAGCACCAAAGACCTCAGTGAACTGAAGCAATGTTGTGGGGACGAGGGGACCAATCCGATGTTTGGTCATCAATTCAAGCTATTGCTGCTAAAGGAGGATCTACGAGATATTGAATCAGGAGGGGACTTGTTCTTCTGGCTTCATTTTGTTAAATAAATAAGTTATGTTCGTCTGAAGTTCTATTTGACCAATACTGAGACTTGCTACCATCAGATGATTTTTATACTTATACATTGTGCATAACACAGACACACACACAGACACACACACAGACACACACACAGACACACACACAGACACACACACAGACACGCTCTGGATATTGTAGTACCTTGAGGTCTCGGCTCTGAGACTTGAGCCAGTCCTGGATGAAGTCCTGAGGGTTGTTGCTGAAGCTCAGCATGAAGTCTCGCTGCGTTTTCAGCTGGTTTATCGACTCGATGGTCTCATGGATCTGATGAGTAACAAAAACAGACCATCCTGTCAGGTCTCACAAGGAAACTAACCAAGCCACCATACTGTGACTCGATCACATGATCATCATCACCAGTACGGTCATCACCTTCATCTCCAGGGCTGCGATCTCCTGCTGGTTGGTGGTTGAGGACAGGAAGCTGCTCATCTGACTCTTCAGCGGATCGTCCACTTCGACGTCGATGTCGAAGCAGGCCGTCTTCTTCTGGTCGTTCGGGTCCACGCTGCCCATGAGAAACGGATTTTGATTTATTTATTTATTTTTTTAGAAAAACACAGCGTTATGTGTGTGTCTGTGTGTGTGTGGCACTGAGTTAAAAGCATCGTGTATACACACCTGATGATGTGGTTGATGACGATGGGGTCCGGGTGCTGCAGGAGTCCCGCTAGCTTCATGGGGATCTCGGAGAACCTCATTCTGTGGCAGGCGAAGATCTGAAACGAGACGCCGCCACGTTAGTCAAGCGCTCGCCGCTAGACCCCGGGTACCCGTTACAGCGCACGCACCTGTCTGAAGTAGCGGTTGCAGTTGATGTATTCTTTCTCGTGGCAGTCCTGCAGCTTGTTGTTCTTGATGTAGAGCCAGAGCGCCTGCATGATGCTGGCGCGGGTCTGAGTGTGGACGCCAAGGAGACGCGCTAACCGCGGGTCCAGTTTGTACTGCGGCGGCTTCCGGCACGAAACGCAGGAGGAGAAAATCGAGGTTAATGTGCTGGATTTGCAGGATAACGGACCATGCATTGGCTTCGCAACCAGATCGCTAGGTGCGTGATCACAGCCATGACTTACGTAAAAAGAAAGTCAGTTTTGCAGAAGTATTGGCACTCGTTACCTGGTGGTCCAGCATGAGCAGCAGTGTGCATTTCACATTCACGTCTCCGGGCCGCTTCACCTGAAAGCCATCCGTCTCCTGAGTGGTCGGCATCCTGTGCCACTGCAGAGCCAAACAGGAACAACACACTTAATACAACGCAGTATACACGGAGCAGGAACAGAAGGATTTTATATGATAAATTAGAATATTAACTGACTAGAACTTACTTATCTGCAGGTAAATGCATATAATATCAATTAATAAATATTAATTTACTCATCAATAACATTTTGTTTATTTACTTGAAGCACAATATTAAGCCAAATATTTACCCAAGTAATTTAAAAAAATAAATATAAAATTACATCACTGCTGGTAAATAGATATTTAAAATACATTGTGGGTAAGGAAAAAGAAGTAAAAAAAAAAAGAAAAAAAAAAAGACATATACAATATAGTACTTAATTGTTTAAAATAAATGCTTTAAAATGTATATCTGCATGTAAATGCATATAATAAGCCTGATTTCTAATAATTTTAATAATATAAAATATTAGTGTTTTATACTCATTTATTTATGTAAATATTTATTAACAAATTTATTCTTTATTTTAATTTAGTATTTTTTTTCCTCCCCTCAGTAAAACACTGCAATATTTATTATATTTAGAAAATGATATTTTTCTATTTATATTGGGGGCAGGGGGACCAAACAAACCCAAAACTGACTTTTTGCATTTCAGGGGTAAAATGTTGAAGTTCCTATATAATCCTTCATGATCTAAACTATTCACACATTGGCACGAAGCAAAGCGTCCCTTTGTAGTAGAAGCCAATTTCATTTTTTTTGCTTTTGTTCAGAATTGTAACAACTTCCTATTACAAATTATACAGTGGAACCTCGGATTGCGAGTGTTCTGCAAGATGAGCAAAGATTATTAATAAATTTTGACTTGAAAAACGAGCAAGTCTTGGTTTACGAGTGCTGAGTATCATGTATCACGCATGTGCTTCTTGTTTTGACGCCGAGCGTCACGTGATCATAACTGAGCCAATGGTTTTCTCTCTCTTGCGCTGCGGCATTGTGGGTAATCGTCTCCCCTGCTGGGTCTTAGTGCTTGTCTCTCACTGGTATAAGCAACGTACATGCGTGTACTATTTACTATAACACTGACCACGCGTGCGTGCGTAAAACACATTTTATTTCATGTTTGTATGTGTGTGTACAGCGCGTGTGTACTGTTTATTATAACACGTGTGTGCGAGTGTAGAGCAAAAGGAAAAATGGACACACTGGTCTGTCGCAATTCTTTTCAAAGGTAAAGTGCAGGTTAATTTGTTTTATTTTTACTTTATATTTTGTATTATTTATTTTTATGTATTTTTGGGGGGCTGTGGAATTAATAATTTGGGTCTCCACTTTTTCTTATGGAAACATTTGCTTTAATTAACGAGTGTTTTGATATACAAGCCCACTTCCGGAACAAATTACGCTCACGATCCAAGGTTCCACTGTACTATCAGAATCACAACACAAATCTAATCAGCCCCGGTGTTTTGTTAGATTATATATATAATGTCGTCAGGTGGCCCATTTTGATTCCCATCTCGAGCCTTTATTACTTTCCGGGTCTCAGGTGTTCACCCTGTCAAATAGTATTTTAATATTTTTGACGTGCATGCATGTGTGCATCATGTCAGAGGTAGCTGTGTGTTTAGGGTTGTGCTGCTTTACCTCCACCAGGTGGTTGTCTGGACCGTACAGCTCCTTATCCAGCTCAATCACCAGGCTTTTAAAGAAGGAAGAAAACTTTCTCTTCTGTTTCCCAGGCTATAGACGGAGAGGGCGGGGGAGGGTGGTTAGTCGGTTATGTTCTTGGTTAACACACTGATGTTGCATTGTTTATGTCTAAACACACACACACACAGACACACACACACACACCCCTTCCAGCACTTGCACAACTATTTCCCTTATTTTTGCCTTCACTCATGCCATCTTAACCACTGAATCAGAAAGCAAAGAGAGAGGAAAAAAAAACGGAAAGGCAGTTCCTCTTCTTTTCTCCTTCTTCAGGTGGCTCTGTGCATCATTTCAGGGCCTCGTCCTCCACACAAGGTTTCAATTCTTCATTTTAGAGCCCTTTGTGAAAGCCTTCGAGCTGTGGGGCGTAGTCGTCTTGGGAAATTTCCCCAGCGCATCTGGTTCTGAGAGTTGGCTGAAGGCATGCGGAGGGATGAAAAACAGCTCTGAGATCTTACAAGGCCTTGTTTGACATTTCACTGCTACATTTGGATCTCAATGCTCTGTGCCGATTTGCCTCTTCTGGAGAACGAGAAACATTCCAGGAGAAAACACTCACTCTTCTCTACGATAGTTACCTCATCTTTAACCAATGTTTTTATAACCTCATCAAAAACATTTTGCTCTTCAAAAGGTGGGAAAAAAAGCAGAACAGCAGAATTGAGCTTGCTACTTACATTAAACTCATTAAATTGCAAAGATTTTTATCTGGCTAAAAAAAAATTAATTGATCTTTTTTTTTTTTTATATTCATAGTAGCAAAAGTACTTGTCATTGATGGTTAAACAGTTTTTAGAATTACATTAAAATTGATCTTTAATTAAATCAGTGATATTACGGCAGAACTCTGTCTAGCTTAATAATACAAAGGCATCTTACGCCTTGTTTACACCAAGTTGTACTTCTTTCGTCGTCAGACAAAATAATACACTCCCTGTTCAGGAATCGGGGAGTGAGTCACAGATAAAAGATCGGATAAAGATTCGGATGAAGTTTTGTCTTGTCAGCACGATAAAATTCACAAAAAAAAAAAAGAAGAAAAAAAAAATAGTCAAAGTGAAAATATGAACTAATCCCGGTAAAAATGTTCAGTTTAGCTTTTCTCATTAATATCTATTGGTGCAGGTGTTTGCTTACATTGAGACAGTAGCGCATTAGTTGCTTATTTTAAAGCAGATTATTAAAATCCGGCACATAACTGTTCATAACAGTGTATTTCACTGGTGCAGATAAAACTTCAGTACTGCAAAAGTTTCACTGAATTCTGTCCAGCGTTTGATTTAAGACGCGCCCACAGTTTGACACGTGTGCAGTATGTGGTTAAGATTTGCAGTTTATAATCTGGCACAACAGTTCACTTCTACTCAACATTTCATTAATGGTGCAGGTTTAACTTCAGACGACTACTGAAGGACTTTCAATGTTTCATTAAATTCCGTCGAGTTTTGCTGTGACAAAATCTGGCTGGACAGACATGCAGTACAGACAAATGTTTGAGAGTTTCTGGTTTCAGGTGCCTCCAATGGATGAAACGCAAAGATATCATTTCTGATATAAAGATACAAGTTCTGCCCAACATGCAGCCAAACCTCTCTTTGATTTATAGAGATGGCAACAACTCTGAGCCAACAATCGACAGATTCACTTTTCAAGTGTTGAAAAATCTTTAATGCGCCGTTTCTAGGCAACAAGGGTAAACATATGCTGATCATAAGCTAGCCAATAACCTTGAGGATAAGGATAATGATTTAAACACAGGTGACATAGCACAACAGAAACACGATTCGACCGTAAAACCCAGAAAGACGCATCCAGAAGGGCAACATTTACCTCAGATCCGAGAATAAATTACTGCGAAAACACTCAGAACCACCAAAATTACACCGTAATTACTTATCCCTGAAGTACTTATCCGGTCAACTAATCCCTGAAGATGGAACAGAACAATCCAGGTAAAAACAACACATAAAGGTGCTGAGAAGTAAAGAAGCATGTCCAGAATGTCAACATTTACCTCAGATGTGATGAGACATTACTTATAAACCACTCCCGAAAAATACAATTAAAAAGATCTTAACTTTAATCACTGAGAAAGATTTTAAAAGCCGACTCAGCACAACCGAAACACACAGCAACAATAAAAACGAGACAGAAGCATCAAGAACATCAATATTTATCTCGGATATAATGTTAAATCACTAACAAAAACACCCAAATATTAAAATTACATTTAGCGTTAACGGCTAATCAGAACAGAGCAGGTTTAGAATATCGTGCTTGTTCTATACGTCCACCGCGGTTAACTTACATCCTCCAGGAGTTTGCCCTCCACTCGAAGCTCCCATGATGCCACCTTCTCAGACTCCTCACCCTCAGGTTTGGCAGGCGTGCAGGTGTTGGATATGTAGATCCTCAGCTTACGCTTTTGCTTTAGGGACCAAAGTGAGACAAGAATGAGACGAACACTGATCATACGAACATAGTCGTGCTCATCTAGACACGTGAAGACATTTCCGTGAAAGTGTCGAATCTCCATTCGTATCGGATTTAAAAAATTTTTTAAAACCTTTATAAAAGTTTGAGGTTTACAATGATAATACTTTTAACACAGAAAAGGAGGACAATTTATTTATTTATTTATTTTTTTTACATTTTAACGATGCCCAACCCCAAGCCTAGACAGAAAGCTCTTTTGTGTTACCGTGATGGGCTTCTTGATAGCCTCCTGGATCTCCATGCGCTTGCGAGCGATGGTCTGGTCCAGCTTCCTCTCAAACGCCAGAAGGTCCATGTAGGCCTGAGACTCAGGAACCAAGTCCCGAATCTGCCTCACACCAAACCAACAAAATAACACTTCAACACCAGTTGATGAAGTGCAGACACATATACACACACAAACGTGATAGCTGGAACTCACCCTCTGGGGTAGAACTTTGTCTGCCATTTTGCGTCGTTTCAGCCTAAAACCAGAAGACAATTTCATACAGATCAATCTCGTACTTCTGAACTCGTCACAAGTACGATTATGAGTACCAAATGACCTGCTGAGACTCACCCACGCCGAGGTCCCATCATCCCCCCCACCTGCTGCTGCTGTTGTTGTTGTTGCTGTTGCAGGAGTCTCTTGCGGGCTGGGTCCAAGACGGTTTGGGGCATGCCGGGCCGAACGCCCATGGTGCCACCGTACGACGGCCCGGGCATCGGAGAACCCATGGAACCCATCGCGCCCATGGGCATGCCACGAACAGGAGGGATGCCAGGACGCTGTGTAAACACACACACACACACACACACACACACACACACACACACACACACACACACACACACCATAAGACCATGTGTAAAGGCGACATGCTCCAAGAGGTCATGGGGCCGTATTTTAATCATGCGTGGGCATTTCGCAAGAATTCTCTGCAAAAATTTAAAGATAAGATGCATCATAAGTTTCATGAAACATCTTAACTCTGAAATGAACTCCTAAAGTGAAAAACTGCAAGAAGTAGTGAGGAGGAGGCATGCACGCCAGCAATCACAGTAAAGAGCGGAAACGGTTATCTCCAGTTACTTTCAAATTGATTTAAAAAAAAACAAAAAAAAAACCAGCAGGGTGAATAATCAGGAAATAATTTAAAGTAAATAAACATGTCTGATTAGCTTATAATACATCATAATTAAGAGCGATGTGTTCTAATGTGTGCAAATCAAGCGAGTGTACACGCCTGCCAACCCGCAAAAACCACGTAGCACTAGACTGATGAATGTGCCGGAGGAGCGCACTGACGGCAGGAAGAGAGGGTGAACTCACCTACCCCCTTACAGAAAAAAAAAAAAAAAAGAAATGCTGACAAAAACATAAGAGGTTTCGAGTCGGCGGTGTAAGCACAGAGTAAGCAGAAGCTGCAGATACCATTTAGGGGGAAAAAAGTGAGCGTGATGATAAATCTGCCTGCGCGCGCATGTGTGTGTGTCTGTGTGTGTGTGTGTGTGTGTGTGCGCCGCGTGCGTACCGCGTGCATAATGACAGAATGAAGGAACGCAAGCAGAAGTATGTTTTTTTTTTCCTCCACTCTTATTAATATTTATGCTGCCTTTAAATACAATTTCGTCAGTCGGTTACCTGCAACATTTTCTTAAAATATCCTCTGACCCTAATGTACGTTCGTGGGTCCGGCCTTCGCGGGTCGACCAGCGCATCACCAGCACGATCACGGTGTTCAGAAGAATGCGCCATACCTGGCAACCGTCTCATCCCAGTCCATTCGCCGAGATACACCTTGTTGTCTTTTCCTTGCTCAGACGTGCTCGGAGGCTTGTCCTAAATCAGTCTTAAGCCATTAACCTTAGCAATACGTTTTTAAGCCAAGTCCGGAGGTCTCTGAGGATTCCTTGAAGATTGATGAATACGGCCCATCTTTAGCTGACGAGAAGGTAATAATAAGAGGTCTGAACCTGCCGTTTGTTTGGCGCCTAAAAACTATTTAAAGTCGGTTCCATGGAATTGACACACAATACGGACAGGGTGAGCGTGTCTGGCACACCCAGGAAACACAACAAACCAGTTTAACCAGTAAGAAAATCACCACAAAGAGCGCATGTGGCTGAAAGCCAGGCCACATGGCAAGCTTGAATAAACACCAAGTACAATAAAGGTGTTTGTAGAGGAGCTCAATGGGAAAACGAGAGCGAGAGAGAGAGCGTGAGATCACTGATGCTGGGTCATTATATCCTAATATACATCAAAACAAGTGAAAATTGTGAAGGGTTTAGTCGACTTCTCAAAAATAGCTGATTCTCATAAGAAATATATAACACTAGAGGTTTAGTCGTGGCTCCATCTGTCCACATCTCTGGTTTGCATGCGAGGGAAAGAACAGGAGGCAGGGAATAAAATCAATCATGTTTCTTGAGAGAGAGAGAAACAGCACATGCCAGGGGCTTCATGAGGGAATGTTCTTGACGGCTGTGTTCATCATGATACAATGTCCATTTTTCTAACAGCTGCTTTGGGACGGGTCCGATAGCCCTTTGTTGGGTCGTACTGGAATGCAGGGGAGAAAAAAAAAACAAAAAAACAAAACCGATGACGCTGCCTACTTTTACATTCTGTGAGGAGAGTCAACTTAATGACCTGGTGACCACATAAAGAGAGATTATTACCTCGCGGCATGACATAAAAGTTGATATGATTATATATGTGAGGAGGGGAGATCGCCAGAACCCTGCAAGGACGCAACAATCATTCCAATAAGAAATCCAGGAAAAGGTGCCAGTGTACCGGGGAATGGCAGACCGATGGCTTTGACATCGCATGTCTGTAAACTGATAGAATGAATAGTAAATAACAGGCCAGTAAACTCAGTGGAATAGAGAGGCTCGGTGGCTGCTTACTAAACTGCGTTCAGGAAAGGGCGAAAAACCGTTTACCCCGTAATACGCCATGAGGATGGAGAACGAAAAGCTCAAAGAAACGAAACAGAGAAAGTGGCTGTGATGTGGGGAAAAAGGTTACAGAATTGTGTGGAAAGAGGGACTGCTACTCAAAATGCACATGTGATGGGAATTGAAGGGAAAGTGTCGGAGGTTCGGAGGTGTCTCATCAGGGGCGTGCGTTATGCAAGATGAATAAAGAGATTAGTTTTAGTTTAGTTTATTTATATAGCACATTTACTACAGCCACAAGACTGACCAAAGCGCTGTACATCCACAGAAATCGGATATTAATTGGCAGGCCGTTCCAAAGACGAGGCCCAATTACTGAAAAAGCACGGTCACCTCTACGCTCTACCTCTTAAGTCTGGAGTGTGGAATTAAAAGGAGGTTCTGGTCACAGGATCTTAAACTTCTCAGCGGGGTGTGTTGGTGCAGCAATTCAGTTAAGTAGTTGGGCGCTTGCTGGTGTAGCCATTTAAAAACAAATAGTAAAATTTTAAAGTGTATTCTGAAATGAACAGGTAACCAGTGAAGGGCCTTCAAAAGCGGAGTCACATGATCCCTTTTTTTCTTTTTCTTCAAGAGAAATTTAGCAGCGGTGTTCTGAACCAGTTGAAGACGGGCGATTTGGGATTTTAGAGATACCAGAGTAAAGAGAATTACAATAGTCAAGGCGAGATGTAATGAAAGCATGAATCGCCATCTCCAGAGTCTTATCAGTGAGAAAAGGTTTGACTTTTGCAAGTGTACGGAGCTGAGAAAAACTAGATCCGATCACGGTAGAGATTTGTTCATCAAATTTTAATTTGTCATCTAGCAGGAAACCTAAGTTCCGAACCCGTGAGGACCTAAAGGCTGTTAGAGGACCCAGATCAAAATCAGGGGCCTTCATGTGTTCCGAAGAGCCGAAGACCATCACCTCAGTTTTCTTTTCATTAAGGGATAGGAAGTTTTGAGATAACCAAGATTTAACTTTATCTAAACAAGCTAACAAAGCAGCCATGGCCAAGCCATCATTTTTCTTAAAAGGTAAATAAATTTGTGTGTCATCGGTGTAAAAGTGGAAGGATACCCCCATGCTTCCTAAAAATGGAGCCCAGTGGCATAAATAAATGAATAAAGAGATTGATTGATATGAATGATGATTCTTTTGTTTGGTGTTTTGGATCCGATTTTTACATTTATAAATCGAGATGAACCGGTCGATCGGCCAGTGAGCAGAATCGTCTGGTTGTCAGTGTGATTGGCCGTGACCGGTGATCGGCCTCAGATATAGACCACTCTGTACTGAGCGCAGAAGCTTCTGAGTGGCGCAACAGAAACATTTTATAGCGTTAACAACAACCCGCGTTAAATGCCTCTGAACTGCCTCCCCCGCCCCCCCAAAGTCTGTGAGCGAATTAATCTCAAACCCTCTCATTACACAGTTACACCAGTCTCAACACTCCGAGTGCTAATTAGTCGAACATCTCAAGCTTTGAGACTTTGGAGGTGTCGGAGGCGGTTTCTTTATAATCCTACAGGTCGACTCTTTACACATTTTCATCCTGTGTGGTACGAGTGAATTATTCTCCAAGTTTTAATTATTATTAGAAATAAAATGTTAATATGTTTTGGGGAAAATCGCTTTTGCTCAATGATGGATGTTTATGGAAACGGGGAAGAAATGTTGAATACATAACCCAGGAAACTGCACAGTGGAATAAATGAAGTGGAGAGTTAAATAGGGATTTCGCTTTTCACTAGTGATGTATACCACAGTTTTGTGACAGTCAGTGGCTATATACATGTTATCAGGCCTGGCCACAGTGCAAGCTCGGGCTGGAAGAGTGTGTTTAGGAGCGGTCAGAACCTCTCCAGTGTGTGCTCTCCAGGTTGAAGTGGGTGAGATGCCATTGTGACTAGGTTGAGGTGTGGCCTGTTATAGCCCTCTGGGTATCAGAAACACCAAATATTGATTTGAAAATATTAATGATCAAGCATGTTGATGAGACATCTGACCTAGTTAGCATATACTATAGAATAGATGTACGCTATCTTTACACTTCTAGTCAGTATAGGTCTTCACAGATGAGTCTAAGGACTAAGAATCAGAGAAACATGGAGCTGCAGTTAATATGGATATCCGGGGAAATGAGAGAGCTGATGATTTGGCAAAAGATTCAATCAAAAGAAAAACTAAAAAAAAAAAAAAAGGTCAGTATCAAATTGCCAAATTCAGAGAGGAAAGGTTTAGTGTGGAGAAAGACAAAACAACAAAAACGAGACATTTTCATTCAATACAGGACAAAGACGACTTGATGAGGATAAAAAAAAAAGTATATCTGAAAGAAAGTATTAATTAACAGACTAAGAACTGGAACGAACACAACACTAATTATTACAGGTAATCGCCCAACAAGGACCGTGTGAGCAATGCCATGAACAAACAAACAAAGAAAAAAAAACTACACCACATCGAACGCTTCCTTCCTTGATCTTGTCGTGACTTTTTCTGCATCTTGAACTTTTCATCTCCTTTATCTGGCACTTCCACACACACTTTCTTCTTTGAGGGAAGCTGAGGTGAGAGATCTACAGGGAAATGTTTCGAGAAGAAAGAGTGTGTGGAAGTGCCGGATAAGGCAGACAGAAAAATCTGAGACACAGAACGAGTCGAGACAAGATCAGAAAAGGAATCGTTAGAGGTTTTTAAAGGAGGCTGGTCTGGGTGAACATGAGGGAGAGAGCGAGACCTAGAGCTGGCGGGAACGTAACCAACGGGATACCAACCGCCGTTTACCAACAAAGAAGACCAAGTTCGCACCTGTGATGGAACTACCTGAGCAAAACACCGGCCAAAGAGAACTTCTGTTTAATATATATAATAGATAAATCATTGAACTTCAGTATAATTATACTGAGACAGAGGACAATCAATGAACATATTACATATACTACCCATGTTCAGCTTTGGTAAGGTTTAGCCTAAAATTTGTAAATTAATGCGACTAAAATATTTATATAAAAAAACAGTTTCGACTTCGCGTTACTGATCTCCCGCCCACTTTTGCATCACGTGACCCAACTGTACGGCATAACGCAAAAAAGAGCACTTGATTAAGAATTAATTTTAACCATCTTATAAAACATATAATTAATACCTTTATATCGCGTATCGCTTTTTTTCCAGACTACGCGCGATATTCAACGGATGTATTGTTCGCCAGTGCGCCCAATTATTCACTCGTATTTCAAATCAACATATAGGACACTAACTGTAGTGAGGGGAGCAGTAATGACCACTGTTGAGTGTAGTGCGCGTGTGCACGGAGCCCGAGGCAATTTGGGATTGTGCCCATAAACGCTGCTAAATACGGAAGTTGGAGCGACCACTAAGTCAAAAGCGAGTTTTGAAACAAACTAAAAACAAACAAACAAGCGCGTCTGTTTCTAGAGGTACCAACGGAAAATCATGAGCACTGCGGAGTAAGACATGCGCAAAAATATATTAGTGGTTAATTGCTTTTGAGTTGTTAATTTAACCACTATGTATGCGTTAGCGATTTAGCTTAGCACTCTAAGAAATTAAAACGGTTACCTACTTCCTGAACCAAAACAGTTAAAAGTTTAAAGTTCGGTGTTTTCAATTAAAATTAAACGTAAACCTTTAGAATTATAAAGCGTTTACCGCATACTGAGTGGCCGGACTCGGCATCGCTCGGTAGGCCGGGTTCATCGCTGCCATCCGTGGGTGTCCGGGAGAGTTCATCCCGGGGTTGAGCACCGGTGGGCCGGGTGGAGCAGTGAACCCCGCTCGGGACGCCATTTCCACCGGACTCTAAAACTGCAGCAAAAAAAAAGTCGCCTCTCCAGTAATAAATTTCACATTTAAAACGAATAAACGCAGGCTAATTCCCTGATGGCAGCGCTACACTCCACGCTGTGCGAGTGTCAGCTCCTCTCTCTCTATCAAGTGTCATATCATTCCCCCCCCGCATTATGTCGTAATGGTGCTCCGTAAGAACCGTTTAACCGTTGGACCAATGGCGGCGGACTATCAGAGCGCGAGCGAGGCTATGGGCGTGGCTTCTCTCCCCCTGCTCGACCGAATGAATCGTTCAGAGTGACTCGAATCTTTTGAAGTGCCGGATCTCGTGAATCGAGTTTTAATAGAGTGCCCTGTTTGCGTGTGCTGTCAGTCGATTAAAAATGTCATCTAGTTAAACGAGTATTGCAGTCATAGTCTGTGATTAATCACAATTTTAAAATACTCACTTGAATCATAAACGTGCAGTGTTGGAATAAAGAAATGTATGACAAACCTGGTTAGAGGAAACAGATTATACAGTTTTATAATATCTCAAACATTATCATTTAACAAATGTTAAATAAAAAACAATCTCAAAATGGTCAACTCCTTGCAGCAGTAATCATACTGCGAGTCCTGTCTGCTTCAGTAGTGGTGACCTGGTCCGTTATCTCCTTTTCAGCTTGGCTAGCGCAATTGGCTAGCGCATGCTTCAGCTAAATGTCTTTCTTCTCCCTCACTTTCAAAGCTTTATTCAGTGACCTACATTTAATGTATTTTTGTAAAAATAGTTCCCCTTGAAGGCAGCTCAAGCACACAGCTTTCTTTTTATTCAAACTTCCATCTAGAAGCTTTTTTTTTTATATAATGCCGTTCAGAACACCTGGTGATGTTTCCTCAGTCATCTTACTATCCGTGCTAAATGTGCCATTATCTCACACACATTAGCACACAAAAATCAGGGTCACATGAAACATAATGCTAAACATTGATGCCGTAACTTAATTATAGTTTTTAAAAAATGGCATAGATAATCTTCACCCGCGTGCTAACATTACCTACGAATAGATTGTGCGGTCAACTCACTGTTACTCCTCAAGCTGCTCCAATGATTCGTCCGCCCTTAATTCTTCTGCCTGTCTTCTGCGCTGCCTAGTGTTACATCCAGTGAGGAACTCAACGTCTGTAACACGCTCACTGTATGGCATAAAAACCGATTATGACGCTTCCTACTGTTCCATCCAGTGAGGAATGCCTGTAACATGCTCAATGTATGGCTTAAAAGTCAATTATGACACTACATACTGTTACATCCACTGAGGAACCCCTGTAACAAGCTCACAGTATGGCATAAAAGTCGATTATGATGCCGCCTACTGTTACATCGGGTGAGGAACGCTTGGAACACGCTCACAGTATGGCATAAATGACGATGATGACGCTACCCCCCCAGGTGGCAGGCCAAACAGGATTTGTTTTTATATGTAACAGGAATTCTGTTTGTGTTTGATTTTGTATCACAGGCGTTCCTCAGCCGAATGTAACAGTAGACAGCGTCGTCTACGGTGAAAACAAGTACGTCAGGCCGAGCTCATAGCTACTGAACGACAGGTTAGGGCTGCCAAAACTTTGGAGCAGCATGTCGAAGGAGTGGCAGCGAGTTGACTGCACTCTCCATTTTTGTTTTATCCAGCTGTATTTACTCACTGCAATTTTTAACATCCTAGTGAAAGATATAACACCAACGTAGGAAAAAATAGAAAGAAAAAAAAAACTGAATGGAAAATGACTTTAAAATGACTCTAAAAATGACTTGTACACTCAATCAGGTGAAGCTAATCACCTTTCTCAATGGCACACAAAGCTTTGTCAAATTGACCTTGCAATATTTGCCAACTCTTCTTTAAAGAACTGCTCAGGTTAAGTTAAATTTGACAGTGACCATTGGAGGATTGCAGTCTTCAAGCGATTTCACAAATTTTCAATGGGGTTTGCGTCCGGGCTCTGACTAGGCCGCGCAAGGACGTTCCCCTTTTTCTCCTTCAACTCATTCTACCTCATCCATTTATCCTTTTATCGTGAAAAGTCTCTCCAGTCCCTGTTGCAGAGAAACACCACCATAACAGGATATTACCACCTCCTTTCTTTACTGTAGGAATGGTATTGGATGGTGAGCGATATCAGATTTCCATAACACATATTGTTTGGTGGTGTTGGAATAGTGAAATAAATTTTAGTCTTATTTGACCATAACAAGGTGTGTTTTTGCAACTCTCCTATACAAGTCACATTTGTGGAGAACTTTTTCATATTATTGTCACATGCACACAATGCCCACTCTTTGTCATAAATTCCTGCAACTGCTTCAGAGTTACTGTAGGCCTCTTGTTAGCCTCTCTGACCAGTTTCCGTCTGGGTCCTTCATCCAGTTTGGAGCGAAATACCAAATACCTTCCACTTCTTAAGAATAGACTTCACTGTGCTTCTAGGCAGTGATACATTTTTAGCATCCATCTCCTGACTTGTGCTTGCACACCTCGACAGTGCCTTGCCACACATAGATGATTGTTTGCTTAAGCTGTACTACCAGGGACTGAAATGCTTCAGCTATTTATCCTGACCTGAACAAAATGACCACAGCTGATCACAGTTGAAAGTCAATTGGCTTTGTGTGGCATGGAGAAGGTGATTAGCGTCACCTGATTGAGTTTACGAGTCATTTTTAGGAAGGGGTGATCCTTTTCCAAATCAGTGATTCTCCTTTTTCTGACATGTTGGTGTTGTATCTTTCACTTGGACGTTAAAAGCTGCACTGAGTATATACAGCTTGATAAAACAAAAACAAAAAAAACTGCATCTGTCTTCATTTCAAGTCAAGTCAAGTCTATTTTATTTCTATAGCGCTTTTAACAATTGACATTGTCGCAAAGCAGCTTTACACAATCAAAAGAAGTAAGTTTGTATGCAATGTGTATGAATCATTTCAGGCAAAATGGGATTATTTTAAAGGGGGGCGATACACAGTTATTCTGACCAAGTCGTATGCCACTATGCTTTCCACACCTAAATATAACTCTGGCTGGATACAAAGAAATGTAAACAGAGGGTTCAAATATGTTCTCCAGACATTAAGGTAACAACAACCGATAGTGGAGGGTTCATGAGGGGTTCATTCATTCGTTTTTTCCCTACTGATTATCCCGTGCTTGGCCTGGAGCCTGTCCCAGGGATCTCAGGGCAAACACACACCCCAGCATGTACTCTACAGCAACGGTTGCTTTGGAACTACAATTCAAATCAGCCTACAACACATTGGGGGAGTACAGGAGGAAACCTCCAAACTCAGAGAAGCCAACAGAACAACAGTAATCACAGTGATTTGATTGACAGTAATGTAAAACACATCAAACACAAAAATACAGAGTACAATGAACTGTTCTGCATCGAAAGAGACGCACGCATACACACAGGTTTATGTTTACAATGATTTTCTGAATCAGAGTGTGAAAGACAGCACTAATGACGAAATTGATGAAGAAATCTTTACTAAACGAACATCAAGTGCTGTACCGACTTTTACACACAATTATTGTACGGTATGCTTTGCCAATTATTGTATAATGTTACTTATCAGATCTGTACAGATTTTGTTCAGCAAAGAGCGGTAATCATTGGAGGTCCACTGTACAGCGACCTTTCAGCAGCTTAGGAGAAGCGACTCGTCTTGGAGCGGACAGAGTCGACTCTCATTAAGGAGCTGAATCAAATGTTTCAACACGAATCACCTGAAATGAACCGGAATTCAGGTCACTATATCTTCGAGTGTCGCTAGAAGTTGAATGTTGAGTTACCAAACTTGTTTTGCATAAAACTTGTGTTTATTTAATTATTTATATTTATAATTAATGAATTAGATTTAGTTATTAACTTTATGTAAGTGCATTTCTTGTCCTTATGCTCATGTGCTACAAATGTACAGTGTCCTTTTTTAAACATATAAAAGTATTAAACATATTTTATACCGACCTTTATCAAAGTTATTAGTTTGTGGTAAACATACAACTAATACATTTTTAATTAAACAGGCACGGTGGTGTGGTGGTTAGCACTGTCGCCTTGCACCGCCAGGGTCCGGGTTCGATCCCCGGCCAGGCTCGATTCCCGGGAGTTTGCATGTTCTCCCCGTGCTTGGTGGGTTTCCTCCCAGGCAAATTAGCGTTCCCAAATGCGATGGATTGGCACCCTGTCCAGGGTGTACCCTGCCATGTGCCCCAAGTCTCCTGGGATAGGCTCCAGGCCCCCCCGTGACTCTGAATACAGGATTAAGCGGTATAGATGAGTGAGTGTGTGCCAAAGAAGCTCCTTCTGTAGTTTATCCAACATGGAGGTGCCCGATCTCGCGTCCCTAAATATTTTAAGTTGCTAACTTCAGCCGTTTTGGAGAGATTATTTTATACGTGCCCCAAAATGTCCATTTTCAACGTTATACTCTCACGCTTTAAACGATAATAGATACTAAAAGTACTGATACTAAAATTGGTCCAAGCTTCGAGAAGCGTATGGCCTGTAAAAATTGTTGCTTAATTTAAAGCATTACGGATTTTGGTAAAAGCTTAAAAAAAAAAAAAAAGAAAAGAAAAAAAAAATCTGTAGTGGCCGTAACCATGTCAAATTCATGTTGCAGTAAATGTAAAAGTTTACATGAAATGTTTCATGTAAAAGTGTTTTTATTATCATGAAGTGAAACAAGAAGTGTGTTTTTGTTGAAAGCGCAACAAATAAAAATCATCCCTCTACCCCTATTTAGCCCACAGCTGTCGTCATGGCAACACTGGGATCAGGCGCATGGCTTTTGACCTGTGATTAGGATTTTGACCGGATCTACTGAATCTATTCCAGCCCAAATCACTTTGTGTGTGTGTGAAGTGCACTTCTCAGAAAACAGTTTAAAACATTACCAAACGGTCATAAGACACAAAGACAGGTTGTATTGAGTTGTGTTTATTCTGTGTGTGTGTGTGTGACATGCCTGTAAGCATGTGGCTCATGGCCAGTGTAGCAGCATTTTCCTCAACGAGTCAAATATATGTACAGTTACAACACAGCCAAGACATAATTACTTTACACTGTAAACATCGAGTACACAGAGGATAAGGGGGGAAAAAAACGAATAAAATAACAAGAACAACAACAAACATAATCTGAGAAATGTGGAAATTCATTCATTCTCCAAAGAGGAATACGTGTGTGTTTCAAGTTGCCAGATATTGTCCGTAATAGTCGAGTCTCTGGTACAATAACATGATCAGAACTACTCAGTCAAAGCACAAGACAGTTCAGTTTTTCTTTCGGCATCATGGTTCAGCTCAAAAACATGTGACTAAAACCGTGAAAAAGACAAGAAAAACAAAACAAACGGGAAAAAAAAAAAAACAGTGAAATAAGCAGCATTAAGATTGATCTTGATCACGCTTCTTCTCTCGGCCGTCCGTTCCAGCAGGTTCGGGCGGCGAAGTCACATCAGAGCCGCTTCGTTCGCCCGTTTCTGCCCGACGGGGTCCTCGCTGATCGTCTCCGTCGCGCGGAGGGTCGCTGAAGGACACTGATTCGTTGTGCAAATATTCCAGAAAAACAAAAAACAAAACAAAAATCAGAACAGTTGTGTAAACTGAATGAATAGAGAATCGACGCCGATTAGTTTCTCGTTTTCGTCCTTATGGTGAGCCGCTCTGCATCATGGGTAGCTCTCGGCGAGGTCGCTGCTGTGGAAACCGGTCTCCAGGCAACAACTTCACTCCGGGCGCTGCTTAGGATCCAGCGAAGCTGAAGGACGAAGACAGATCTTTGGCTTTTAAAGAAAATCCCAATAAACAAAACATACACAGATTCAATTGACCCTCTGTTATTAATCTGATAAATGCTAATAACGAAAGTCTAAAGTGTAAATTGATAGTTAGAGAGATTCTAATTCATTTTTTATTGATTCCTTTTTGTGACACTTGATTACTTCATACTTAATTATTGAGAAATCGTTAACTTCATCAATCGTTAAAATGAACTGCGAACATTGTCCTACACGTGAAGTTTTTAAAAAAAAATTTTTTAACACACAATATCCAATATAGATAAAGCTGGACAATATTTTGCCCCAATGTTTTTTTTTTTTTTTCCCCTGATTTTCTCCCTAATTTAGTCTTTTCCAATTCCTCCCCGTCACTAGGGGGCTCCCACATTAAGGCTACTACTACCACTCAGCCGGGAGGGCCGAAGACTATCACGTGTTTCCTCCGAACCACGTGACGCCAGCCGACCGCATCTTTTCGTACTGCTCGCTCGCGCACCGTTGGGGGCGGCGTAACACACTCGGAGGACAGCGCTATCCACTCCCTCCGTTGCGCGAGCTCACAGATGCCCCTGATTGGCTGTAGAGCCGTGATTAATGTGGGAGCACTATGTACCTCTCATCCCTCCCCTCTGAGAGAGCTCGGCCAATCAGCTCTCTCTAGACCTCCGGCTGCGAGAGGTTACAGCACCACCCGGGATTCGAACTAGCGATCTCCGGATGATAGGGCGAGCGCTTTAACCACTGCGCCACTCGGAGGCCCCGTTCTTTTTTTTTTTAATAGGATTAATAATATTAAGCCGTGCAGGCTGCTGTACTGCTGAATGGAGTGGAGTGAAGGACATGGCGATGGAAACGCCTTCACAACCAAAAACCTCCAAAGTGTGTGAGGGATTGAGTCCATACACAGCCGTCAGAGTGAGAAAAATTAGACTCCGCGGTGTGAAAGGCGCGAGAGTCAAATCAGTCTGAAAGGACGTCCCCGAGCCCACATCGCGATATCTATGGAATAAAATCACTGTCAAAAATAATCGTGCATAAAAAATAAGATGTGTGTGCAATTCTGCGTTTTGTCCCGAGTTGGATTCCAAAATCGACGGACACGACAGCTTACAGATACGGGATTTTGTGCGTTTGTTACAGTACAACTCTGAAA
Organism: Clarias fuscus; assembly: GCA_030347435.1. Lineage (NCBI taxonomy): Eukaryota > Metazoa > Chordata > Actinopteri > Siluriformes > Clariidae > Clarias > Clarias fuscus. Next base: position 28,450,209 of record CM059220.1, read on the forward strand.
AACACGACTCTGACCGTTTACAGACACAAAACTCGTTTTTACAAATTACCACATGCAATTTACCACATGCACAGGCGTTACTGTCCGAGGGAAGAGGAATCGAATCGACCACCGTTGGCGCCAAAATGGCAGATCAGCGGCATGACGGGGTTTAGACAGCGAGGTCTGAGGGATCGGCGTTCACGTCTAACTCAGTGTGGGGTTTCCGTCCCAACTTTTTTTTTTCTTTTGAGGATGTTGCAGCCACCAGTTCACGGTATTTAATCGAATATTGTGCTTTTGTAGAGTTTCAATATAGCTCAAGGTGATGAAATTCTTTCCTGATGTTTTTTTTGCCAACTGTTTTTGTTGCCACGGAGTAATGATGTGAATCCTGAACTGAACGGTCGATGATTTGTATTAATAATCGATAAATTACTCCATTACCATAATAGTTGTCAGTTGCAGCCATTATATAGCTGCTGATGATGATAAATCCTGTGGAACGTCTATGAAACACACAGTTCCTGTTCTCACTTATCTGTAAACAATCATTTGGGAAAACTTCACCATTTCTACAATTACACTAACTATTTGCAAATATTAACTCTTGGATGCAGTTGATTATGATATCGCCGTGACGCCACCACATCGCCGCCGCGCTCAGTAGCTACACTTCAGCACAGCTACAGATACTTACTGTTTTTGTGTTTTAGTGACTTCGATCGTCTCGGTGAATTTGGATTCTGTTGAGGGGGAAAAAAAAAAAAAATTCAATAAAAATATTGCAATATTCCTTTCCGTATCTTATTTTTCCTATAAACGCTCTAAAGCGTGATATGAATGTACGGTAGACTAGGGGAAGAAAAAAAAAAAGGGGGGGGGGGGGGGGACTAGAAAGGTCAAAATTTCATTAGGGTTCTTTTTAATTAAGGAATTACAAGCATCGCAGAAGCAAGAAAACTTACCAATGGAACAGGACGTTTCAAAGAATGTAAAAGTACCTTATCTGCCTTTCTCTTCTTGGCTGAAACAGAAAAAAGGGAAGAGCTGCTGTTAAAGAAAACGCCACATCAATTCTTCAAACAAATTTTTTTTTAACAAATTGAAATTTAAAGCAATGTTAAAATTGTTCCCCAAAACCAGCGAGAGAACGTGTTCATGAGGAATAAAATGAGAGCGATATCGAGTGAATCAGCGTCACCTCGCAGTATTATCACGAGACCTCAGGCTGATGCAGGTAAAGTTGCGACTCAATGACTATCATGATTTCACAGATATCCTGATTTTATATTACATTTTTTCCAGATTTTGTTAAAAAGATCAATCTTAAAAAAAAAGTATAATGAGTAATTAAATGTAGCTCGTTCCTTATAACTTAAATTTTCCTACGTAAAAGCCAAGCGCAGCATTTAAACACTACAAACTAACTCCAAATACAGGAGTTTAATATTTACCTGAGAAACTTATGCATTACTATTTCTAAACACTGCTACAACACCTAAATAGTTCAGAGTGCGCCACCTGTAGGATTATAAAGAAACAGATGTTTTACTGCCTTAAACGGCTTCAGCATCTTTTAGCAGGCTTTTAACATGCGCGATTTCCAACTAATTAGCACTGGTGGTGTTGTGAAACTGGTGTGTGTGTGTGTGACGAGTGGGTTTGAGATTAATTCGTTCACAGAGTTTGGAGGAAAAGGCAGATCTGATACTTTTAGTGATAACGTGACGCCATAAAAAACGCGTTTCTGTTGCGCTCGGTACAGAATCATTTATATCTGAGACTTGATCAGCTGATCACCGGTCACGGCCAATCACACCGAGAACCAGACGATTCAGCTCACTGACCGGTCGACCGGTTCATCTCTATTATTAGGGTTAGAAAAATGATAATAATAAAGATATATATCTTTGGAGTCAGTGTGGCGACTGAGACGTAGCTAGCCAGGATAACTCTCAGGATATTTTTATAGCAGAGTAGCAAAATTTTTTTTTGTAGTTTTGTGTAATAAATAAGCGAATACCAGGACACTCACCTTTCTTTTCTGCCCCATAGGACCAGTCGTTGTCGTTAACGTCGTCGTTGTCCTCCTGATCGCTCTCGGATTTGTTCGTGTTGTTGCCGCTGGCTATCCTGTGCGGTGGATGAGAGGAAATGTCAGAAACATGCCTCGATAGCGACACTCTCAGTCTGCAGGCTATCCCGCTAATCACTCCTAGCTTCTCTACAAGTCCGTTCCAGGAAGAGCGGGAAAAGAGCGAGAGTAATGGGCCAGTCCGTTGAGACGGTGTTCGCTAATACTTAAAGCTAGAAATTCCACGGATATATTCATTTTACAGAAAAATAAAACATTTATACAGCCTTACAGATTTGACCTTAGGTGGGTAAAGGTCAGACTACACCAACCAGTTTTAAAGAAGCAATTAGACAAAAAAAAAAAAAGCTAATTTGATTCTGTATAACATGCTAATTGCTATTCCTTTTTATTATTTATTTATATTTTTCCCCCCACAGATTTGTAATTTACGATGGAAATTAAGGGGGCGTTTTCACATTTACACCTGACCCCATAGTCTGGTTTGTTTCGATCAGTGAGAACACAAGCGTTCAGGATCTGCTGGAAAATGTGGTCTCAAGAACGAAACAGTGTACTCGTGAACGGATCGAATTAAATATGGAGGCCAAACACCCCTGAACACGAAAAGCAGACATGACATCAGTGTGGCCCGTCTCCTCTGAAATCTCTGTGTCTCATCTAATCTCATCCTCTGACCTACACAGCCAGAGCTGATAAAGTAGGAACACACGCGAGAGCGTCGCCTCTTGACAATTATTCAGAAATGTCAATAACATTAGGCCTGGCATGAAGCTGACGTCCTCATTCTCCTCTTCTCTTGGGTTTAATGGCGGCTCATACTGCATACAGGAGCATACTGCCACCTGCTGTATGGGAGGGTTGAAAATACGCACGTGTACCCGAGAACAGAGGAAAATACAAATGTAAACGCTGGGCAGTGGGGGAGCGAGGAGCGGGAGGGGGAGGGGGAGGGATTGTTCCTGGGCACGGTACAAATTAATCGTTCCTAAACCAGCCAAAATGCTGGAAACCCATTTAAAAGAGAACAAAACTATTAAAGATTGTTACAAACAATTTTGTTGCAACCAAAGCTAATTGTTACACAAAATTTTGTTTAGCTTTGTGTGATTAGACAGCTGACATCTGAAACTAAAAAAAAAAAAAAAACCTGCGCCAATTAAAAAACATTTTTACTTAGAATTCTGAAACTTTCACGAAATTTAATAAATTAATTAAAAGAATTGATCCCTATCTAGAATTGTTATATTCTTCTGTCCATTCTGAGTCAGCTAGCTAATCTGTCAAATAATATGCTAATTTACTGGAAATACTTTTGGGCTTTTCTTTCTAGAACATTCTTACCTGAGAATAGTGATGTAACTACAACTCCTGCAGCTCAAATGGGTGCCTAGCTAATGTGTGTGTGTCTGTGAGGACAAAAAAACATTCTATGAAACTGTCGCATCCTGTGCTGCGGTGAGGGACCTGCGGTTAGCGATGCGGCTGCTGTTGCGCCCCATGCCCAGGCACTTCTCCAGGTGAGGGGCGAACCGCGAGGCGGCGATGCTCCGGCTGCAGTTGGGACACACACACTCCTTATTCTTCCACTGGTTATATACCTGGCCAAAGATGTCCACTCCGGGCTGGTCCACGATTTCTGTCACACAGGAAATAAAACTCAGTTAGTTAACACTTACTTAACTGACCACGTGTAAAAGTGTAAAGGTGTGCTCTCAGAGCTGCCGGCACGGCACCGAGCAACAGTGAGGAAGAGTGAAGACAAAAATGAGCCGTGAATGTTAATTATTTTAGCGAGTTCAGAGACGCAAGTTCGTCTAGACGGAAGTCGAGTGTCCCCACTTGTAGTTTGGGGTGCAGCGACTGAAGCCCTGTTCTCAGTTTCAGCTTTGCTCCGCACTGACACAACATCTGAACTGTGACTTGTCACGGCCCGGACACGCTACACGGACCAAAACACGGGATCGGGATCAAAAATATATATTTAAGCTAAAATCTTTTACAGGTCAGATGCTTCTAGAAGCCAATTACACCAATTTTAGTATCAATGAGAAAATGCAAATTATTCATATTTCTTTAAAGTGATTATTGTTTGAAGCGAGACAGTATAACGCTGAAAATTTCCATTTTTGGGGCTCTCATAAAATCATCTCTCCAAAACGGGTGAAGTTAGCAAAAGTTCCCTAAATTTTTAAGGAAGCGAGATTAGCCACTTCCACGTTGCATAAACTTCAGAAGTAGCTTCTTCGGCACTCACGTTTTCTGTATATGTATAACATTAGAAAATTAAATAAGATCAGCACCAACACTGTGTTTTAGCCTTCTGGGTGAGTACGAGCGCAAGACTTCCCTCGGCCCATTACCGGAGCGTACATATGATCCCCGTTTCATTTTTTCTTTTAATTAAACACACTAACCCTCTTATTCTGTTAGAGATGAAGGTGATCCATTTCAAGATTAAAGATTTCCTGAATATCATGCAGTCTATTTTACTGCAACATGGCCGCACAACAAAAGTAACGATCATCATTTTAAATGGTTTGCCAAGATCTTTAGAAAGAATTTCATCGCGCAAATAAGGAGATGGGGAACATGTTTTTCAGGTTTCCATTATGCGCTACATAGACCAGAGGAACATGGGAACCTGGGGAAACGTGGTGCTCAGGGAACACGGGACCCTTTCTCTTAAACCCATTATGTGCCATATAAATCTGGGGATTTTAGGACCCTCATCATTACTATAAGTAACACAGCAGTCCACAGTTGAAAACGCCAAAGATGGGAATGCGTGGGCGTGGCCTATCTGACTTTCTGTTATTATTTAAGGTAGCTAAATTGTATAACCCAGAAACAGAGGAACAGAACAAACACATCACTACAAGAACTGTAGGAGGAAAAGCATTGTCTCAAGCCGCTTCCTGTATCTGGACAACGATGGGGGAGGGGGGACCAAAAAAAAAAAAAGGCTATACATCGAGACCTCAGAGTCGAGTAGTGTAGTTCATAGCGTAGTTATATGTAGCGTAGTTTAAAACGACTCCACCTTCACATTTTAATCAGTTTCATGCATTTATTGATCGCCGCGTACCGAAGTCTTTCGTGCTCTCTTGGTCCGTGTCGTCCAGGAAGAAGTAGCCTTGCTTGACGGCCCGGTGGACCTCGAAGCAAAGCCCCAGACACGCGTCCTCCACCAGGTCGGAGAGGATCTCCTGAGCGATGCCCTGCAGGAAAACACACAGCATTGTACCGACCGTCACGACCACCACGGCACGTTCAGATACGATTTGTGGCGTCATGAATGATCGCTGACGGGATCTGAGCTCGTTAGTTCATAAGCGAATCATAAATTGAGTGTTTGGAACGTGTGCGACGCCTCAATCAAACGCCTGACTTCCTGTTTGAAAAGGATACAGAATCGACTCGCTCCGAGAAGCCTTGGCGTGAGTCGTATGACACCATCTAGACTTCCTCTAACATGATGAGAACTCCATCAGACGCATGTGTCTCCTTCGCAGGTGCGCGCGTGTGATTTGTTTGGCAGGGAGTCAAACCTGGCGTCCGGTGGAACGTCACACGCTGTTACGCGAGCAAAACAAGTGGGTGTAACACACACACACACACACACACACACACCTCCATTTTGCTGTTGTCCATGCCGGACAGGGCCGTCTCCTCCATTTTCATTGGCGAAGACTACAGGAGGAGGCGTCTACATGCTGGAGCACTGGGCTGTCGGATGCACACACACACACACACACACTATTAGAAAGCAGTGTTCTTTATAACAACATGACAATTATGATATAAACCCGTGGAAATACACAGGCTGCTCCATTCTGTGTAGTGAATTATAATGCAAGAGAACAATTAAGCCTTTTAGATGTTAAAGATAAACAAGCAAACACACACTCTCTCTCTCTCTCTCACACACACACACACACACACACACTTCTTAAGACAGAGAGAACAAACAAACAAGATAGAAGTGTTATGTCTATTCCCAAGTCTTATGTGTGTAGAGATATAACACACACACACACACACACACCCAGCTTTGGAGCCACCAAAACACACACGCACACAAATGCAGTCATTTAAGGCAAACACAAGCAAAATAAAAAACAAACAAAAAAAAAACATTTACAACAAACATGGACTCTCATCTTTTCTTTGATCTTCAGGATCAAAAGCTGACCGCACTGTACACACACACCACAGAGAGAGAGAACGCGCGTTTCATTGTCGCCCCTTTCAGCTTTCTCTCGTGTATGTGTGTGTGTGTGTGTGTTGTTACCTTCTGCAGAAAGGCCGCCTTTTATTCGGAGCTCTGCCGCTGCTGCTCATCTGCCCGGGATCGACCCTGTAAATCCTAAATCACAGACACTCACACACACTCGATCTCTCACACACTGCGGCTCTCTCTCTCTCTCACACACACACACACACACTCCTCTCGAGCGCAGTTATTCACGCATTTATCCTGGACTCGGGTTTAAACAGCGACAGGAGTGTGCTCTCGGCTCTCCCCATTCTCCCCCGCGCTCAGGCCTGAGCAATCGATCCGCCGCTGCTGCTGGAGGGAGGGAGGGAGGGAGGGGGCGGAGCCAAGATACTTTTGTAACCCGTGCTGGAACTCCTCACGGAGCTGGCGCACGCGTAAATAGTACGAGGCGCCGAGTCATGTATGACGTCATACGTCCACTTCTTTCGGCGATGGCGAGATGAAAGCTTGACGGGGTCTCCCCCTGCTGGTCAAGGAAGGTAAGACAAGCACATGCGTTCGTAGTCCTTTTTAGCGGGATGTGATCCTCTCAGCGTCTGGGTTTGGGAAGACTCCAGTTTCAGGGAGCACTTCTATAGTTTCTTAACTAGAAAACGTGTTTGGAAAGTGATACGTTTCCCTGCTTACTTTTCCGTCTTTAAAAAAGATTTTATTTGTAATTATTTTCCATCACTTGGAGCATATGAAGGGAAATAGAAGAGAAATAAAGAAACCTCTTTGTGTTTGTATTTACTTTATTTTTTTTCTTCTTTCAGAGAGGTTTTCACTGTTTCCTCTTTGTTCGATTAGACCAGGGGTCGGCAACCTTAAAGCACTCAAAGAGCCATTTGGAGCTGTTTCCCAAATGACCAGGAAATAAATGCCTGGTCATCTTCTTGATCTTCATGATAATAATAAGAAGATTAACTTAAAAAAAAAAAAAGAAAGGAAGTAAAACACTATGAGAATGATGGAAACAGTAGTGAATTTGTGTGCTGGTTCAGTGGTCCCAAAGGGAGAGTATACTGGTGTTAGGTTTTAAATGAAGAAGTAGTGTGTCCGAGCTAAGTTTTAAGCTAAGAGAAGAAGAGTTTAACTTGGTTTGGCATCTAAACAGGGCTTGAGCCACCAGGAACACTGATGAGAAAGATCCAGAGGACAATAGGGGTCTTTTACTGGAATGAGACACTGGACAGACGGGAGGTTAGGGCCTGATTGATCTGACCAGTTGAATAAGTGCTTGTCATGTGCAGACAGTACAGAGACTGCCCTAAACCAAACTGTCTGGTTGGTGTGAATGAGTCGAGGTGGTTAAACATAATGCAATTTAATTGTTTTTTCTTTATAAAGATGCAACTATAAGCAAGGTTTAATATTATAATTATTCATTAAGAGTATGTAAGGCACATGTCATTATAATATAATATAATATAATATAAAGTGCATTTACAATAAAATACATCAAAGGGCATTGGTGGCTCAGTGGTATTTTTCTCGCCTGCCAGGCGAAAGGCCCGGGTTCGATTCCCACCTAAAATCACAGCCACTGATAAAATGAAAGAAAGGGCACCTGGCGTAAAACCTGTGCCAAGTTGTGTGCAGGTCGGCAGGTCCGCCGTGGCGACTCCTCGACAGGAGCAGCCGAAAGACCGGCAACATTTACAATTAAATACATCAGATAGCTCATTACCAATCTTTTTTTTTACCATAAAACATTTCGTAAACACAATTTGATGTAATGATTTTTACACCAGGTGTCTGTAGGTTTTTTTTTTTTTTTTCCCCCCCAGCTGTAGATATACACAAGTCAAACATTCTCTCTGAGGTCATCTGATAGAAATTGTATTGTGGATTGAAGTTTCACAGAGAAAAAGTCTTGGACACTTGGACATACACATGCTGCATCTCTAAAATTGCAAAGTATCTCTAAGTTATCACATGTCAACCTGAGACTGAAAGTTTTAAAGCTTTGGCATGGTTGGTGTAACACATTCACAACGGCATCCGAGTCTCTGAGTACACGTCCACTCCGGGCTCCTCTTCAAACGTCACCTTGGCGTCGTCAGCGTCCAGCTGAAATGAGAGAAATGATTCAACTCTGTACATTTTAGAAAACTTACTTAAATGATCATGTAGAGCATTCAACACAAAGAAACCTAGAAAATTACTGAATGAACCTACCATGATTAATTTTCAGTTTAATAACAAGAGAAATGTGAATGTGTTAGGTTTAAGTAACATACGGTACATAATATTTAACAATTCAAATCAGCATATTAGAATGTTACTGTTGAATTCTGTGCTCTAAATGGTCAGATATTTCTACCCATAAAACACCTGCATTAATGTACTTATTGTAGTACTGGAAGTCCTCACATATTCAGTGACAGGTTATTTACAGTAATTACAGGGACTTGTACTTACACACGACAAGCTGCATTTTTTTTGTCTAAGTAAAAAGCACTTAATGGATTTGGGTGGCGATGGCACATAAATACTAATTTAATTATTTAATTAGGATAGAAAGGACAGACTTGTCACAAAAGTCTTGTCACATCTTTAAATGATTCAACCAATCACAGATCAGAGCGTCACCTGTGACAAATACTGTAATTAACACATTCCCAGGTGTGTAGGAGAAGAACCCCAGCGCACACAACCTTCACCTGAAACTCATCCTGACCTGACCAGCATGCCAAAGATTCAACCACAGACCAAAGTGCTGATCATCAAGTCTCCTGCTGAGGTGGCAGACATCTTTAATGTTTTTAAATGTCAAGTGGAGAGGATAAGAAAAAGATTGAAAGAAACTGGTGAAGTTCATCACAGGCCCAGGTCAGGCAGACCCCGTAAGACAAGTGTTCGAGAGGACCATTTGTTGGTTCGACAGTCAAATGGTCAAAAGGCAAGCCCTTATTCAACTGCAGCAGAGCTACATAACAACTGGTCACCAGAACTCCCTGTATCTACACAAGAACCTTTTGTTGAATTCTCTCACGCAGTGGTCTCAATGGCTGAATTAGTGCTCAGAAACCAGCATTAAACAGAAGACAACTAAGAAAAGGTGTTGCATTTGCCAAGGCCCAGAGCTTGCAGGGAGGACGGACTGTGGAAAAGTGGCAGAAGGTTGATTTTTCCAATGAATCATCTATTGAACTGCATCCCAATCGTCACAAATACTGCAGAAGATCTATTGAAACCTGCATGGACCCAGGATTCACACAGAGAACAGTCAAGTTCAGTGGAGGAAAAATCATGGTTTGGGGGTCACATTCAGTATGGGGGCGTGTGAGATCTGCAGAGATGCAACATCAACAGCCTGAGGTATCAAGACAGTCTTGCTGCCCATTACATTCCACACCAGCACAATGGCTCTCCTTCTTATACTTCAGCCTCCACATTAAAGTTCCTGAAAGCAAAGCAGGTCAAGGTGCCCCAGGATGCACCAGCCCAGTCACCAGACATGAACATTATTGAGCACGTCTGGGGTGAGATGAAGGAGGAGGCATTGAAGATGAAACCAAAGAAACTCTGGGAGACCTGCAGGAATGCTTTCTTTGCCATCCCAGATGACTTTATTAATAAATTATTTGAGTCATTGCCGAGATGTATGGATGCAGTCCCCCAAGCTCATGGGAGTCATACATAATGTTAATTCTTTTTCCCCACTGCACCATGACTTTATATTCTGTACTGTACATTAATTCTGTTGAGTGACAAGACTTTTGTCTAAGGAAAAAAGACCTTTCTGTCCTAATTAAATAATTAAAAAATCACAGCATTATGAGATTTGATTTTGGTAAAATAAGTGTAATTTAGAGGCCTTTGCCCTTCATATAAGCCACTTCTGATTCCAAATGATCAACTAGAAGTCAAGTTATTATTTGTTGCTCCTACAACTTAGATAGGCGACAAGACTTTTGCCAGGGTGTGTATATTTAATATTGTAACCGTTGCCTAAATTCTAAACCAAGTTTGTAAAAACTTCCTTTTGTTGTCCTTTGTTGTCTAGTAATTAGATTTGTAGCTTACGCATTTCATTTCGAGCTTGGTGAAGATGCGGCGACTGAGAAACACACGCAGTGGAATGGTCAAGATGAGGATGAAAGGCAGGGCGAGTGACAACGGGCTTGACTTTACAATCCAGAGCATAGCCAGACAAACGATCTGAATGCCTGTGAACATATGCATCCTGCTCATCTTCACCTAAAGCACAGGGGGAAACAAAGAAGAAAACAACGTTCTTAATGTTGATGTTGTTAACGTAAATGACTATTATAGATTAATTTTAAATGAACAATCTACATAGGAATACAAAGGCCCATAGTCAACAATCATCACTAATGTTTTAAACTCTATTTAATTTAGAAACTTCTGTGTTTAACATGAATAAATACAAGTAGATATGGAGAACAAATTATAGTGATATAAAGTCAAGTACAACTGACTTAACAACATGCCACATCAAAAATGGCAAAATATAATGTTTACAATATAGTAATTATATTGAGAGGTTTTTTTTTAGTTCCAAGGTTTATTTACATACTCTTTGAGCATATGGTTCATTGGGGTGATACTTCTTTGGAATAAGGAAGAGCAGTATGCGATCCCACAGTTGAATGCCGCTCAGTGACGTGACACCCATGTAAAGGAAGATTCCAAACAAAGCTGCCATGGGGATCATCTTGAGAATAGGCTCCATGATGATGGACAGGCCTGTGAGAGTTCAAAAGAGGAATATGGTTTAATTTATGAATTAGATACACACCTAGTTAAGTAACCAATTAAGTAAAAGAGGAGGGGCGGCACTGTGGCTTAGTGGTTAGCACTGTCGCCTTGCACCTCCACGGTCCGGGTACGATTCCCAGCCAGGTTTGATACCCGTCTCTCATGGAGTTTGCATGGTCTACCTGTGCTTGGAGGGTTTCTCCGGGTACTCCGGTTTCCTCCCACAGTCTGTATGCATGTGTCCCTTCGATAGATTGGGACCCTGTCCAGTGAGTACCCTGCTTCGTGCCCTAAGTTCCCTGGGATAGGCTTCAGGCCCCCTACGACCATGTGTACAGGTTTAAGCACTATAGATGATGAGTAAGTGAGTGAGAAAAGAGGAGATCAAGGACCAAGAGTTTTTGTTGACTTACTGTTGGGTCTATGGGAGATAACCAAGAGATTCTCCTGATTCCTATAAGAAATCCAAGATTTCACCAAGGGATTCTCCTAAAATTCTACCAAAGAATTTAACCAAGATTCTCTGAAGTGATTACACTAAGCATCCCCCAAGTCATTCCCTGAAGTCTCCCCCAGGATTCTCAAAGATACCCCATGTTTGAAAAGAGATTTCCCCAAAGCATAAACCCAAAGAGTTCCTCTAAGATTCACCTAATGAATTCTTCCAAGATTACTCCAAGATATTTTTACCTAGACTTATCCAAATTATTAAGAATCTACCGAACAATTTACCTCATGCTCCCCCAGGAATCCCTAAATCATGAGAGATACCTCAAGATTTTTACAAGGGACTTCCTCCAAGACATACTTCCAAAGATTGATACCTAAAGATTCCCAAAGATTCTCTCAGGATTTCGTGACGATTATTCAAGATTTTATCATACAATAAGCTTAGTTCCCACTTAGAAATGGGAGAATCCTATGCGAATTTCTCAAGGAAATCTATCATGATTCTTTCAAGGAATTCCCCCAGGGACTTACCCAATAAATTCCCCCAAAATGCTCCAAAACATCCACTCAAACCTTCACTTCAGAAATTATCCCAAATCCATTTGGTCAAATGTACCCCATGATCCCCTGAGAGATATTGACAGGATTCTTCCAAGACTCACCCAACGTATTTCTCTAAAGGATTCCCCAAAACTTGCCCAAACGGCTTGTCCATGATTCCACAAGGGGAGATGAAAAGGGCTTAAAGTAAACTTGTGACTGCATAAGAATAAAAAGATAGACCTACCTACAAGAAGAGCCACCAATGCACCACTAATCCTCTGTTCCAGAACCTTCTCAATCTGTGGTTTGGGCCCTTTGGACATGACAGTCAAGGCATTGGCATGTGTTACAGAGCGAACTGTGGTAGCGCTGAGCCATGGCATTCCAAAGAAAGCACTGAACCCTCCCATGCACACCAAAATCAGAAGGTCCAGATGGAAGCCTGAACCTTTCACCATCTTTCTCTCAGGTTTACTCACAATTAACCTACAGCAAAAAAATTTAGAGGTGGAAAAGTGGTGCATATCAAATCATGCTAATTTAAATAGGTTTTAGGATGAAGCACTCCAAGCAGACTGTCAAAGGAGGAGTCGAGCACATTCACTAATAGGGTCTACAGATGCTGTGTTGTTTTAAAAAAATGCCTGGTACCAAGAAAATAAGGACTCATGAGAGAAAACCGGGACTTACGTAGTGATCTGCGACTCAAGAAAGATAAGGATGAACACCAGGATGGCGGGAATAACACAGGCAAACTTCATCCAGTTGGGGAAGGGCTGGTGCTCGCCCATGGGATTAATAAGCCAGCCTCGCATAGCGGGGTTAGACACCTGCAAGCCTTTAGGCACCACAAGTTTCTACAAAACATCAAGGTCATAAGGTCACTTATTTCAAAATAAAAAATGTACTTCATTTGATATAAAGACCCTGCCATGTCAAAAAAACTGAGCTTTACATTTCACTGACTATACTTTACTGTTATATAAAATAAATATATGTGTCAAACAAAAACTTACCTGTGTGTATGTGTCATTAATGCTGATATCCACAGCAACCATGAGGAAAATGGCGATGGGGACACCAAAGTCTCCCATCAAACGACGAACCTAAAAGATTATGTAAAAATGTAAAAGTTTGACTAAAATATATCTGAAATTTAAATTTATTAAGTTTATAAACTTATTATGACCTTGTTAACCAGCAAAACCTAAACCAAGACCTAACCTTGCCAGGCAGGAAGTACCCGTTCTTAAATATGCGTAGGAAGTAGGCAATGGAGTAGCAGCCAAACATCATGCACATGGATAGCAATGCTGTGTTGGGGTAGGCACGGTAACGTATGGTGGTGACTGTAGTGATGTTTCCTGTAGAATTATTTGCAGTCGTGTGATGGGTAATGACGGGGTGCCAAGGATCTGAGACTGAAGCGTTCAAATGCTCATAGTTGAGATTAAGAGGATGGTCCTTGAAAATCTATAAGTACAGAACAGCAAAAAAAGCCTTCATTTTTATGTTGATAGTAGTAATATTTTCTATTATTATTATTCTATAAATATTTAGTATTTTTATTATTATTGATTTAGCAAGGTTTAAATATACAGTGCATTCGGAAAGTATTCACGGCACTTCAGTTTTTCCACATTTTGCTATGGTAGAGTCTCATTTCAAAATTGTTGTGAATACTTTTCGGATGCACTGTATATATAGTAATTTTTTAAAAACCTTGATAAAATCAGTATGTTTTTTAATCTGAGCTCTGAATAAATCTAATTTACACAATTTCAGTACAAGATCGTCTCTATGCTCTTAATTCAGTCCTAAATAAATGGAAAAAAAAATGGGTAAATGAATCAAAATTTGCATGAAATAATAATAATGATATCATAATGTCTCGTACACTGCCCAGTTTGGTGAAGGTCTCGTAAATGAAGATGAGAGAGATGAGGATGGAGAAGATCTCTTGCGTGAAGCGGGAGATGAAGCGCACCAGGAAGCTGCCTTCTGCCGCCACGATCAGCACAACGATAACAATGAGCCACACGCCGACCCACACTCTCCCTACGATGTACTCGATGTCCTGAGACTTACAGAACTGGAGGAAAACAAGGAACATGCATAATATTCAAATACTTTAAAAACTATAGACTACGTCTATAATGGCATTCCTGTAAATGAGAGCATTCTATTATACAATACTACACTTATTGGCCACTTCATTAGGTACACCTGTTCAACTATTCGTTATCACAAATATCTAATCATCCCAGCACATAGCAGCAACTCGATGCATGTAGACACTGTCAAGACGATCTGATGAAACATCAGAATGGTGAAGAAAGGTGACTTAAGTGATTTCGAGTATGGCATGGTTGTTGATACCAGATAGACTGGTCCGAAACTCCTGATCTACGGCGATTTTCATGCACAACCATCTCTAGGGTTTCCAGAGAATGGTCTGAAAAAGAGAAATCCTCATTGAGGGCAGTTCTCTGGGTGAAAATGCCTTGTTAATGTCAGGGGTCAGAGGAGAGCAGACAGACTGGTTTGAGCTGATAAAAAGGCAACAGTAACTCAAATAACATCTTGACCACTGGGCAATGGGTGCTGCGGCAAGAATTCACATGTTCTCACTAAAAGTGGACAAAAGAATATTGGAAAAATGTCTGGTCTGATAAGTGTAGCTTTCTGCTATGATGTCTGGATGGTAGAGTCAGAATTTAGTGTAAACAACATGAATGCATTGCTCCATTCTGCTTTAAATCAATGGTTCAGGCTCGTGGTGGTTGTCTAATGGTGTGGAGGATATTTTCTTGGCACACTTTGGGCCCCTTACTACCAAATGAACATGGTTTAAATGCCACAGCCTACCGGAGTATTGCTGTACTGTGTCCATCCCTTTATGGCCACAAGATAATGCACCATGTCACAAAACTAAAATCATCTCAGACTTGTTTCTTGAACATTACAATGAGGTCCCTGTACTCAAACGGCCTCCACAGTCACCAGATCTCGATCCTTTGGGAATCATGGATGTGCAGCCGACAATTCTGCAGCAACTGCATGATGCTATAATGTCAATAAGGACCAAAATCTCTGAGGAATAGCTTCTGTTGAATTTATGCAAAAGGAGGTCCAACCCGGTACTAGCAAGGAATACCTGATGAAGTAGCTGATGAGTGTAGTTTGCACATGTACGTTTGTATGGCTGTTACCGCATAGAAGGCCTCTTCGAAGACCAGCAATGGCCCAGAGAAGCCAATGACGAGCACAGGCTGGGCCGCAATCAGGCAGAAAATGACACCTTGAAGTGCTGTAGACAGCATGAGCTCTGATACGCCCATCATATTATCCACTTTATCAGCTGTGGCAAGAGGCAGCACAAAAGGGTACATTTCCCAGGGTGCAAAAACATTATCACACTCATAGATATACAGTAAAGTATCGACAAACTCATTCTCACCTAGCAGCCCACCGAAAGTGATAGCAGGAGAGAGGGCAGCAAAATAAATGAAGATTACAGCAGCGAGGACTTGAGCGTTCATGGCGTCAGTGATGTCACTCTTGTAGTGTTTATAGCGCCTTCTCACATCTCTGATCAACCCACCAAACGGTATACCGGTGCGCTTTAGCGGATCTTCCGGCGGAGGCACTTTTGAAATAGATGCTATGTACAGAAAGAATGTTCAGGATTAATAGATTATTATACCATAATTATTTGTAAGATATATAATTAAATATTTGTGTTGGTTTTTATAGCATCTCTCAGTGGCTAACTAGCTTCAGATATATAGCTATGCTAATCACATGGTCTATTAGATAAGGTACATATAGATAGTGCTCATTAGCATTTCAGTACATCTCCTATCTGCTTGAGGCTTGAGGTGGCATTGGGGCTCAGAGGGGTGAAGTCTTTCCTGCAGGAGTCTCTTCTGGAAGCCAATGATGGATGCAAGCGCAGTTTCATTCTGAATCTCTGTGGGCGGGACCACCACGCTGCAATCCAGGAATTCTGTCACCGCGTCATTTAGCTCTTTATTGCTCTGAGCTTTAAATGCTGCCTGGTTGAACACCTAAGAGTGTGTACATGTGAAATATGATACAAATCAGTCAGGGGTAGTAGCCACTCTACAAATACACATCAATATATTATATTTATTTATAGTTTATATCGTTTACATGGTCCAAGAAGAAATATGGGGATAACCATTAGAAATAATTCTTACATTATCTGTTAAAAGTGCAGCCATAGCTCGTCTGGTCTGGTGGTAGTCCACGTCACTGTCGGTTGGCCCAATCAGCACAAAGATGAAGCGTACAGGAGCTGAAGACTCCAGCGATGTCTCAAGGACTTGGGGTGCCTTCAGGCGGACAAATGCCATAGTCGGCTTTTCCAGGAAATCCAGAGCCCCTGAAATACACCAGCGCGTGGGCAATGACTACACATTGTATTCAACAAAAGATTTAGCATGTGATTTGTGGAATAGAATCAGTGATACATAAATGTTACATAAGCAGCATCACACCAAAGGGAATGCTGTTGTACCGAATATCAGCACGACTGTGACACAGCCGTGTCGATATCATCACCAAAATTTGCACGCACAATTTTATTAATCACCAGCGTATCTATTATCACATATCCTTCCGTCACTGGTGGAACTGACTAACCGCGACTGCCGGAGCTGGCGACTGACAGTTAGCGAGTGCAATTAACAAGGATGAAAGTAGTTTATCAATTCCTACCGGTACTACGTAGCCAAAAGGTGAGGAGAATAAACCATGGAGGTCATGGACAGTCCTTCAAATCTTGTGAGTTTCTTTTTATAACCTCACTTTTATTCTGCTTTAGAATATTATTTATTCAATAAGGTTAAATCCCAATTAGTGTTAAATGGAAAGCTAGTACATTATGTAGGGTGAAAAAAAAAAAGCCTTGTCCCATACAGCGGGTAGTGCCCTTGATCAGCGGCTCAGATTAGATCAGATTAGAGAGGGATTCGGGATTCAGCCTTGTGTTAGAAACTAAACAAAAGAAATACGGATGTTCCAGGTGTGATTCCGAACAACTTAGAAGCATTTTACTAAGGAGACGAAGTGTTGTTTAAGATGACCTATCCTTATCAGATGTATTTTCTTGCTGAAAGTGCTTCCATATCTGGTTTTAAATGTAGGTTTTGGCAGGCAGCTGCTCTCCCCTCTTTCCAGGACAATGTTTGGGCCCCTCTGTATTTTACAAACTACACTACCAATCAAACGTCAGACACATCTTGTAACTCCATGGTCGTTCCTGATCATTATTTCTTTCTACACTGTAAAACAATACTGAAGGCATTTATTCAAAATACACAATAATCTCCTTAAACAGTTGATATTGAGATGTATATCTGCTACTTCTGCTCTGTAAATCCTTCATAACGGCTCTCATCTGAGGTGCTGGTTGTTAATTGGTGATTTCTGAGGCTGGTGACTCTAAATGAACTTCTCCTCTGCAGCAGACGTAAGATTTGGTCTTGCTTTCCTGGGAAGGTCTTCATGAGAGACACTTTCATAAACTGCACTTGACAATACTGTTCTTGCTGTTCCAGAAGAGCTGACATTTGTGTCTTAAAATAAGATGTTACTTAATTACCTAATGCCATTTGCAGTGGTCTAATTGTAAAAAAAATTCAAGGGGGATGGTGTGGTCAAGTATTTATTTATTTTTGGTGGGGAACCTACAACTAACCATACAAAAGTATTGCAAAATATGTAAAATTTTTAAGTACAGTTTCATTAATAAATGAAAGCTTAATTAAATGAGTGGGCGCCATCGAAACACATACACTTAAACATGCAATTGTCAAAACTACCATTTGTTCCTTTTCATGGCTTTCATCAGGGGAAGATAATAAGAGTAGAATAAAAATCTGTTACTAAACGTTAGTAATTAAATTATTGAATTTTATAGTATTGTAGTTTTGTATGACCACGCACCAGCCTCTCACTCTCTCTCTCACACACACACGTGCACACAAATCATCAAATCACTATTATGGCATTTAAAAATCTATTTTTGACCCTTTTGCATCCAAGCATGTAGGTGAAGCCACAAAGTCTCATCAAAAAACAAAACCTCTTGTTTAAATTCAGAATGAAACACAAATTGGGGAAAGAACTCATCTTTTATTATCATTAAAGCTGTCAGTCATTTAGAAAACTCCCGAGTTAAACTGAAAATGCAAACAGCACGAAAAATGTCGCAAACTTGTGTGAGCTTGTGAGCAGCGCGTTACAATATTGAATTCTGATTGGCAAATTGGCGTTAGTGGCAAAACCAGTTATTAGTTCGTATATGATTATACGAACTATAGAGAGTTTTAATATTTCATTTTCATGACAAATTTTTACATAAAACACAGCATTATTAATCTGAAGGGGATGGTAAGGGGGTGTAGTGGTTTTACAGAGGGGATGGTTTTTCCAAATCGAGCCCTGGCCATATGTGTTATTTCATAGTTTTGAAATCTCCTGGATTGTTGTAGAATGTGGAAAAGAAATCTAAATTTGTGTTCAAACTTTCCACTGGTATGGTTTTATATCTATACCTTTACAACTATTTTTATCATAAGCATATGTATTCTTGATATATGATAAGATCACATTGTAGCCTATAAAATAAAAATCACACAAAGGATTAATATTATTTGATATATACATAAAATTTCTTTTTAATTCATAAAAGTTTATAAAAATAATATAATCTACAGTCAGTCACCTACAAACACCATGGAGCCCTCCACACTTTCAGCTGCATCTCTCTGTGAAATACACAATGACGAAGCACATGACTATGTTGCGCTTGTGCCATAAATGATTTTTTTTATTATGCTTATTGATTAAATGTCAAATTATTTATTTTCTTTCTATTTTTCTTTTCTTTTTATAAACTTCTTTTTATAAGATTTCCTCTTACCGATTCTGCACCCGAGAATGTTTGAATATCCAGAGATAAAGTCAGAGTCTGTGTTTCCACCGATTGGCTGAAAAAAGAGAAAGAGGGGAGGGGTCAGAGGACTGGTTTTAACCCAACACCCCGACCCCAACCACCCACACACATACACACACTTTTTTTTTTTAGAAAATAGAGTCTCAGCAATAAACCCGTCAAAGTGAAAGAGCAAAATTATCACAATGAATATAAATTTAGACATTTCTATATAAAAGCAACAGCAAGTGAGATATTCTGTTTTTTTTTAAAAACACAGAAATAGACGCGTTCATTTGTGTCCTAATCTAGCTAAATATACATTTCTTTAACTTGCACACATGAAACTTTCTGTCACATATTGTATATGGGACACAATTTTATTTTTCACAGAATTAATTCTATATAAGAAACGAACCTTAAAGTGATTTACTTAAAAAATGTAGACATGCAGGCATGGCATGCTACAGCTATAAACTCAACCCTGGCTGCTAATCTCTGTGGCGCTCAGTGTAATCTTAAAGGAATAATAAAAAAAATTAAAATACAAATTTTAATTAGAAGTCGAATTTTTAAGTTCGAATGTCAATTACAATTGGAATTAATATTTAAACTGGAATTAGAATTCAATTAACTTATCTTTGTAGTAAAACATATTCAACGTGTGCTGGAAGCTAGTGTAATTAAAGTGTAAGCAAGTGTAATTAAAATGAGTTCTAACTGGAATTAAATATTGTATGCTAGAATTGGAATTTAATTTGGAACCAGAATTAGAATTTAAATTCATCTTTGAACTAGAGTTAGAATTGGTGTTAGAAATTAAATAAAAAATATAATTTGAACTAAAAACAAAAGTTTTATATTGTTTTATATTAAAATTGGAACTAAAATTTACATGAATCTGATTTGAATTTGTAATGTTTTCTGGAATTTATCTTAAGAATTCTCCAGACAATGATTCTAAGCATTTAAAAAACATCCTGGAAAAGAAACGCCAATATAAAAGTCAAAAGAACTGATTGTAAATAATTAAACTTTTCCTAGTTTTTTGTTTTTTGCAATTGAAAGACATTAAGGTTTAATTTTTTAAAATTATAAATAAACACTTCTAATTTTTAATATAATTCAATTATAAAACAAGCAACAAATAATAATAATAATAAAAAAAACATTTCCCCCAAATTTTACAAATATTTTCATTACCTACAATTCTGCGTTAAAGCTTTAAAAACGCCTTCACGGTCATCGGGTCTGATCTCCTTCCTCTCGATCATCTCATTCACTGTTTTCTCCATGATACTGGGGAGCGATGACCCTTCTATGTCCAACATCACCACCCCTGAAAACATGGCAGGAGATGATCAGGGAAATCAAAAATGGAAGAAGAAGAAGAAGAAGAAGAAGAGGGAAAAGAAATGGAAGACGTGGAAAATGAAGAGAGTTAAGTGTGGTGCAGTGAGGTGTAGGATGGGGGTGGTAACCTGAGGCCTTGGGATTGTTTTTTGAGTAAATCTACAAACACATTCCTGATTCTGAAAACTAGACAAACTAGCTCGCACCATGTTAAATCAGAAAAAAAAAAGAACTTTGCATTTCCCTCAGTTTTAAAAACCATTTTTTAATTTTTAATCTCATTTACCCACAATGTCTCTTTAGGTATTTGTATTTTTAATCTAATTCAAATTTGATTTGTTACATACACAGGCATACACACATATTCCTGATATGCAGTGAAATGCTAATGACCACAAACCATTCTGTAAACAATAAATCTACCAATATATTACTGTTTTTATACACACACACACACACACACACACACACACACACACACACACACACACACACACACACACACACACCAGTTGAAATTATTACACTAATCCTGGTTTAATTTAACAAAAATGGCCTCAACAGTTTACAGAATACTACACTGTAAAAAAGGATTGTAAGGCTTTGTAAATGAAACAAGAAAAAAAAGGGTATTTTTTACAAATAATAATTGTGTTAAAGTGAAAACTTTAAAGTATTAAGTAAAATCTATATATTTACTTAATTTAAACTTGCAAATATTAAACATTCAACAGTCAAGTAAATGTTACTTATGATTCTATGACAAATCTAAACGAATTAATGAGTACTTATATACCTGTAAAAAATCAAGTAGAATTTAAGCTGACTCTAGGTGATCTGCGCATGCGCGAAAAAGAAGCTCACCCGCGAGGATCACCTTCTCAAAAGTGCTTCTCCATTTTCTTCGACAGGTAAGTAATAGTTGAAAATGCATAATACACACGTGGACAAAATTGTTGGTACCCTTTGGTCAATGAAAGAAAAACTCACAATGGTCACATAAATAACTTGAATCTGACAAAAGTAATAATTTTTTAAAATTCTATGAATGTTAACCAATGAAAGTCAGACATTGCTTTTCAACCATGCTTCAACAGAATTATTTTAAAAAATAAACTCATGGAACAGGCCTGGACAAAAATGATGGTACCCCTAGAAAATACTGAAAATAATGTGACCAAAGGGACATGTTAATTCAAGGTGTGTCCACTAATTAGCATCACAGGTGTCTACAATCTTGTAATCAGTCAGTGGGCCTATATATAGGGCTCCAGGTAGTCACTGTGTTGTTTGGTGACATGGTATGTACCACACTCAACGTGGACCAGAGGAAGCGAAGGAAAGAGTTGTCTCAGGAGATTCGAAAGAAAATTATAGACAAGCATGTTAAAGGTAAAGGCTATAAGGCCATTTCCAAGCAGCTAGATGTTCCTGTGACTACAGTTGCACATATTATTCAGAAATTGAAGATCCATGGGACTGTAGCCAACCTCCCTGGACGTGGCCGCAGGAGGAAAATTGATGACAAATCAAAGAGACGGATAATCCAAATGGTAACAAAAGAGCCCAGAAAGACTTCTAAAGAGATCCAAGGTGAACTTCATGCTCAAGGAACATCAGTGTCAGATCGCACCATCTGTCGTTGTTTGAGCCAAAGTGGACTACATGGGAGACGACCAAGGAGGACACCATTGTTGAAAACAAATCATAAAAAAGCCAGACTGGAATATGCCAAACTACATGTTGACAGCCACAAAGCTTCTGGGAGAATGTCCTATGGACAGATGAGACAAAAATGGAACTTTTTGCCAAGGCAAATCAGCTCTATGTTCACAGATGGAAAAATGAAGCATATGAAGAAAAGAACACTGTCCCTACTGTGAAACATGGAGGAGGCTCTGTTATGTTCTGGGGCTGCTTTGCTGCATCTGGCACAGGGTGTCTTGAATCTGTGCAGGGTACAATGAAATCTCAAGACTACCAAGGGATTCTAGAGAGAAATGTGCTGGCCAGTGTCAGAAAGCTGGGTCTCAGTCGCAGGTCATGGGTCTTGCAACAGGACAATGACCCAAAACACACAGCTAAAAACACCCAAGAATGGCTAAGAGGAAAACATTGGACTATTCTAAAGTGGCCTTCTATGAGCCCTGACCTCAATCCTATTGAGCATCTTTGGAAGGAGCTGAAACATGCCGTCTGGAAAAGGCACCCTTCAAACCGGAAACAACTGGAGCAGCTTGCTCATGAGGAGTGGGCCAAAATACCTGCAGAGAGGTGCAGAAGTCTCATTGACAGTTACAGGAATCGTTTGATTGCAGTGATTGCCTCAAAAGGTTGTGCAACAAACTATTAAGTTAGGGGTACCATCATTTTTGTCCAGGCCTGTTCCATGAGTTTTTGAGTTTTCATTTTTTTTTTATAATTCCGTTGAAACATGGTTGAAAAGCAATGTCTGACTTTCATTAGTTAACATTCATAGAATTCTTATTTATTATTACTTTGTCAGATTAAAGTTATTTATGTGACCATTGTGAGTTTTTCTTTCATTGACCGAAGGGTACCAACAATTTTGTCCACGTGTGTATCTTGGAGTTTTTGGTAATTGTGTTTATCCTGAGCAATGGAGTTGTCATCACTTAATTCTGTATATTTTCTGCACATTTGGAAACTCGAGTGGATGATTTTTAGTCTACGCCATCCGACATTTTAAATCTCCGTGTTTTACATAAAGACGCGTTAGTCTTCAATGTGTTACTTTATCCGTGATATATGTTTTTGTTTAATAAAATTTTGTTGGGATACAATTTTGTGCAGTTGTTCGGGGATTCTTACCATATATATACACGACAGTTTAGTTTTACAAAGGACGTCTAAAACCCTTGAACGCGTGACTTGACCCTTAATACTGTACATGTTTTGTTCGGTATGTGTAATTTTGTCTGGTTGTACAGTGATTCTTAAATGACGAAACGTGACAAAAGTTTCAACATTCACACAGTGACATGACAAAAGAAGTATACTTGACTGTATCTGAGAGATGAGAATCAGTTAAGAACTGGGGGGGATGGGGGGAGCAAGATGGCGCTGTTCCGAGCAGACATGCCGCGCTTTTAACCCTCAGACTTCATCGAGACTTGAATGCAATACGTTAAGGAAAACTACTTTTTCCTTAACATTTCATGTCTATATTGAATGCCCCCATGTTAAGGTTTTTTTTCAGTGACCTTATCAAATCCTTTTCTTCAAAATATAGTGTAAAACAGATTATGTTTAGCCTTGTTTGTTTCATCATTAGATGAGTGAAAGTATTTTGAATGTCTTTGTAAATGGTCTTTCCAGACTTCTAATTACTACTTTTTATGTTTTCTATATTGCAGAATATATTTCTTATGTGGATCCTGTAAGCTGTATTATCTTTGCTACAGAGCACTTGGCCATGGACTTGCTGAATGTACTTGAAAGACAGGATTTATTTGTAAAAGCAGTATGTTAATATTTGTTCTAATACTTGCTCTAGTTAAGATTCTGCCCAGTTTTTGTATAGACATGTAAGTTAGGATGGCTTGAATAAGCAAAAGTTTTATAATCAAAAATGTCATTGCACTTTATTGCTGCTTGAGCTGTTTAAATATTAAGCTTTGATCTTGTTTATATATGGGCATGTTAATTCCTGTAAATAAAGATTTTAATAAAAGATTTCAATCAAGAGTTATTTATTGTCACAGTACTATTTTGTCATATTGTAACAGTGATTCATTTTATTTATTTAAAATAAATAACATTGACTGAATAAAACGTGTAAAATCTACTTAAAATAGAAAATAGTTGTACTTAATTATATCAATTAATTACATCAGATCAGTAAGTAAATACTACTTAACATAATTTAAAGAGGCCATGTGATATGTAATATTTATTTGTTAGTTTTACTCAACTTCCTTAAGTAAATTTTACTCATTTTCACAAGTGTAAAATTTACTTGAAAAACCTGAGTGCAAAAACCTGCAAAAGAAAAATTGAGTAAATTTTTTCAGTGTACTTGATCCATTACAGCCTTTTGCTCTGCTTTTTATTTTTTAATATCATGATCCTCTAGTTAATTTTTTTTACCCACAGCTTAATGAATCATAAAGATATAACATCAAGTTCATTTGTAACTGTATGTATTTTACCAGGCCTGTAATTTCCTATTTTCAGTTAAAAAGGTTTAGTTAAAAAAAAGTCCAAAATTTCCAATTCTATGTGCTTCCCTGTAAATAAAATTTAGCCATTGTTTGAAGGAAATGCCCGACCAAGTGCACATATGCTAGGCAAATTTATTCAGTTCTATTCAGTTTTTGCCATCAAAACTGACATTTTTTGTTATACTAAACTTCTCACCTAAATCATAACCATGAATATCATAAATCATAAATAAATAAATAAATCTTGCTGTGGAGTGGTCAGGTCATAATTTTTTCTAGTCTGTTCACTTGATTTATTAAATTGTGTGCACAATGTAATAATGAAAAAGTATACTCAGCATATTTATAACTAAGAAGCAACATAAATTACATGTGCCCTTGAATTACACAGAATAAAGGTAAATAAATAAAATATACAAGCCGTCTTTTCTTTCTTTGATCATTTGATGGATCACAAACACCAAATTCCACAGCAATATTTGCTTTTTTTATTCAATTTTCTTTTTATTTTCTAAATTTGGAAATTTAAAATTACTGAATTTTTTTTGTAACGAACAAATGAAAACACCCGTATCTGAAAGTTTCCCCTTAGAAATTAAATAATAATTGCAAACAGATTGACTGATGTGGCATAAATGTATCGAATATGTTAAACATTTTAGCAGCCAACTAAAGCTGATTTTCTTTTATTTTCAGAAATTTTCAGATCCCCAAATATCATGTTTTTTGTTGTTGACTTTATTTTCTCACCAGCATCCATCATCTGTCTGAGCTGTATGAGACTCTTGAAGGTAAGATAGGAGATGTGAGAAGATTCCCGGCGGCCAACCTCTGGGTCGCGGCTCTGCCATCGTCCTGTCTCCTGCAGGCTGCCCTGCTCGCTCTCGTTCTTCATCAGTTCACTCAGTTCCACATAGGCCTTAAAAATGGCAGATAGAGATAGAGGTAGATGATTAATGAATTTCTTTACTTGCGCTTTGGCAGTAACATAAGATCCATCCGGTTAAGAATGAATAAGCAAAGAATTTATTCTCAACCACAAGAAAACAATCTGCTCTTACTAGTGTATATACTCTTCACTACAACACTGACATATTCTCCGGCATTCTGATTGGTCGGAATGTGTTAATTCTTCTTATTATTTTTGCATATTGTTCATATGATGCAAGATTTCAAGTGCAGGTGAGGCAGTTTCTGGCACTGGATGGTAGTGGTGGTGATGATAATTGACAATTGACCTGGTCATGCAGCATGCTGTCCTTCGCACCATGAGGGCAGGGCAAAATGTTTTCCTGAACTCCTGGCTTTGGACTTGAGTGAAATTCATGGTAGCACGTAGAAGCTTAGCATGATTACCCATACAAGTGATAGCAACGGATTTGTACCCGCGCTTCACAGCATCACGCTTCATTTGACCTGTATATGGTGCGCAGTGTGAGAGCACGGATCATTTGTGTATTACTTTAAGGACTGATTGCACCAAACTGCCGTGTGATGAG
The DNA here is from genome assembly GCA_030347435.1 of Clarias fuscus. NCBI lineage: Eukaryota > Metazoa > Chordata > Actinopteri > Siluriformes > Clariidae > Clarias > Clarias fuscus. The sequence continues at coordinate 28,476,268 of CM059220.1, forward strand.
TTTGATTTCAGTAATTTCATCAGTTTTCTGTCAGCTGGTGATCTGATGGATAAAATATCTGAACGCTTACAGAGATGACGGTGAACGTCATGCAGAATACTGGATACAGAAATCCTGATTTATTTTGTTGTTCTTGGTGCAAATTGCATGTACTGTTTCCACAACATTGCATGCGCAAGTGTGTGTTAGTGTGTCCTTTAAAAACCTTAACATTTGACATAAATAATAAAAAATAAAATATTTTTTCTTTTATCTTTAATTTCACACATTTAGTTTTTGTTCTTTTGTATTTTATGGCAATTTGTTTGTTGCTTGCTTATTTGTTTTTTCCTTTTTTCTTCTTCTGAATATTTTTGTAATTTTGTTATACATGCATGTTTATTAGTTTCTTTCTTTATGTTAGTTTATTTTGGTCCTGTTATTTTGCTTTATCTTTATTTTGTTTAATTATTTGTTTTAATTGTTATTTTTTAATGCTTATTTTTTCTGTTCTTTTCACTCAACTTTTTTCTCTCTTTCTTTTATGTTCATTTTGTTTACTTGTTTTTTCTTTTAACTTTTTTTGTTTTCCTATTGTTTTTTTCTTTCTTTAATTTTTTACATTTTAATTTTTTCTTTCTTCGTTTGTTTGATTTGTCTTCTTGCCACGAAAAGAAGACAAGTGAAAAAATTTATATTTTCCATAAACATTGTGTGATAAAAGTGAATGTGGAGTCACTTGTGTAATCAATTCTCTGAGACCAATTTGGGTTAAAAGTCTGGATTTAGACAAGACTTCCTTTGGCCTTCCTCCTTCCTTCCTTTTTTATATTCAGCTTATTTTGATGAATTGAACCTAATCATTTTTTATTTAACCATGATTTATTATTGAATATTAACACATTTCATACTGTCTTTTCTTTGGATTTGAACAAATTTACCGCAAAGAACAGCTGAGGAAAGAGAAGAGCTCACAGACGTTACTTACCGAGTGCGAGGAGAGACGAGGAACTTCTGCTGAAGTTAGTGATAGAGAAAGATCTCTCAGGGCTTGGTCAAGAACATATATACACCTGCCACAGTGACATAACATGCATAGACACACCCACCCACGCGCACACACACATACAGAAACATTGCCACAAAAAGCACTGTTCCAACCTTCACCCATAATGTTGATTTACTAAACAAGCCCAACTTGATAACTTCACTGTTAAGACAAAACGTGTCCGTGTATGCGTGTCCCACATTCCACCTTATGTCATGTATACAGTCTGTTTAAACTAAAAACACACTTCGCAGTTACACAAAGCCTCACTCACCTTCAACACCATTGAGAACTAGTTCGCTTTTTTCATTTTCCTTTTTCCTCCCATGTCCCCTAACTCATATACACTGAGATGCATCTGTATGTACCAAGGTGTATAAGGATATATAGCTTATATACTGAGATGTACTGTACGAAATGGGCACTCTAGTGTAAGAGGGCACTGCTTGCTCAGTGGTAGGTCTTTTGCCTACAATGCGGAAGGCCTGGGTTCGAATCCCACACAACGCCCAAACCCGAGCCACTGGATGCAGTGCCGGTCCCAAGCCCGGATAAAATGGGATCACTATGTCAGGAAAGCACATTTAACGTTTCTGTTTTGTTGTGTCAGCATTTACGCTGTGTCTCTGTTCTGCAACACTTTGGCCCAGCAAAAACTTGTAACATTTGTAAACCTAGGTATAGGTTCAGGTTTGACTTTTAGGCCGTTCTGATAAACAGCTCTGCGGACATGCTGTGTTTACTGTAAACCACAAACTTAACCTGATTAATGTTAAGTGTGATGAGGGCTCTGTAGGTTTCCTTCATGCTTCAGAAGATGACATTTTGTAGCATTGTGATCTTGACTTAGAAAGGAGTCTGAATTCTGCTCACTATTGCACCGATTTGGAACGAAGAAGCCATTATTGCTCAAGAGCACAAGCTGGGTGGATGTTGATCAAGTACCCAGTTTCTTCATGTTATATTACTACAACTTGGAACTAAAATTTATTATTTGAACTGTACAGTATTTCTATAATGTGTTGCACACTCCAAGTGGTAGCTCAGGTGGTTAAAGCTCTAGGTTGTTTTGGGGATCTGAGATTTGTTTACTTTTATAGGTCACTAGTCAACGTAAAGGATTTTTTTTTTATTATTATTTAAATTAAAATGATTGCATCCTTTTACTGTATGACATCATCCAGAATAAATACATTAACCATTTTCAAGCTCTGACTGGGAATTCTCTCGTTCCCTTTTCCAGTGAATGAAAGACCTGTTCACTCGTTACCTACACCGCTCACAGTTCTTTGCACATCTGTGACACTTGGAAAATAAAGAAAAAAGTTTGGATTAGATGGGACTTATTTTTGGTACAAGGTAATGTTTAATAGCATACACAGGTAAATAACTTAACTCCTGCAACAAAGTGTTCGGATTAGTGTTTATTAGGGTAAAGATGATAAGGTTTAATCTGTGTGAAAATGTTTAAAGTCTAACCAATTAAATTTTTGCATTGACAGTTTTTATATAAAAAGTGGGGAAAAAAAGTTTGTGTTAAGCTGCACTCTAAACCTACAATTTGAAGAGTCTGATAATTCACATGATTGTTTAATTATAATTTCACATCGTATTTGTTTAACAAGTTATAATTTGTGTAAATAAGGTTTAATCCATGTGTGACAAGTCTATTGGATTTTTACATTAGTTTTAGTATTTACAAAAAAACTAAAAGATGAACCAACTAGATTTAAAATTACTGGAACCAAGTTAAGAATCCATAACATTAAAGATTCTGGAAGTGTAGTACTGAACCATCAAAAAAAAAAGTTTAGTGAAAGAGCATTTCCACACAGAACTTTTCCCACAGGATTGGGATTAAACAGTTGTGTCCATAGGACAATGTTCATGTGTTTTTACTTTACGTTTAGCTTCTCAACAGCAACCATTTTGTCCGTTGTGGCATCTTAATTTTCCATGATATATTAGCATTAAACTCTGAAATTTGTAATTCAAAACCCTTCATGGATATTACAGCACTACTGTACATTTATCCTGGGAATCACATACTACACTTTGAGGTGCAATATATTCAAGTAAAAAGTTGAAAAACATTCAGGGTAGACACCCTAAATAAAAGTACAAGTGTTCCTCTTAAAAAGGACACAACAGCAGCACTCATTTAAATTAAGAAAATATCTAGAAATTATTTTAGACTTACTCTAAAATAGGACTTGAACACCAACCTTTCCATTTAAAAAAGACAATTGGCTCTAAACGCAACCAGGACAATGCAGACATTCACGAATTGAGTAACCAATTAGAAGTAACCAACACAGACCGGTCAACAAAACCTTTTCAGAAACTGGACATTTATTTGAGGATTCATCATCTGTGAACTTGTGCAAGCAAGGCTGAATGAAACTGCTGACTTTGGCCCAGTATCCACTTCCTAGGAATTGGGGATAAAACAAAAAGCAGTTAGCAAGAGTCCAACACCATAACATTTTAGATACAACTTCCTACTTGGGTTTTTTTATTTTATTTTATTTTTTTTAAAGTTAAATCAATAAAGCTCACCATGTCAATGAAACCACAAAAAGAATTCTTCCATCCTGTATTGAATGAAAAATTTAGTGTTCCAATGTGCTCACACTGGAGACTCCTTCCATAAATATGCTAACTCTTCATGTTGGAGCACAGATCATGTTTAGAAGTTACCTCTTCCAGTCATCCAGTTCACACTGCTAGCATTCCCAATCCAGAACCTGCAACCAATTCGTTTTCGTCCCGCAACATCGCTTTCACAGGGTGACGGACAGCATGAAAACCTGCATATAGGACGATGATAAACTCCAAAAACATACACCAGAGCAGACCCCAACCACCCACACTAAGTATAAAAAAAAAAAGCCAACTAAATAAGTTTTATTTCATACTGTATTGTTGGGCCAACTTCCTGTAGTGGCGTTTGAAACCAGCAACATTTTGTTCTTGAAAACAAGAAATAAAGCCATACACGTTTTTTTTTTTTACTGTACGAAGAGACGCATCCCTTCATATTAGAATGTTGAGAAAAACTCTTGTTGCCATAGACTCTTGCATCCAACACATTGGGGAGGAGAAAGGTTAATCATTGCCAGTTTTTAAAATGGTTATGATATTGTAATATGCCATCAGCATGATTCTTTTGAACCAACTTAAATATTTGACTCACCAGTTGAGTCAACTTAAGATTTTGAACTGGATACAAGCTGTGTCAAACAACGAAAAATATTCTGTTTGGACAACAATTATTCTAAAAGTTTGGTAAACTTAATATAAAAAAGTTCAGTAACAAGTTGCACAGCTTTAAGTTGTATTACAGTGCACACGCCCCCAACGCCAAATTTTTACGTCATCTTTTTCTCACACACACTTACGGGAGAATTAGGTCACGTGCACCCACCTGGCTCCGGATGCACGTCTCGCGCTGGAAGGGCGCCAGTGTCCCCCTGATGCGCATGCGCCACCGAGGAGCCAAACGCTACGGCAAAAGAGAGATTATGTGTGTGAGAGAGAAGCAGCGCGTGTAGTTATAACAGACAAAAATAAAAAGAAACCACGTGCACGTTTGAGAAGAGAGAGCTCGTGAGTGTGGTTTAAAGCTTACACTGCGAGAGAAGCGCGAGGAAGACCGCGAACACCGACAGGCTCGTGCCGCACATCATGGTACTTCAGTGTGTAGCGTTTAAACGACAAACAGGCTCGAGCTCGAACAGCCCGATAAATAGGCTCGCGGTCCATCATCTCTCCTCACCTGGATTCACCTCACCTGGACATCGTTAGAGCAGTCAGCCAATCAGCGCGCTGCTGCCGCCACCTAGCGTCCGGTCCCGGGAAGTGACTCCAGTGCGACAGATTTCATCAGCTTTCTGAAATTTCAGTTTCACACCTCACCTTACCGACATATACATTCCACATGTGATCATTTAAGTAGTGCTGATATATATTTTTAAATTACACATGAAGCTTTTCCACTGAAAATATTGAATTACAGAGTATTAGTACCCACAAAGAGTTTGTAGAAAAAATTAAATGTAAAATCTGAAAATAATCTGATGAGTTTTAATGTATTTAGTGATATAATTATTTCAAGTTGAAGCCCATTACATGTCTGCCTGTGTTTCTGTATGGCAGAACTCTCTGTATGACTTATTAATCCAAAGATAAATAAATGAGTTAAGGAGATGTCCAATGAAGTAGTATCCCCTGGCCCCATCCCAATGTGACATGGTGACATATCTTACAGCAGTTTACAGTCTCTGAACCAGCTTTATGGACAATTGGAGTACAATGGAGGGCAAAGCTGGACGGTGTCCATCCTGATTGGGAAGGTGCTGCTTTCATTTTTTGTAGTACAACACAGTCTCAGAACAGTCCTAGTTAATCCCAGGCCAGGGAGCAGACAAACAGGCTAGTCCAACCGTCTGCTAGCTGCACTCAGGTTTCATCATATTGAGTCTGTGTCTGTTCTCCAAGCTAATCGAAAATTTAGAAGGACTCAGAAAGTCTTTTTTAGTAATTTAATTAATATTGCAATCAAAAATTCAGAGCACACTGAATACACAGCCAGCACATCTGATCTGAAGCTAGGACTGTTAAATATATTTATATTTAAATATAAATGTTAGATCTCTCACATCTAAAGCAGTTATTGTTAATGAAACTGTCACAGATCAGGAGTTTGATATATTATGTTTAACAGAAACCTGGATTAAACAGTATGTAGCTTTAAATGAAGCTAGTCCTCCTGGATACAGCCACATATACTAGCCTCGGCTAACTGGTGGAGGAGGAGGCATCGCAGTTATTTACAATGATAATCTGACTCTCGTACACAAATTAAATGCATTTGAAGTTATAATAACGTGTCACTACAAATATGAAGTCAGCTCAGTCGATCCAGCTAATTATCACTTACAGACCTCCAGGGCCGTACTTGGAATTTCTGTGAATTTGCAGATTCTCTCAAACCTGGTCATTTCTGTAGACAAAGCATTATTTGCTGGAGATTTTAATATTAATTCAGAGAATTGAGAAGACCCTCTGAGTATTCATGTTCATACTCTAAATAAGTGTATAGTAGGACCCACTCATAAAGCAGGTCACATTTTATTGAATAAGATTCTTTGGGTTAAGTATAAGAAATAATCACAACTCCACAGGCTGAAGTTCAGACTTGCATTCATTATTTCACATGCTCTTGTCTTGTTTAAAGTGGTTTATAGTAATAATGGTCCCAGGTTCAAATCCCACAAACACCAAGTCTTTGTGGGAACTTAAGCACAGCCCTTAACCCTCAACTTAACCCTCAACTGCTCATATGTATAATGGATTTTTTTTTTTAAAGTCACTCTGGATAAGGGCACCTGCTAAATTCCTAAATGAAACTACCACACAGAGCTTTCAGTAATCTCCCAGAGTTAGCAACTATGATTGGTTCACTGTCTGAACCCACAGAACTCAATCAGGTGACTGAATTTATAAACAAAGTTGAGTGCATTTAACAGCAATTTATTTGAAAAGTTCACTTCACTTTTGTTTCTATTAAACGTTAATTCTTGAATAAGTTATAACCAAGGCCCGTCATGTTTTAATACTGAAAGCTTATGGATGCACAGCTGTAAGGTTAAACAGCTGTGCATCCATAAGAAAACCACTTGTTGGTGAAACTCATTACACACTTTACCTCAGCAGGATTGGATTTTGTTGTCCATCAGCATGTCAATGAGTTTATTTTATTATTTACATTTGGCACCTCAACAGCAATTGTCCATTATTGCAGCTTTTCCAGTGATGTTTTGGTGTTAAACATTTGAATTTTTCACAAACATTCATGGCTGATTACAACAGAGTCTACTGTACCTTTATCCTGGGAATCCATGCTGACTGAGGTCAATATATTCAAGTGAAAGTTGAAGTAATCTTAAATACAAGTATTTCCTTTTTAAAAAAGGACACAACAGCACTCATTTAAACATTAAGAAAAGATCTGGAATTTCTTACACTTGCTCCAAAAAGTGGTAATTTAACCATCTAATTTCCACCAAGAAACTTAGGATACTTGGCTCTAAAGGCAGCTAGGACACTACAGACATTCACACATTGAGATGCAACCAACAAGACCTTTTCAGGAATCTGACATTTATTCAGTCGTTGTCCGTGAACTTGTGCACAGATGAAGACCAAGCAAGGCAAGAGCATCGAGGAATGAAACTTTTGAACTTCCCTCAGTGTCCATTTCCTAGGGGCGAGAAGGGATGCATGTCACACATCACATTTTAGAGATTAACTTAAAAAAAAAAAAAAAAAGGACAAGTAGGAAGTTAATCATTAAAGCTCACCATGTCAATGAAACCACAAAATTAAATTCTTCCATCCTGTATTGAGAAAGTTAGTGAGTGAAAGTTCTCTTCCAGTCATCCAGTTCACACTGCTAGCATTCCCAATCCAGATCCTGCATCCAACTCATTTTCGTCCCGCAACATCGCTTTCACAGGGTGACGGACAGCATGAAAACCTGCGTATAGGACGATGATAAACTCCAAAAACAAACAAGACACCCAACCACGCACACACTTCAGTGTAAGGGTGAATTAGGTCACGTGCACTCACCTGGCTCCCGATGCACGTCTCGCGCTGGAAGGGCACCTGTGTCCCCCTTATGCGCATGCGCCACCGAGGAGCCAAACGCTACGGCAAAAGAGAGATTATGTGTGTGAGAGAGAAGCAGCGCGTGTAGTTATAACAGACAAAAATAAAAAGAAACCACGTGCACGTTTGAGAAGAGAGAGCTCGTGAGTGTGGTTTAAAGCTTACACTGTGAGAGAAGCGCGAGGAAGACCGCGAACACCGACAGGCTCGTGCCGCACATCATGGTACTTCAGTGTGTAGCGTTTAAACGACAAACAAGCTCGAGCTCGAACAGGCCGATAAATAGGCTCGCGGTCCATCATCTCTCCTCACCTGGATTCACCTCACCTGGACATCGTTAGAGCAGTCAGCCAATCAGCGCGCTGCTGCCGCCACCTAGCGTCCGGTCCCGGGAAGTGACTCCAGTGCGACAGATTTCATCAGCTTTCTGAAATTTCAGTTTCAAATAGTTAAAATGTTAAAGCTAAAAAATAATCTGATGATCTTTAATGTAATCAGTGATATTATTATTTCACGTTGAAGTCCACGTACATGTCTGTGTGTCTCTCTGTACGGGAGAACTCTCTGTCTAACTTATTAATACACAGAAATCACATTCTGTAAGGGTGAATACCTTATGCCTTGTGTTATTTTAACGCTAAGTTGTACCTGTTTCGTCATCAAATAAATTACACTCCCTGCTCAGTTCTGGGTGAGCGATGAGAAATTTGAAAAGTAGATCAGACAAAGATGAAGACAACAACATCATGCAGTAGTGAGGATTTCATGAACTTTTTCAATAACAAAATAATAAATATTAGGCAAAAATGTCAGGCTTTGAAACCAGACAATTTAAGTAATACAGATGAACTAACCACACCACATCAGAACCTAGAATACCTTACTCTCCTTGAAGCGAGAGAACTAATTTCATTCATCTCTTCTTCAAAATCATCAACCTGTATATTAGATCCTATACCGACACATTTTCTCAAGCAGATAGTACCAGCAATAACAGAACCCCTGTTGAAAGTAATTAACTGGTCACTCAGTAGTGGGTATGTTCCCAAATCCTTTAAATTAGGAGTTATTAAACCGCTAATCAAGAAACCTGACCTTGACCCCTGTCAGCTTCCCAATTACAGGCCGATATCAAACCTTCCCTTTATCTCCAAGATTCTGGACAAGGTAGTATCACTGCAGCTATGTTCACATCTACATAGAAATAGCGTAAAAGAACTGTATCAGTCAGGATTTAGGCCTCATCACAGCACAGAGACAGCACTTTTCACAGATTAGAAAATGTAGTAGGAATTAAGGGAACGGCCCTCTTGTGGCTCAGATCCTATTTGACTGATCATTATCAGTTTGTAGATCTAGATGGTGACCATTCCTCATGTTCTCAAGTGGAGTTTGGTGTTCCACAGGGTTCAGTTTTAGGCCCACTACTTTTTTCCCTTTACATGCTTCCTCTGGGCAACATAATTCGTAAACATGGTATTAGTTTTCATTGTTATGCTGATGACACACAATTATATGTCTCAGCAAAACAGATGAGAAAAAACAGTTTACTAAAATTGAGCAATGTGTGCAGGACATAAGAGATTGGATGTTAATAAATTTTCTTCTGCTTAATCCTGATAAGACAGAAGTTCAAGTCATAGGACCACAAGTAGCTAGCAGTAAGCTTTCTGATCACACTGTAACTTTAAATGGCCTTTCTGTTCCATCAAATGCAACAGTAAAAGACCTTGGTGTGATTATAGATTCCAGCCTTTCGTTTGAAGCAGATGTAGATAATATCACCAGGATCGCTTTCTTTCACCTTAGAAATATTGCCAAGATTAGAAACATATTGTCACTAAATGATGCAGAAAAACTAGTTCATGCTTTTATCACCTCTAGGTTGGACTATTGTAACGCCTGGTTGTTATTGTCTGGTTGTTCAACTAGGTGTATAAACAAGCTTCAGTTAGTACAGAATGCAGCAGCGAGAGTCCTCACTAAAACCAGAAGATACGAGCACATCACCCCTATCTTATCCACACAGCATTGGCTCCCTGTGAAATTGCGCATCGATTTTAAGATACTACTTTTGACATTTAAAGCACTAAATGGTCTCGCGCCACAGTATTTGAGTGAACTGCTAGTGTCCTACGATCTGCCACGCCTACTTCCATCAAAGAATGCAGGCTGCCTGTCAGTACCACGTATTATTAAAACTACAGCAGGGGGCAGAGCTTTTTCTTACAAAGCCACAAAGTTATGGAATAGTCTTCCTATTAATGTTCGGGACTCAGACACAGTCTCGGTGTTTAAGTCTAGGCTAAAAACCTATTTATTTAGCCAAGCATTTTTGTAAATAGATTAGCCATAGGTAAAGGAGCAGATCTGGGGGACACATGGACGTAGAGTATTCTGGTGAACTGGTATGTTTAGATGCTGTCTTCCCCACTCTCATTGATCACTCAGGATTGTTGACAGTGAGATGATTGGTTGCTTTACATCACAGGGAGCCCTCATGTCTGTGTTTCCTTCTGGCTCTCCCTTTTAGTTATGCTGTTACAGTTAGTCCTGCCGGAGTCCCTGCTTGCACTTTGCACTAAATATACATGTTTGACTGTGACCAGACCTAACTGTTATCTCTCCATCTCCTCTCTCTCTCTCCCTCTCTCCTTTTCCCTCTCCCTGTCTCTGTCGAGCTATACATGTCGCTCCTGAGCTGCCAGTGATCCAGACCCCTCTGCCCTCTGGACCCGTCTAACTCGTCCTGGAGTCGTGCTTCTGGTTGGAGATCTCGTCGCATGGATGCCCCGTGTGGTCTGCTTGGGATGCGTGTGGTGACCGGGGACGGATTCACTTTACCATGAAGACTGTCCTGTCCTCGACAGCTGTTCTCTGGGGACCTGTGACTTTAGTCGCTCGATAGTTCAGGACTGGAATTTCCTACAGTCTACCTGAGCCTCCAGTAACAAACTGGACTCCATTTAATTTAAACACATCTGTTATACTGAACTTCCAGTCTTACACATTATTATGCTGATCAATCCTTGTTATCCGTTTTCACCCAGATGAGGATGGGTTCCCTGTTGAGTCTGGTTCCTCTCAAGGTTTCTTCCTATTAACATCACAGGGAGTTTTTCATTGCCATCGTCGCCCTCAGCTTGCTCATCAGGGACAATCTTATTTTGATTCATACTGTACACATTCACATTTCATACAAACTTAATTCTTTTGATTGTGTAAAGCTGCTTTGCGACAATGTCAATTGTTAAAAGCGCTATACAAATAAAATTGAATTGAATGGAATGAAGTTTCGTCTTAAAACGACTCCAGCACTGTTAATTCAGTGGTAAAAATATGAACTAATCCCAGTAAAAAATATTCAGTTTAGCTTGGGTAAAATTGACACTCTAGCTGGTTTAAATGTTAAAGTGCTGGGTTACTTTATTTGACACAACCAGTGGGTAAATTAACTCTCTTGCTGGGGTGACACATTCCACTTGATTTAGTAGATTAAACCGGTTTGTTTTCAAAAAAAGTTCCAAAATGTACACAACTTCACATAATGTAAATAGATTACAGAATAAGAAAATAGCTCAATTTAACTCAAAGTCTTAGACAGAACCATAAAATCCCAAGGTGACAATTTATGTAAAACAATAAAACCAAGAGGCCTCTGTAAATAATTGCATTTAATACAATGTTTAAACACTTTTTATAGACATTTTTGTTATTTAACTATTAGTTTAACTATTACCATTTAATTCATTTTCAAAATGACATTAAGAACAAGAACAATAAAACTTAAAAAATATATTATTGATTAAATGTGGGCTAAAAAACTGTTGTCCTAAAAAATAACAGATGAGGACTTGTTTCCATTAATCTGATATACAGTTTGCTGTTGAAACTCCCAGATGAGAAAACACTGCTTTGTGTATTTATCAAAGACAAAGAAACTTTAAAATAAACATCAACAGCCTCCACCAAAGAGTCCGTCTCAATAGCATTGCCTCCAACAATAGCGAACGTCTGACAGTCCCGCTTGTCTGATCCTCGAGGCACAAAACATGCCAGTCATCTCCATATTTTGCAGATATTCCACGATGTTAGTTCACCTGTGGGTTACACACCATCACTTAGCGTTGCAAAATAACTGACATTTACGTCAAGCATTTTTGTAAATGACATCCAGCTACATATGGATTTAATGCAAAACATGTTTTTCCCCTTAAAAATACACAGAATAATGTATGTGATGTAGACATGAATTTAGTGTCCATTTCTGATGAATTCTGAAAGGATGCAGATGTACTGTAGCTCATTTTCAACTATGACGCATTTTTTTTTATAAAAAAAAACAAAAAACAGAACACATTAACTCCAGCATTTTGAGTGCAATATTGATTGTGAAAGTAACAGCATTTCCACACACATAATGAGAACTTGTACAATTAGGATTGAACAGTTTTGTGTCCATGAAAACCACCTGTGAGACTCATGTTACCTCAGCAGGACTGAATTTTGTTGAGCATCAGCACGTTCATGCGTTTTACATTTAGCATCTCAATTATTTTCCATTATAGCGACTAAATTTTCCAGTGACGTTTGAGTTAAACCCTGAATATGAAAAAACGAAATTAGATTACAATTTTTGGATCTACAAGATGTTGATCATGGGAATCACAGATGCTGCATTTTGAGAGATTTACAGTATATATGTAATCCCTAACTTACAAATTTCCCCATGTACAAAAATGGACTGTGGTTCACAGCAAACATTCATAGATGAGAACAGATCATGGAAGCAACTTGTGTATTGTACATTCATAGATGAAATACACTTCAATACCAAATTAAAAAAAATCCATAACAGTTTACGGTCCAAGAAAGTGGAACACTGACAAAATGGCATCTGAGATTCCTCTCGCAAATTTGGTTTTCAATCCAAGTCAACATGTGCGTGCATGCTCATTTGAGAGGGTCATCCTAGACAACCCCCCCTCCTTGTAGGGGGTGGTTCTTTTTGATCTACATTTTTTGGATTGTGGAACAAATCATTGGAACTTCCAAGGATCAGCTTTTGTAGACATCTCAATGAACTCACTCTGCAGCCTGAGGCACCTTTATGGTTTTTGGCCAAATGTTGGCAGTGTCAGGAAAGTTTTGGTATTATTTGGTACATTATATAGATTAAGTCAAAGGCTTACAAGACAGTCGGTCCGGACTTCCGAATATGTTCCTGGAATGCAACATGGTCACAAGTAGGGGGACTTTTTAATTCAACCTTCAGTGTGGGCACCTTAAAAATTCTAGTTTTCCCTTTAAAAGGACACTCATTTAAACATTATGGAAAGATCTGGAATTTAATTTCACACTTGTACCAAAAGGTTAATTCAACCTTTCCATTTCCACTAAGAAACTCAGGACAATTGGCTCTAAACGCAGTCAGGACACTGCAGACGTTCACAAATTGAGACACAGCTAACAAAGACGAGCCAACAAGATGTTTTCAGGAATCTGACATTTATTCAGAGTCATTCATTTGAGGATTCATTATCTGAACTTGTGCACAGACGAAGACCAAGCGAAACAAGAGCATTGAGAAATTAAATTGTTGAAATTCCCTCAGTGTCCATTTCCTAGGGGTGGGAAGAGAGGTAGGGGAAAAAGTCAGCAAGAGTCCAACATCACATTTGAGATAACTTCCTACTTGGGTCAGTGAAAACACGAATTCTTCCCTGTACTGAACAAACAGTTTATGTGTCACACTGGAGACTCCTTCCATAAACGTTCCTACTTGTTGGAGCACAGATCATGTTTAGAAGTTACCTCTTCCTGTCATCCAGTTCACACTGCTAGCATTCCCAATCCAGATCCTGCATCCAACTCATTTTCGTCCCGCAACATCGCTTTCACAGGGTGACGGACAGCATGAAAACCTGCGTATAGGACGATGATAAACTCCAAAAACAAACAAGACACCCAACCACGCACACACTTCAGTGGAAGGGAGAATTAGGTCACGTGCACTCACTTGGCTCCCGATGCACGTCTCGCGCTGGAAGTGCACCTGTGTCCCCCTTATGCGCATGCGCCACCGAGGAGCCAAACGCTACGGCAAAAGAGAGATTATGTGTGTGAGAGAGAAGCAGCGCGTGTAGTTATAACAGACAAAAATAAAAAGAAACCACGTGCACGTTTGAGAAGAGAGAGCTCGTGAGTGTGCTTTTAAAGCTTACACTGTGAGAGAAGCGCGAGGAAGACCGCGAACACCGACAGGCTCGTGCCGCACATCATGGTACTTCAGTGTGTAGCGTTTAAACGACAAACAAGCTCGAGCTCGAACAGGCCGATAAATAGGCTCGCGGTCCATCATCTCTCCTCACCTGGATTCACCTCACCTGGACATCGTTAGAGCAGTCAGCCAATCAGCGCGCTGCTGCCGCCACCTAGCGTCCGGTCCCGGGAAGTGACTCCAGTGCGACAGATTTCATCAAGTCAAGTCAATTTTATTTATATAGCGCTTTTAACAATTGACATTGTCGCAAAGCAGCTTTACACAGTAAAAAGAAGTACGTTTGTATGCAATGTGAATGAATCAAAATGATAAGATTGTCCCTGATGAACAAGCCGAGGGCGACGGTGGCAAGGAAAAACTCCCTGAGATGGTAATAGGAAGAAACCTTGAGAGGAACCAGACTCAACAGGGAACCCATCCTCATCTGGATGATAATGGATAGCAGGAATTGCTCAGCATAATAATGTGTAAGACTGGAAGTTCAGTATAACAGGAGATGTTTTAAAATTAAAATGAGTCCAGTTTGTTCCCGGAGGCTCAGGTAGACTGTAGGGGATTCCGGTCCTGAGTTATCGAACAACTGAAGTCACAGGTCCCCAGAGCATCACTCGATGACAGGACAGTCTTCATGGAAACCATCCCCAGCCACCATACGAATCCAGGCAGACCACACGGGGCATCCATGCGACGAGATCTCCAACCAGAAGCAGGACTCCAGGATGGGTTAGACGGCTCCAGAGGGCAGAGGGGTCTGGATCACTGGCAACTCAGGAGCGAAACATGTATAGCTCGACAGAGAGACAGAGAGAGGGAAAGAAGAGGGGGGGGAGAGAGAGAGGAGAGAGCAGAAAAGGAGAGAACAGAAAATAAGGAGAGATGGCAGTTAGGTATGGTCACAGTCAACATGTATAAGGTGAATGTATATTTAGTGCAAAGTGCAAGCAGAGACTCCGGCAGGACTAACTATAACAGCATAACTAAAAGGGAGAGCCAGAAGGAAACACTGACATGAGGGCTCCCTGAGATGTAAAGCAACCAATCACCTCACCGTCAACAAACCTGAGTGAACAATGAGAGTGGAGAGGACAGCATCTAAACATACCAGTTCACCAGAATACTCTACGTCCATGAGTCCCCCAGATCTGCTCCTTTACCTAAGGTTAATCTATTTACAAAAATGCTTGGCTAAATAAATAGGTTTTTAGCCTAGACTTAAACACCGAGACTGTGTCTGAGTCCCGAACATTAATAGGAAGACTATTCCATAACTTCGGGGCTTTGTAAGAAAAAGCTCTGCCCCCTGCTGTAGTTTTAATAATATGTGGTACTGAGAGGCAGCCTGCATTCTTTGATCGAAGTAGGCGTGGCGGATCGTAAGACACTAACAGTTCACTCAAATACTATGGCGTGAGACCATTTAGTGCTTTAAATGTCAAAAGTAGTATCTTAAAATCGATGCGAAATTTCACAGGGAGCCAATGCAGTGTAGATAACCAGACAGTAAGGCGTTACAATAGTCCAACCTAGAGGTGATAAAGCCATGAACTAGTTTTTCTGCATCATTTAGTGACAATATGTTTCTTATCTTGGCAATATTTCTAAGGTGAAAGAAAGCTATCCTGGTGATATTATCTACATGAGCTTCAAACGAAAGGCTGGAATCTATAATCACACCGAGGTCTTTTACTGTTGCACTTGATGGAACAGAAAGGCCATCTAAAGTTACAGTGTGATCAGAAAGCTTACTTCTAGCTACTTGTGGTCCTATGACCAGAACTTCTGTCTTATCAGGATTAAGCAGAAGAAAATTAATTAACATCCAATCTCGTATGTCCTGCACACACTGCTCGATTTTAGCAAACTGTTTTTTCTCATCTGGTTTTGCTGAGACATATAATTGTGTGTCATCAGCATAACAATGAAAACTAATACCATGTTACGAATTATGTTGCCCAGAGGAAGCATGTAAAGGGAAAAAAGCAGTGGGCCTAAAACTGAGCCCTGTGGAACACCAAACTCCACTTGAGAACATGAGGAATGGTCACCATCTAAATCTACAAACTGATAACGATCAGTCAAATAGGATCTGAGCCACAAGAGGGCAGTTCCCTTAATTCCTACTACCTTTTCTAATCTGTGAAGGAGAATACTATGATTAATGGTGTCAAAAGCTGCACTGAGGTCCAGTAACACAAGTATAGTGACTCAACCCTGATCAGAGGCCCATAGGAGGTCGTTTACTACTTTAACAAGTGCTGTCTCTGTGCAGTGATGAGGCCTAAATCCTGACTGATACAGTTCATTTATGCTATTTCTGTGTAGATGTGAACATAGCTGCTGTGATACTACCTTTTCCAAAATCTTGGAGATAAAGGGAAGGTTTGATAT
This sequence comes from Clarias fuscus, assembly GCA_030347435.1. Lineage (NCBI taxonomy): Eukaryota > Metazoa > Chordata > Actinopteri > Siluriformes > Clariidae > Clarias > Clarias fuscus. Next base: position 28,492,641 of record CM059220.1, read on the forward strand.
CGGCCTGTAATTAGAAAGCAGACAGGGGTCAAGGTCAGGTTTCTTGATTAGCGGTTTAATAACGGCTAATTTAAAGGATTTGGGGACATACCCACTACCCACCGAATATTTTCTCAAACAGATAGTACCAGAGTGAACAGTTAATTACTTTCAACAGGGGTTCTAATATTGCTGGTACTATCTGTTTGAGAAAATGTGTCGGTATAGGATCTAATATACAGGTTGACGATTTTGAAGAAGAGATGAGTGAAATTAGTTCCCTCGCTTCAAGGGGAGTAAAGTGTTCTAAGTTCTGATGTGATGTGGTTAGATCATCTGAATTATTTAAATTGTCTGGTTTCAAAACCTGAATTTTTTGCCTAATATTTATGATTTTATTATTGAAAAAGTTCATGAAATCCTCACTACTGCATGATGTTGTTGTGGAGATTTCGGCAGTGGTCTTGTTTTTAGTTAAGTTAGCTACGGTATTAAATAAAAATCTCGGGTTGTTTTTGTTATTTTCTATAAGAGTGGAGAGATACGTTGATCTAGCATCACTGAGAGCTTTTTTATAGTTCAGGATGCTCTCCTTCCAAGCTATTTTGAATACTATCAATTTAGTTTGGCGCCATTTACGTTCGAATTTTCGAGCGGTTTGTTTTAAAGCACGGGTGTGGTCATTATACCAAGGAGCGAGTTTCTTATCTCTAATCATTTTCCTTTTAACTGGAGCTACATTATCTAAGCTATAACGAAGTGCTGACTCTAGATATTCATTCGCCTGTTCGAGTTCTGTGAAGTCAGATGGCGATCCAATCAAAGTTGATAATTCTGGAAGATTATTGATAAAGCTCTGTGCGGTATTTGATGTAAATGTACGTTTAAGGTGGAAGCGCGGTGCTGTGCTGCATACATTATTACTATAACACGCTTTAATCGAGACAAGATAGTGATCCGAGATAACTTCAGACTGTGGAATTGTGGTTATATTTCCTATACTTAATCCGAAGGATAATATTAAATCTAAAGTGTGACCTGCTTTATGATTTACTCCTACTGAGTCCAGTAAGGACATAAATGCTGTTCTCAGAGGGTCTTCTGGATTCTCAAAATGAATATTAAAGTCTCCAGCAATTAACGCTTTGTCTACAGAAACAACAAGGTTTGAGAGGAAATCTGCAAATTCGCAGAGAAACTCCGAGTACGGCCCTGGGGGTCTGTAAATGATGATTAGTGGGATCGACTGAGCTGACTTTATGTTACTATAGAGAACTTCAAATGCATTAGATTTAAAACTGTGTTTTTGTACGAGAGACAGATTATCGTTATAAATAACTGCGACTCCTCCTCCTCTACCAGTTAGCCGAGGCTGGTGTATGTAGCTGTATCCAGGAGGGCTAGCTGCATTTAGAGCTACATACTCGTCCTGTTTAATCCAGGTTTCTGTTAAACATAAGATATCAAACTCCTGATCTGTGATAATTTCATTAACAATAACTGCTTTAGATGCGAGAGATCTAATATTTAACAGTCCTAGCTTCAGATCGGAGGTGCCGGCTGCGCATTCAGTGTGATCTGAGTTTGTGGTATCTATGTTAATTAAATTACTAAAACAGACTTTCTGAGTCTTTCTAAATTTATGTTTAGCTCGGGGAACAGACAGTCTCAATATGATGAACCCTGAGTGACGACTCTCTGCAGCTAGCAGACGGTTGGTTTAGCCTGTCTGTCTGCTCCCTGGCCTGGGCTCTGGATTGTCACCGATTAACTAGGCCTCTTCTGAGACTATGTGCTATACTGCAAGAAATGAGAGCAGCACCTTCCCGAGTGGGATGGACACCGTCCCGCCCTAACAGGCAAGTTTTGCCCTCAAAGGTCTTCCAATTGTCTATGTAGCCCACGTTGTTTTCGGAGCACCACCTGGACATCCAGCGGTTCAGCGACCATAACCTGCTGTAAGCTATGTCGCCACGTCTCATTGGGATGGGACCAGAGCAAACTACTTCTTCGGACATCACCTTCGCTATTTTAAACACCTCTGTAAAGTTACTCTTACTAACCTCTGACTGACGAAGGCGTATATCATTAGCTCCAGCATGTACCACTATCTTAGAGAACCTATGCTGTCCTAGAGCCCTAAGATTACCTGCTATGTCCGGTGGTCTGGCTCCCGGGATACACCTGACCACTGCCGCTGGCGCCCCTAAAGGCCTAGCTAATTTCACATGTCTCAGTATAGAGTCTCCTATAACCAGAGCTCTTTCAGGTTTCTCAGTGGGTGCATCACTGAGGAGAGCGAACCTGTTGGACACGTGAAGCGCAGAAGAGGTGTGCTCCGGTGGGCTAGCCTTAGCGTTAGCTTTGGCTGAACGAGTATGCCGCCGAGTCGTCACCCACTCGCCCCGCTGTGAGGGCTCTACTGCCGGAGTCGGGGGATGATTATCTCCGCCTGTGGCACCCAGACTTTCCGCTACAGGATTAACGCTGCTCTCGCGCTCTCTAACCCTCTCTAAAGTCTGGATGCGCTCTTCTAATGCTACTATCTTCTCCGTCAGGGTGCTAACTAACACACACCTATCACAAATAAAATTATCACTAATGACGGAGGAAGAATGTCTAAACATCCTGCACTCCACACACTGAGCGAGCTGAATGGTAGACATGATAACGTACCTTTGTGTCGGAGTTGTGATTATTTGCTGATGGATTCGCTTGTTGTTGGTCAGATGATACGCACCTTCTCCCAAAAAGCGCAAAAATCGGATAAAGTCCAGTAGTATTAAAGCGTAAAAACGGGGAAAATATATAATTATAAAAAACTAAACAAAATATAATCTAAAATGCTGTTCGAAACAGACGAGGAACTTTCGCGGGAACAATACGAAAAACAGGAAGCTACTGAAATCAGCTTTCTGAAATTTCAGTTTCAAATAGTTAAAAGATTAAAGCTAAAAATAATCTTGGTAAAACTGACACTCTAGCTGGGTTAAATGTTAAAGGGCTGTGTTACTTTCTTTGACCCAACCAGTGGGTAAATTAACTCTCTTGCTGGGGTGACACATTCCATTTGATTTAGTAGCTTAAACCATTTTGTTTTCAAAAAGGTCCCAAAATGTACACAACTTCACATAATGTAAATAGATTGTCACAGAATAAGAAAATAGCTCAATTTAACTCAAAGTCTTAGACAGAACCATACAATCCCAAAGTGACAATTTGTTAGATAAGTAAAACAATAAAACCAAGAGGACCCTGTAAATTAAATGTAAATTTTTTTTTTGCATTTAATACAATGTTTAAACACTTTTTATACAGAAGTTTTCGATACAAATCTTACAATGCCAACATGACATCAAACATTCCCCATCGTAATATTTCAACTGTGTTATTTAACAATTAGCTTAACTATTACTATTTAATTCACTTTCAAAATGACATTAAGAACAAGAACAATAAAACTTAAAAAATATATTATTGATTAAATGTGGGCTAAAAAACTGTTGTCCTAAAAAATTTAACAGACGAGCACTCGTCTCCATTAATCTGATATTCAGTATGCTGGAGAAACTCCCAGATGAGAAAACACTGCTTTGTGTAGTTAACATCAAAGACAAAGAAACTTTAAAATAAACATCAACAGCCTCCACCAAAGAGTCCGTCTCAATAGCATTGCCTCCAACAATGTCTGGCAGTCCCGCTTGTCTGATCCTCAAGGCTCAAAACATGCCAGTCATCTCCATATTTTGCAGATATTCCACGATGTTAGTTCACCTGTGGGTTACACACCATCACTTAGCGTTGCAAAATAACTGACATTTACGTCAAGCATTTTTGTAAATAACGTCCAGCTACATATGGATTTAATGCAAAACATGTTTTCCCCTTATAAATACACAGAATAATGTATGTAATGTGGACATGAATTTAGTGTATGTTGGGAAGACTGTATGAATGCACTGATTGCTATACGGTTCTATACCACCTTAAAGGACAGGTTATCCAATTGATGTCCAAAGAATAGGGGAGGAGTGAAGAAGCCAACAAGATTAGATTAAATCAAATATCTTTATATTAAAGTTGAAAGGTGTCAACATAATAATCACAATACAAATTAAAACAGCGTAGGCCCACGTAATAATAAAGAAATTAACAGATAAGGATGGCAATAATCACAGTGCTGTGAAGGGGGAATGTTGTGGTGGAGATAAGTCCCAATAGTTTCAGGGTGTCCACTTTAGGAGAGGAAGATGCAGTTATCCCATTAGCAGTCGGTCCTCAGACGCGATGCCATCCGCCAGCATGCAACATCGGCCAGTCTTTATCCTCGTGTGCCATGAGAATATATATATAATATGTAATAAGTGTATGATAATGCTGTGGGTAAGTGCATGCGTGTGTGAGTGTAAGCGTGTGAAGATGTGTGCATCTGAGGTGGAAGATGTGTGCATACGAGTTGGAAGAGGTGTGGTTCTATAATAAGGAGAGAAAGAGCTTAATTAGTTCTCAAACTATTCACGAAGAGAAACTGCGTCATCATTAGCGCTGCACGTGAACGTACACGTGAACCATCGTGAACACAACATTTATTAACATGCTGTTCTAATTAGAAAGAGACTGGATATTCCTATAATCGATGCACGAATTACATAGTATATTTAACCGAATAACCGAAGTAAATAATGAACTATAAACACTTACTTTCAGCAATGACGCACACCATAAAGTTCGGTCGGTCTCAAATTACACCACATCTACCACCCATACGATCGGACTCAGTCAGACTGCTCGCTCTGTGAGTGCGGTAGGCGCAATCTCCGCAATTCGCTGGTTATAATCCTCTAAAAACCCAGTAACTGAGTATCATAACATGCACATGCCTGTCCTTCCTTCCTCCACCATTGCTGCGTCTGATATTCTCGCGTTATTCACGGAACTCGCGAGAGCGCATCTTAACCACGCCCACCTAACATAACATGGGAAGGAATGAAGGTACATCTATAATACAGAATCAAACAGTCTTTTGAACAGCCGCCCTCAAATTTGATAAGCAAATTTGCCATTATAACATTTATGATGAACTCTCTGAATCTATAGGTAATGATGGAAGTTCAATCAGTTTTGCAACTGGTCTTGTGTAAGTCTGATCTTTCACTTTAACTACTACAGTTCTGACTCGGCCATCGGCACTGGGAATGACAGATAAAACCGTGCCAACTTTCCAGCATGCTCTTGGAAGCTGTTCATCAACAATGAGCACCACTGCACCAGCTACAATGTTTTGCTTCTCACAGTGCCACTTCTGTCGTGACTGTAGGGATGGAAGAAAGTCATGAATAAAGTGCTTCCAAAAATGGTCGCTGAGAACCTGGCTGTGACGCCATCTTTTCCTACTGAGTAATTCGGAATCTGAATAGACGACTTGGGGAAGGGAAGAGTCAGGTCTCCCCAGTAGTAAGGAGTTTGGCGTTACGGGATCAGGGTCTGCTATATCGCTTGAGACGTAACCGAGAGGTCTGGAATTAAGAATGTTTTCGACCTCAATCAAAATTGTTCTCATTACCTCTTCAGTGACGGTCTGAGCACCCAAGGTGCTTCTTAAGCTCGTCTTAACTGACCTCACCTCCCGTTCCCAAGACCCTCCGAAATGAGGTGCACTAGGGGGGTTGAATCTGAACCTGATTTGTTCTTTAGCCAGCAGGTCTCGAAGGATGGGCTGGATATGATAGAAGGCGTCTTCTAGCTCATTAGCACCTCCCTTGAAATTTGTTCCTTGATCGGAGAGGAGTTCGTGAGGTTTCCCTCTCCGCGCAATGAAACGCCTCAGAGACATCAAGAATGAGTCACTGTCCATGTGATACAGCAGATCTAGATGTACAGCTCGTGAGGTGAGGCATTTGTAGATAATGCCCCATCTTTTCTCTAGGCGGCGTCCTGTCTTTACCATTAGTGGTCCGAAACAATCTACCCCGGTAGAGTAGAAGGGAGGTTTAAATAGCCTTAGACTTGACGGAGGTAGGTCTGACAATTTAGGAATAACTGGCTTGCCTCTCCATTTCCTGCAGTCAAGGCAGTTGTGTTGATGCCGTTTGATCGCTTCTCTTCCTCGCAAAATCCAATACTTGCGTCGTATCTCGGCAAAAACTCGTCCAGCTCCTGGGTGGTGCAGTTGTGCATCATAATGCTTAATCAGCAGCTTGACCACAGGATGGTCTGGGGACAGAACTATAGGGTGTAAGACTTCTTCATTTAAGTAAGGGCATCGACGAAGTCGACCTCCAACTCGGATCAAGTCTGAGTCTCGGTCATATTCAGGAGCAAGTTTAAGGATTCGACTACGTGTTGGAATGTCTTTACCTTCCCTAAGCAAAGCATATTCTTCTGGGAAGTCGTGTTTCTGACATTGTCTAAGGATCAACAACTCTGCTTGTCTGAACTCATCTGCGCTTGGTGAAAATGTGCTACCAGCCGCCCCGTGAAGGGATCGTGCTGTAGCATCTAAAAACTCAGGATAGCTACTGAACTGATGAACATCAGGCTCAACTTGCTCTTTAATCTCAGTCACTGACCCACAAAAGACAGGTTTCTTAAGCTCAGTAACTTCTTCAGGAATGGGACCTTCTGGTATTTTTGGCCAACAGCTACTAGGCTGCCCCAAGAAGTCTGGACCAAGTTTCCATCTTGAGTTTCCAGTTAGCCGAATTAGTGGCAAACCACGAGTTACATCATCGGCAGGATTGGTGGCTGAGTCAATGTAGCGCCAAGAACCAGGATCAGAAAGTTCCTGAATTTCTGTTACTCTTACGCCTACGAACACCCGGTATCTACATGAATCAGATTTCAGCCAATTAAGAACTGTAGTAGAATCTGACCAATATGTGAATTGATCAATGTTTAAGGTCAGCTCTCTTCTTATGACATCTCCGAGCTGTGCTCCTGTTAGTGCAGCACATAACTCTAAACGGGGAATGGAGACTTGTTTCCGAGGAGCAACGCGTGACCTGGCTGCAATGAAAGATACTTGTCTATTGCCTTGTTCGTCTTCAGAGCACAAGTATGCGACAGAACCATAGGCTCTTTCAGAAGCGTCACAAAAGACATGGACACAGCGGTGCTTAACTGCATACTGAATGTGAGAAGTGTAACATCTTGGCAAGTATATCTGAGACAAGTTCGGGAGTTCACTTTCCCACTGATTCCAAGTGGCCAACAGATCCTCGGGGAAATTGGGATCATCCCATTCACGTTTCTTATCCCACAACATCTGCACAATAATTTTAGCTCTCGTAGTATATGGTATGAGATACCCAAGCGGGTCATAGAGCTTGGCCAAAGTACGATAGATTTTCCGCATTGTTCTTTCACCATCTTCCCGCTGATAAGATTTGTATACTAAGTTGTCAGATCTGCACTGCCATATCAATCCAAGGGCATTCTCTTGTGGGTTATCCATTCCCTGAGTGAGCCATTTCTCCCCGCTTTTGGACTTTAACTCATCAGGAAGGTGCTGAATCACCTCAGGGATGTTACATGCCCACTGTCTGAGCTCAAATCCACCATCCATAAGATGGCACTGTAAACGGTCTACAAGATTTTTGGCTTGAGCTTCAGTTGGAACACTGCTTAGACAATTGTCTACGTAGAAATTTCGCTCAACTGCTTGCCGTACCTCGTCAATAGGTTCAAGAGCCCCTTTGACATGAGACTGCAGTGCAAAAACAGCACAACAGGGGCTACAAGTAGTGCGCGAAAGGCAGAACTTCCCATTGATGTACGACTGGAGGTTCAGACGGTTTACCCTGGCGCCACAGAAAGCGTAGGAATGGCTTATCTTCTTCAAGCAGGCGGACCTGATGGAACATGCCCTTTACATCGCTACACACAGCTACAGGATGTTCACGAAAGCGAAGGAGGACTCCTAAGAGGCTTGAGCCTAGAGTAGGACCAGGCAGAAGGTATTCATTCAAGGACTGGCCCTTGTATTCAAAGGAGCAATTGAATACAATACGGTTCTTTAAGTTATGTTGAACCATATGATGTGGTATATACCACGCCCTTGTACCGGAAGCGCTGTCTGCCTGTGTCGGCCGAGTGACATATCCTGATTGTAGTAGCTTCTGGATCTCTGCTTCATAAGCTTCAGCCTTCTCCGGTTCTTTAGCCAGCCTCCGCTCTGTGCTACATAATAGACTCATGACTGCTTCTTGGGGTGAATTCAATGGCGGAGGTATTTGCTTCCATAGTAAAGGAGTGGCATATCTCTTCACACCCTGAACCTCAATCCTGATCGTCTTTTCCTCCAAGATACGAATTGCTTCCGAATCTAGGCGAGATCGGCTGATAATCTTCTCGGAGCGGTAAGGAAGAACATCTAACTTCCAAAGATTTTCAACTTGTCGTAATAACTCAGCTTCAGGAGAAAGGCAGGAAATGAAGAGACACTCCTGAGGATGTAAACAAGACTTAAGAAGACTTGAAGGACCTTGTAAAGCCCAACCAAGCTTAGTATGGACGGCTGCAGGACCTCCAGGTGGCCCCAACCGCACAGGCTCCACGGGGGTGATCAATTGCGGATAGTCAGATCCGATAAGGACAAGAGGCTGTGCATTGTTGATCTCATGCAAAGGTAAGTCACGGAGATGACGGTATCTTTTCTGGAGGTCAGAAATCGGGTATGTATGTTGGACCAAGGCGAGCTCTTTAGCTGTAAAGGCACCCTTAACTTGATAAGATCTATCAGGATATGAAAAGGGAGATATGGAAAAGGAAACAGCTCTTCCCTTAATGGTTTGAACCTCTTGTCTCACTGTACGAAGAGCTAGATCTTCCCTGTCTCCTTGGAGACCTAGACGTTGAGCAGCTTCAGGCATTAGGATGGTGCGCTCAGACCCGTCATCCAGAACCGCGTACGTTTCCAGTGACTTATTACCACTCTGAAGGATAACTTTAATCAGTTTCAATAGCACTTGCTTACCACAAGCAGGCCGATCCAAGTACAGTGTCTGAGAGGTAGGTCCTACTGGATTTGTATCTTTCTGAGGAGTCTTCTGATTGCTTTTACTCATCACAATTGCACTGGCATTCACCTCATGAAGGACGTCAAGATGCCTTCTGTCACAGTGCTTGCACTTTGCCTTCAACGTGCATTTTACCGCCAAATGTCCTCGGCCACAACGCCAACATCTATTGTCTGCTCTAATCCAACTTTCCACCTGCTCCTTGGAGAGGAGCTTGAAATTAGAACACTGATTCATATAGTGTTGGAATGAGTCACAGAAAGGACAGTACTTCTTGGGCTTGTCCGGTAACCTGTCTGTACGAGCATGCTCAATCTTTGGGTTCTCCACTGTTCCTACTCTCTGCTCTCCTCCATGTAAAACTGTAGTAAGCTTACGAGGCATAAAACTGGGTCGCTTGTCTTTGCGTGAAACATGTTTTTCATATTCAGGATAGGACCCATACGGCCTTCCTTCTACTTGCACACGGACTTCATACTCCAACCAGTCAGCAAACTCAAGTAGCGTTGGAATCGGTGTTTGAAGAGGATTAATAAACCTTTTGAAATTAGCTCTTAAGTCGTACGGCAATTTGGCTAAGAGGCGAGACACATGTGAACCACATTTTAGTTCAGTCCAGCCTATGCTACCTAACTGGTTTAACATTCCAACTAATGCTCGGACACGAAGAGCGAATGCTTTAAAAGACTTCACGTCTCCGCTCCGAATGTTAGGCCCATCCATCAGTGTTGTAATTCTTTGCAATGCTAATTGATGTGGCTGCCCATACATATCAGTGAGCGCTCTCATTGTGTCAGTGAAGGGAGTACGACTGTGGCTATAGGAGTCCGCGACAAGCAAAGCGTCTTCCAGCTTAAGATGGTCCATAAGTATTTGAAACTTAAAGGACTCAGAGGCATCGTCAGGAAGAACATTAGCTAATGCGAGTTTAAGACGAGCAAACTCTCGGGGGTCATCCCTACTGAAGTTCGGAATTGTAGGAGTAGGTCCACGATATTGCATAGGTTGAGAATGAGGATATGCAGTATGTGGAATCTCAGAGTGTGAATAGTATGAACAATCAGCTGGTTGGAAACGTCTATTCTCTCTACTGTACTCTTGCCTCCTATCAATTGAAGGATGTTCTAAATGGGCTCTCATGGAATTCTTTGATAAGTGAGCTGGTCCATCACTCACACCATAAGAGTAAGAATCAGTTGCTATTCGATAAGCATCAGGAGGTGGCATGCTGGACCGCAACAATGGAGCATCATCTGCACTTTGATGATGAAAATCAGACATACTGTGTTGCCGCAAGGGAATGTTCGTAACATAATGACATACAGGTGAATTACTATTACTATTATGAGGGTCATGATAGGAAGGAGTTGACAAACCTGATCCAGACCGACTATCACTCAACCTGCCTACTTTCTTCAGGCTCTCTGTTAGCTCCTCAATTAGCTCTCGGTTGTGCCCTCGTGCTGCGAGGAGGGATTCATCTCTGGTTGGCACCAAGGGGGTATGTTCTGCCTGGCGAGGATCCTCATCATCCTGGAATGACGCCAGCATCCCTTTAGACTCTGGTGTGGATGACAACCCAGCCTCTTTCTCTACAGGCTGCTGCCCAGATACTGGACCCTGAGAAGCTAAGACTGGAGAGTTAGCAATCACATCTGATATGCGTCTAACCTCTTGCCTTAATCTCATATTCTCTTCCCTCATTTCTCGCATACAAGTAAGCATATCTGCCCGCTCATCTGCAAATGTAATATGTTTACTAGTGTAACCGACCTCGTAGTCACTTAAATATGCTGGTGGTCTAGTAGCTCTACGCTGACGTACAATATCTGGCTCTGAAGCTCCCGCCCTATTTCTGGACATCATCGTTAAGGCAGTACTAGAGATCCGGCTCGAAGGACCATTAAATGTTGGGAAGACTGTATGAATGCACTGATTGCTATACGGTTCTATACCACCTTAAAGGACAGGTTATCCAATTGATGTCCAAAGAATAGGGGAGGAGTGAAGAAGCCAACAAGATTAGATTAAATCAAATATCTTTATATTAAAGTTGAAAGGTGTCAACATAATAATCACAATACAAATTAAAACAGCGTAGGCCCACGTAATAATAAAGAAATTAACAGATAAGGATGGCAATAATCACAGTGCTGTGAAGGGGGAATGTTGTGGTGGAGATAAGTCCCAATAGTTTCAGGGTGTCCACTTTAGGAGAGGAAGATGCAGTTATCCCATTAGCAGTCGGTCCTCAGACGCGATGCCATCCGCCAGCATGCAACATCGGCCAGTCTTTATCCTCGTGTGCCATGAGAATATATATATAATATGTAATAAGTGTATGATAATGCTGTGGGTAAGTGCATGCGTGTGTGAGTGTAAGCGTGTGAAGATGTGTGCATCTGAGGTGGAAGATGTGTGCATACGAGTTGGAAGAGGTGTGGTTCTATAATAAGGAGAGAAAGAGCTTAATTAGTTCTCAAACTATTCACGAAGAGAAACTGCGTCATCATTAGCGCTGCACGTGAACGTACACGTGAACCATCGTGAACACAACATTTATTAACATGCTGTTCTAATTAGAAAGAGACTGGATATTCCTATAATCGATGCACGAATTACATAGTATATTTAACCGAATAACCGAAGTAAATAATGAACTATAAACACTTACTTTCAGCAATGACGCACACCATAAAGTTCAGTCGGTCTCAAATTACACCACATCTACCACCCATACGATCGGACTCAGTCAGACTGCTCGCTCTGTGAGTGCGGTAGGCGCAATCTCCGCAATTCGCTGGTTATAATCCTCTAAAAACCCAGTAACTGAGTATCATAACATGCACATGCCTGTCCTTCCTTCCTCCACCATTGCTGCGTCTGATATTCCCTCACCCCCATATCAAAGTGCGACTAAAAAGGTGGAAAAGCAAATGAACACGGAAATGAGCTCCTACCACAACTACAACATTTAAAATGTAGATAAAAATTCATATAAACTTACCATAAAATACTGCCAGCTTTAAGTGGCCTCGTGCCCCTCGCTTCAGAAGTGAAGAATCCAGAAAGTTCCTCATGCCGTGTCTCAATTCCAAGAACGCAAAGAACAGACTTGACTTGGAAGTGCACACTCGAGGGTTTGAGGACACCGGGTACATTGCAAATGGAATGCAGCGTACAGGATGTGTCTCACAGCCACGATATATTATAGCATAACCGTATTATACCAAAGATTACCTGTTAGAAATACACAAAATAAAATAAATCCACTGTTTTAATCATAGCAGAGACATCACAGCCAGCGGTAGTTTTCAAAAGTTCCTGCCGAGGTGAGACTGAGTTGGGCAACTACACAAGCACAGAGCACTGCAGGACTTCCTGAAGCTCAAATCTCCGAAATCGCTGAGGCAAACTTTTAAAAAGACGCCATCTTCAATAACCGATGGAGGTTTTGAGCTGTACACACATGCATTCCCGCCTAAACAACTATTAAAAATACATTTGTGACACAATAACAGTATTTTGAACATTTTGCAGGCTGCCCTTTGGAGAATAAATAATAAACCAGTCGTTGAGTCAAAATAATCCAATCAGGTGTTCATTTGTAAATGACTCAATACATCTCATTTGACCCAGCATTACCCAACCCAAATATGTATTTAAAGTACCCGAAATAACCCAGAATTTTGACCCAGCATGAACAACCCAACAATATGTTTACAGAAACAACCCAGCATTTTTAGTGTGTAATATTTATTGGTGCAGGTGTTTGTTTACATTGAGCAAGTAGCTTATTTGTTGCTTATTTTAATATTTTAACTTGAGTGGCATATACTGTATGGGTTATAATATGACATCGTTCTTATTAATATATACAGTGGAACTTTGGATTGTGAGTAACTTGGTCTGCGAGCATTTTGCAAGACAAGCTAAATTTTAAAATAAATTTTAACTTGATAAACGAGCAAGGTCTTAATATACATCTAGTCTTTGGCTCAAAGCGCATGCGTCACTCATGTAGTCATGTCACTATGTGTGTGTGCGTGCATAGCATTTAAAAAAAAAAAATTGTGTCCAAGTGTAGTGACTGTTCTTTAGTACTGCAACAATTGCCTTTGTGAAGAAAAAAGTTAAACAGATGATTGTTTAATGACAAGGCAACATAACCTTTCAGTGAAATTCTCAAAAGGAGGCACAAGCTAGTGTCATTACAGAGGTTTCTTGTGTGCGCATTTGGATTATTTCTTACATATTTGTGTATGATGTGTTTTGATACGATTTTATTCTTTGTTTTGTTGTAAGGGAAGGTTTAATAAGGAGTGTTTAAGGTTTAACTTGAGTGTATAAAGAATGTTGAGTCCTCCAACAAAATGTGCTTGGATTAGATTTTACTTCGTTATAAGGTAAAGGTGAATAGTGTAATTAAGGTTTAATCTGTGTGTGCTTGACAATTCATAAAAGTCTAATCAATGAAAAGTCAGAATAGACAGTATTGTTTATATAAGAGAAAGTTTAAGAATAAACATAATTGTAATTTGTAAACCAGATTAAATGTCATACAGCAATTTTTTGAAAAGTCTGATTAAAAATAAAACTACTTGTATAATTAAACAAGTTTTCAAAATTTATTTTACATTAATTAGTACTAAAAAACTGTTAATTATTGGGCTGCAAACAAAAGGATGGATAAGAACTAGATTTAAAAATGACTGGAATTGAATTAAGAAACCAAAATCACATTAAACTCTGGAAGGATAGTGCTGAACTGTCAACTTTGTGGAAAAAAAAAAACCCACACAAACATAAGACTTGTACACTTGAACGGCAAAAAAAAAAAAAGTAAAAATCAGAGCCATGTTTAATAGTGACAGTAACAGCATTTCCACACACTGGTAATGAGAACTTCGACACAACTGTTCAATCCTAATTGTACAAGGAAACCACCTGAGCGAGACTCGCGTTAACTCAGCAGGACTGAATTTTGTTGAGCATCAGCACGTTCATGCATTTCTTTACATTTAGCATCTCAATTATAGCGGGCAAATTTTCCAATGACGTTTTCGTTAAACCCTGAATATGAAAAATAATGGAAATTAGATTACAATGTTTGGATCTACTATATGTTCATCATGGGAAATCACAGATGCCGCACTTTGTGAGTATATACAGAAACCCTGACTTACAAATTTCCCCATGTACAAAAATGGACTGTGGTTCACAGCAAACATTCATAGAGGAGAACAGATCATGGAAGTAACTTGTGTCCATTTCATCTATGAATGTACAATACACTTCAATACAAAATTATAAAAATCCAAAACAGTTTACAGTCCAAGAAAGTGGAACACTGACAAAATGGCAGCTGAGATTCCCCTCGCAAACTTGGTTTTCAATCCAAGTCAACATGTGCACGCATGCACATTTGAGAGGGTCATTCTACACCCCCCCCTTGTAGGGGGTGGTTCTTTTTGATCTACATTTCTTGGATTGTGGAACAAATCGTTGGAATTTCCAAGGATCAGCTTTTGTAGACATCTCAATGAACTCACTCTGCAGCCTGAGGCACGTTTATGGTTTTTGGCCAAATGATGGCAGTGTCAGGAAAGTTTTGGTATTATTATTTGGTACATTATATAGATTAAGTCAAAGACTTACAAGACAGTCGGTTCCTGACTTACGAATATGTTCCTGGAATACAACAAGGTCACAAGTAGGGGGACTTTTTAATTCAACCTTCAGTGTGGGCACCTTAAAAATTCTAGTTTTCCCTTTAAAAGGACACTCATTTAAACATTAATGAAAGATCTGGAATTTAATTTCACACTTGTACCAAAAGGTTAATTCAACCTTTCCATTTCCACTAAGAAACTCAGGACAATTGGCTCTAAACGCAGTCAGGACACTGCAGACGTTCACAAATTGAGACACAGCTAACAAAGACGAGCCAACAAGATGTTTTCAGGAATCTGACATTTATTCAGAGTCATTCACTTGAGGATTCATTATCTGAACTTGTGCACAGACGAAGACCAAGCGAAGCAAGAGCATTGAGAAATTAAATTGTTGAAATTCCCTCATTGTCCATTTCCTAGGGGTGGGAAGAGAGGTAGGGGAAAAAGTCAGCAAGAGTCCAACATCACATTTGAGATAACTTCCTACTTGGGTTGTTTTTAGTTTATTAAAGCTCACCATGTCAGTGAAAACATGAATTCTTCCCGGTACTGAATAAACAAACAGTTTAAGTGTCACACTGGAGACTCCTTCCATAAACGTTCCTACTTGTTGGAGCACAGATCATGTTTAGAAGTTACCTCTTCCTGTCATCCAGTTCACACTGCTAGCATTCCCAATCCAGATCCTGCATCCAACTCATTTTCGTCCCGCAACATCGCTTTCACAGGGTGATGGACAGCATGAAAACCTGCGTATAGGACGATGATAAACTCCAAAAACATACAAGACACCCAACCACGCACACACTTCAGTGTAAGGGAGAATTAGGTCACGTGCACTCACCTGGCTCCCGATGCACGTCTCGCGCTGGAAGTGCACCCGTGTCCCCCTTATGCGCATGCGCCACCGAGGAGCCAAACGCTACGGCAAAAGAGAGATTATGTGTGTGAGAGAGAAGCAGCGCGTGTAGTTATAACAGACAAAAATAAAAATAAACCACGTGCACGTTTGAGAAGAGAGAGCTCGTGAGTGTGGTTTAAAGCTTACACTGTGAGAGAAGCGCGAGGAAGACCGCGAACACCGACAGGCTCGTGCCGCACATCATGGTACTTCAGTGTGTAGCGTTTAAACGACGAACAAGCTCGAGCTCGAACAGGCTGATAAATAGGCTCGCGGTCCATCATCTCTCCTCACCTGGATTCACCTCACCTGGACATCGTTAGAGCAGTCAGCCAATCAGCGCGCTGCTGCCGCCACCTAGCGTCCGGTCCCGGGAAGTGACTCCAGTGCGACAGATTTCATCAGCTTTCTGAAATTTCAGTTTCAAATATTTAAAATGTTAAAGTTAAAAAATAATCTGCTGATCTTTAATGTAATCAGTGATATTATTATTTCACGTTGAAGTTCACGTACATGTCTGTGTGTCTCTCTGTACGGGAGAACTCTCTGTCTAACTTACACAGAAATCACATTCTGTAAGGGTGAATACCTTATGCCTTGTGTTATTTTAACGCTTAGTTGTACCTGTTTCGTCATCAAATAAATTACACTCCCTGCTCAGTTCTGGGTGAGCGATGAGAAATTTGAAAAGTAGATCAGACAAAGATGAAGATAACAACATCATGCAGTAGTGAGGATTTCATGAACTTTTTCAATAACAAAATAATAAATATTAGGCAAAAAATTCAGGCTTTGAAACCAGACAATTTAAGTAATACAGATAAACTAACCACACCACATCAGAACCTAGAATACCTTACTCTCCTTGAAGCGAGAGAACTAATTTCATTCATCTCTTCTTCAAAATCATCAACCTGTATATTAGATCCTATACCGACACATTTTCTCAAGCAGATAGTACCAGCAATAACAGAACCCCTGTTGAAAGTAATTAACTGGTCACTCAGTAGTGGGTATGTTCCCAAATCCTTTAAATTAGGAGTTATTAAACCGCTAATCAAGAAACCTGACCTTGACCCCTGTCAGCTTCCCAATTACAGGCCGATATCAAACCTTCCCTTTATTTCCAAGATTCTGGACAAGGGAGTATCACTGCAGCTATGTTCACATCTACACAGAAATAGCATAAATGAACTGTATCAGTCAGGATTTAGGCCTCATCACAGCACAGAGACAGCACTTTTCACAGATTAGAAAATGTAGTAGGAATTAAGGGAACGGCCCTCTTGTGGCTCAGATCCTATTTGACTGATCATTATCAGTTTGTAGATCTAGATGGTGACCATTCCTCATGTTCTCAAGTGGAGTTTGGTGTTCCACAGGGTTTAGTTTTAGGCCCACTACTTTTTTCCCTTTACATGCTTCCTCTGGGCAACATAATTCGTAAACATGGTATTAGTTTTCATTGTTATGCTGATGACACACAATTATATGTCTCAGCAACACAGATGAGAAAAAACAGTTTACTAAAATTGAGCAATGTGTGCAGGACATAAGAGATTGGATGTTAATAAATTTTCTTCTGCTTAATCCTGATAAGACAGAAGTTCTAGTCATAGGACCACAAGTAGCTAGAAGTAAGCTTTCTGATCACACTGTAACTTTAGATGGCCTTTCTGTTCCATCAAATGCAACAGTAAAAGACCTTGGTGTGATTATAGATTCCAGCCTTTCGTTTGAAGCACATGTAGATAATATCACCAGGATCACTTTCTTTCACCTTAGAAATATTGCCAAGATTAGAAACATATTGTCACTAAATGATGCAGAAAAACTAGTTCATGCTTTTATCACCTCTAGGTTGGACTATTGTAACGCCTGGTTGTTATTGTCTGGTTGTTCAACTAGGTGTATAAACAAGCTTCAGTTAGTACAGAATGCAGCAGCGAGAGTCCTCACTAAAACCAGAAGATACGAGCACATCACCCCTATCTTATCCACACAGCATTGGCTCCCTGTGAAATTGCGCATCGATTTTAAGATACTACTTTTGACATTTAAAGCACTAAATGGTCTCGCGCCACAGTATTTGAGTGAACTGCTAGTGTCCTACGATCTGCCACGCCTACTTCCATCAAAGAATGCAGGCTGCCTGTCAGTAACACATATTATTAAAACTACAGCAGGGGGCAGAGCTTTTTCTTACAAAGCCACAAAGTTATGGAATAGTCTTCCTATTAATGTTCGGGACTCAGACACAGTCTCGGTGTTTAAGTCTAGGCTAAAAACCTATTTATTTAGCCAAGCATTTTTGTAAATAGATTAGCCTTAGGTAAAGGAGCAGATCTGGGGGACTCATGGACGTAGAGTATGACGTAGGTGAACTGGTATGTTTAGATGCTGTCTTCCCCACTCTCATTGATCACTCAGGATTGTTGACAGTGAGATGATTGGTTGCTTTACATCACAGGGAGCCCTCATGTCTGTGTTTCCTTCTGGCTCTCCCTTTTAGTTATGCTGTTACAGTTAGTCCTGCCGGAGTCCCTGCTTGCACTTTGCACTAAATATACATGTTTGACTGTGACCAGACCTAACTGTTATCTCTCCATCTCCTCTCTCTCTCTCCCTCTCTCCTTTTCCCTCTCCCTGTCTCTGTCGAGCTATACATGTCGCTCCTGAGCTGCCAGTGATCCAGACCCCTCTGCCCTCTGGACCCGTCTAACTCGTCCTGGAGTCGTGCTTCTGGTTGGAGATCTCGTCGCATGGATGCCCCGTGTGGTCTGCTTGGGATGCGTGTGGTGACCGGGGACGGATTCACTTTACCATGAAGACTGTCCTGTCCTCGACAGCTGTTCTCTGGGGACCTGTGACTTTAGTCGCTCGATAGTTCAGGACTGGAATTTCCTACAGTCTACCTGAGCCTCCAGTAACAAACTGGACTCCATTTAATTTAAACACATCTCCTGTTATACTGAACTTCCAGTCTTACACATTATTATGCTGATCAATCCTTGCTATCCGTTTTCACCCAGATGAGGATGGGTTCCCTGTTGAGTCTGGTTCCTCTCAAGGTTTCTTCCTATTAACATCTCAGGGAGTTTTTCATTGCCATCGTCGCCCTCGGCTTGCTCATCAGGGACAATCTTTTGATTCATACTGTACACATTCACATTTCATACAAACTTAATTCTTTTGATTGTGTAAAGCTGCTTTGCGACAATGTCAAGTGTTAAAAGCGCTATACAAATAAAATTTAATTGAATGGAATGAAGTTTCGTCTTAAAACGACTCCAGCACTGTTAATTCAGTGGTAAAAATATGAACTGATCCCAGTAAAAAATATTCAGTTTAGCTTGGGTAAAATTGACACTCTAGAAGCGCGAGGAAGACCGCGAACACCGACAGGCTCGTGCCGCACATCATGGTACTTCAGTGTGTAGCGTTTAAACGACAAACAGGCTCGAGCTCGAACAGGCCGATAAATAGGCTCGCGGTCCATCATCTCCCCTCACCTGGATTCACCTCTCCTGGACATCGTTAGAGCAGTCAGCCAATCAGCGCGCTGCTGCCGCCACCTAGCGTCCGGTCCCGGGAAGTGACTCCAGTGCGACAGATTTCATCAGCTTTCTGAAATTTCAGTTTCAAATATTTAAAATGTTAAAGTTAAAAAATAATCTGCTGATCTTTAATGTAATCAGTGATATTATTATTTCACGTTGAAGTCCACGTACATGTCTGTGTGTCTCTCTGTACGGGAGAACTCTCTGTCTAACTTACACAGAAATCACATTCTGTAAGGGTGAATACCTTATGCCTTGTGTTATTTTAACGCTTAGTTGTACCTGTTTCGTCATCAAATAAATTACACTCCCTGCTCAGTTCTGGGTGAGCGATGAGAAATTTGAAAAGTAGATCAGACAAAGATGAAGACAACAACATCATGCAGTAGTGAGGATTTCATGAACTTTTTCAATAACAAAATAATAAATATTAGGCAAAAAATTCAGGCTTTGAAACCAGACAATTTAAATAATTCAGATGATCTAACCACACCACATCAGAACCTAGAATACCTTACTCTCCTTGAAGCGAGAGAACTAATTTCATTCATCTCTTCTTCAAAATCATCAACCTGTATATTAGATCCTATACCGACACATTTTCTCAAGCAGATAGTACCAGCAATAACAGAACCCCTGTTGAAAGTAATTAACTGGTCACTCAGTAGTGGGTATGTTCCCAAATCCTTTAAATTAGGAGTTATTAAACCGCTAATCAAGAAACCTGACCTTGACCCCTGTCAGCTTCCCAATTACAGGCCGATATCAAACCTTCCCTTTATTTCCAAGATTCTGGACAAGGGAGTATCACTGCAGCTATGTTCACATCTACACAGAAATAGCATAAATGAACTGTATCAGTCAGGATTTAGGCCTCATCAAAGCACAGAGACAGCACTTTTCACAGATTAGAAAATGTAGTAGGAATTAAGGGAACGGCCCTCTTGTGGCTCAGATCCTATTTGACTGATCATTATCAGTTTGTAGATCTAGATGGTGACCATTCCTCATGTTCTCAAGTGGAGTTTGGTGTTCCACAGGGTTCAGTTTTAGGCCCACTACTTTTTTCCCTTTACATGCTTCCTCTGGGCAACATAATTCGTAAACATGGTATTAGTTTTCATTGTTATGCTGATGACACACAATTATATGTCTCAGCAACACAGATGAGAAAAAACAGTTTACTAAAATTGAGCAATGTGTGCAGGACATAAGAGATTGGATGTTAATAAATTTTCTTCTGCTTAATCCTGATAAGACAGAAGTTCTAGTCATAGGACCACAAGTAGCTAGAAGTAAGCTTTCTGATCACACTGTAACTTTAGATGGCCTTTCTGTTCCATCAAATGCAACAGTAAAAGACCTTGGTGTGATTATAGATTCCAGCCTTTCGTTTGAAGCACATGTAGATAATATCACCAGGATCACTTTCTTTCACCTTAGAAATATTGCCAAGATTAGAAACATATTGTCACTAAATGATGCAGAAAAACTAGTTCATGCTTTTATCACCTCTAGGTTGGACTATTGTAACGCCTGGTTGTTATTGTCTGGTTGTTCAACTAGGTGTATAAACAAGCTTCAGTTAGTACAGAATGCAGCAGCGAGAGTCCTCACTAAAACCAGAAGATACGAGCACATCACCCCTATCTTATCCACACAGCATTGGCTCCCTGTGAAATTGCGCATCGATTTTAAGATACTACTTTTGACATTTAAAGCACTAAATGGTCTCGCGCCACAGTATTTGAGTGAACTGCTAGTGTCCTACGATCTGCCACGCCTACTTCCATCAAAGAATGCAGGCTGCCTGTCAGTAACACATATTATTAAAACTACAGCAGGGGGCAGAGCTTTTTCTTACAAAGCCACAAAGTTATGGAATAGTCTTCCTATTAATGTTCGGGACTCAGACACAGTCTCGGTGTTTAAGTCTAGGCTAAAAACCTATTTATTTAGCCAAGCATTTTTGTAAATAGATTAGCCTTAGGTAAAGGAGCAGATCTGGGGGACTCATGGACGTAGAGTATGACGTAGGTGAACTGGTATGTTTAGATGCTGTCTTCCCCACTCTCATTGATCACTCAGGATTGTTGACAGTGAGATGATTGGTTGCTTTACATCACAGGGAGCCCTCATGTCTGTGTTTCCTTCTGGCTCTCCCTTTTAGTTATGCTGTTACAGTTAGTCCTGCCGGAGTCCCTGCTTGCACTTTGCACTAAATATACATGTTTGACTGTGACCAGACCTAACTGTTATCTCTCCATCTCCTCTCTCTCTCTCCCTCTCTCCTTTTCCCTCTCCCTGTCTCTGTCGAGCTATACATGTCGCTCCTGAGCTGCCAGTGATCCAGACCCCTCTGCCCTCTGGACCCGTCTAACTCGTCCTGGAGTCGTGCTTCTGGTTGGAGATCTCGTCGCATGGATGCCCCGTGTGGTCTGCTTGGGATGCGTGTGGTGACCGGGGACGGATTCACTTTACCATGAAGACTGTCCTGTCCTCGACAGCTGTTCTCTGGGGACCTGAGACTTTAGTCGCTCGATAGTTCAGGACTGGAATTTCCTACAGTCTACCTGAGCCTCCAGTAACAAACTGGACTCCATTTAATTTAAACACATCTCCTGTTATACTGAACTTCCAGTCTTACACATTATTATGCTGATCAATCCTTGCTATCCGTTTTCACCCAGATGAGGATGGGTTCCCTGTTGAGTCTGGTTCCTCTCAAGGTTTCTTCCTATTAACATCTCAGGGAGTTTTTCATTGCCATCGTCGCCCTCGG
This sequence comes from Clarias fuscus, assembly GCA_030347435.1. NCBI lineage: Eukaryota > Metazoa > Chordata > Actinopteri > Siluriformes > Clariidae > Clarias > Clarias fuscus. Next base: position 28,514,555 of record CM059220.1, read on the forward strand.
CTTGCTCATCAGGGACAATCTTTTGATTCATACTGTACACATTCACATTTCATACAAACTTAATTCTTTTGATTGTGTAAAGCTGCTTTGCGACAATGTCAATTGTTAAAAGCGCTATACAAATAAAATTGAATTGAATGGAATGAAGTTTCGTCTTAAAACGACTCCAGCACTGTTAATTCAGTGGTAAAAATATGAACTAATCCCAGTAAAAAATATTCAGTTTAGCTTGGGTAAAATTGACACTCTAGCTGGTTTAAATGTTAAAGTGCTGGGTTACTTTATTTGACACAACCAGTGGGTAAATTAACTCTCTTGCTGGGGTGACACATTCCACTTGATTTAGTAGATTAAACCCGTTTGTTTTCAAAAAAAGTTCCAAAACTTCACATAATGTAAATAGATTACAGAATAAGAAAATAGCTCAATTTAACTCAAAGTCTTAGACAGAACCATAAAATCCCAAGGTGACAATTTATGTAAAACAATAAAACCAAGAGGCCTCTGTAAATAATTGCATTTATTTTTTTTGCATTTAATACAATGTTTAAACACTTTTTATAGACGTTTTTGTTATTTAACCATTAGTTTAACTATTACCATTTAATTCATTTTCAAAATGACATTAAGAACAAGAACAATAAAACGTAAAAAAATATTGATTAAATGTGGGCTAAAAAACTGTTGTCCTAAAAAACAGATGAGGACTTGTTTCCATTAATCTGATATACAGTTTGCTGTTGAAACTCCCAGATGAGAAAACACTGCTTTGCATAGTTATCAAAGACAAAGAAACTTTAAAATAAACATCAACAGCCTCCACCAAAGAGTCCGTCTCAATAGCATTGCCTCCAACAATAGCGAACGTCTGACAGTCCCGCTTGTCTGATCCTCGAGGCACAAAACATGCCAGTCATCTCCATATTTTGCAGATATTCCACGATGTTAGTTCACCTGTGGGTTACACACCATCACTTAGCGTTGCAAAATAACTGACATTTACGTCAAGCATTTTTGTAAATGACGTCCAGCTACATATGGATTTAATGCAAAACATGTTTTTCCACTTAAAAATACACAGAATAATGTATGTGATGTAGACATGAATTTAGTGTCCATTTCTGATGAATTCTGAAAGGATGCAGATGTACTGTAGCTCATTTTCAACTATGACGCATTTTTTTTTAATAAAAAAAAACAAAAAACAGAACACATTAACTCCAGCATTTTTAGTGTAATATTGATTGTGAAAGTAACAGCATTTCCACACTTGTAATGAGAACTTGTACAATTAGGATTGAACAGTTTTGTGTCCATGAAAACCACCTGTGAGACTCATGTTACCTCAGCAGGACTGAATTTTGTTGAGCATCAGCACGTTTATGCGTTTTACATTTAGCATCTCAATTATTTTCCATTATAGCGACTAAATTTTCGAATGACATTTTAGAGTTAAACCCTGAATATGAAAAAACGAAATTAGATTAAAATTTTTGGATCTACAAGATGTTGATCATGGGAATCACATATGCTGCATTTTGAGAGATTTACAGTATATATGTAATCCCTAACTTACAAATTTCCCCATGTACAAAAACAGACTGTGGTTCACAGCAAACATTCATAGATGAGAACAGATCATGGAAGCAACTTGTGTATTGTACATTCATAGATGAAAGACACTTCAATACCAAATTTAAAAAAATCCATAACAGTTTACGGTCCAAGAAAGTGGAACACTGACAAAATGGCATCTGAGATTCCTCTCGCAAATTTGGTTTTCAATCCAAGTCAACATGTGCGTGCATGCGCATTTGAGAGGGTCATCCTAGACAACCCCCCCTCCTTGTAGGGGGTGGTTCTTTTTGATCTACATTTTTTGGATTGTGGAACAAATCATTGGAACTTCCAAGGATCAGCTTTTGTAGACATCTCAATGAACTCACTCTGCAGCCTGAGGCACGTTTATGGTTTTTGGCCAAATGTTGGCAGTGTCAGGAAAGTTTTGGTATTATTTGGTACATTATATAGATTAAGTCAAAGGCTTACAAGACAGTCGGTCCGAACTTCCGAATATGTTCCTGGAATGTAACAAGGTCACAAGTAGGGGGACTTCTTAATTCAACCTTCAGTGTGGGCACCTTAAAAATTCAAGTTTTCCCTTTAAAAGGACACTCATTTAAACATTAATGAAAGATCTGGAATTTAATTTCACACTTCTACCAAAAGGTTAATTCAACCTTTCCATTTCCACTAAGAAACTCAGGACAATTGGCTCTAAACGCAGTCAGGACACTGCAGACGTTCACAAATTGAGACACAGCTAACAAAGACGAGCCAACAAGATGTTTTCAGGAATCTGACATTTATTCAGAGTCATTCACTTGAGGATTCATTATCTGAACTTGTGCACAGACGAAGACCAAGCGAAGCAAGAGCATTGAGAAATTAAATTGTTGAAATTCCCTCAGTGTCCATTTCCTAGGGGTGGGAAGAGAGGTAGGGGAAAAAGTCAGCAAGAGTCCAACATCACATTTGAGATAACTTCCTACTTGGGTTGTTTTTAGTTTATTAAAGCTCACCATGTCAGTGAAAACATGAATTCTTCCCGGTACTGAATAAACAAACAGTTTAAGTGTCACACTGGAGACTCCTTCCATAAACGTTCCTACTTGTTGGAGCACAGATCATGTTTAGAAGTTACCTCTTCCTGTCATCCAGTTCACACTGCTAGCATTCCCAATCCAGATCCTGCATCCAACTCATTTTCGTCCCGCAACATCGCTTTCACAGGGTGACGGACAGCATGAAAACCTGCGTATAGGACGATGATAAACTCCAAAAACATACAAGACACCCAACCACGCACACACTTCAGTGTAAGGGAGAATTAGGTCACGTGCACTCACCTGGCTCCCGATGCACGTCTCGCGCTGGGAGAGCGCCTGTGTCCCCCTTATGCGCATGCGCCACCGAGGAGCCAAACGCTACGGCAAAAGAGAGATTATGTGTGTGAGAGAGAAGCAGCGCGTGTAGTTATAACAGACAAAAATAAAAATAAACCACGTGCACGTTTGAGAAGAGAGAGCTCGTGAGTGTGGTTTAAAGCTTACACTGTGAGAGAAGCGCGAGGAAGACCGCGAACACCGACAGGCTCGTGCCGCACATCATGGTACTTCAGTGTGTAGCGTTTAAACGACAAACAAGCTCGAGCTCGAACAGCCCGATAAATAGGCTCGCGGTCCATCATCTCTCCTCACCTGGATTCACCTCACCTGGACATCGTTAGAGCAGTCAGCCAATCAGCGCGCTGCTGCCGCCACCTAGCGTCCGGTCCCGGGAAGTGACTCCAGTGCGACATGTTTCATCAGCTTTCTGAAATTTCAGTTTCACACCTCACCTTACCGACATATACATTCCACATGTGATCATTTAAGTAGTGCTGATATATTTTTTTAAATTACACATGAAGCTTTTCCACTGAAAATATTGAATTACAGAGTATTAGTACCCACAAAGAGTTTGTAGAAAAAATTTAAATGTAAAATCTGAAAATAATCTGATGAGTTTTAATGTATTTACTGATATAATTATTTCAGGTTGAAGCCCATTACATGTCTGCCTGTGTTTCTGTATGGCAGAACTCTCTGTATGACTTATTAATCCAAAGATAAATAAATTAGTTGAGGAGATGTCCAATGAAGTAGTATCCCCTGGCCTCATCCCAATGTGACATGGTGACATATCTTACAGCAGTTTACAGTCTCTGAACCAGCTTTACGGACAATTGGAGTACAATGGAGGGCAAAGCTGGACTGTTAGGGCGGGACGGTGTCCATCCTGATTGGGAAGGTGCTGCTCTCATTTCTTGTAGTACAACACAGTCTCAGAACAGTCCTAGTTAATCCCAGGCCAGGGAGCAGACAAACAGGCTAGTCCAACCGTCTGCTAGCTGCACTCAGGTTTCATCATATTGAGTCTGTGTCTGTTCTCCAAGCTAATCGAAAATTTAGAAGGACTCAAAGTCTTTTTTAGTAATTTAATATTGCAATCAAAAATTCAGAGCACACTGAATACACAGCCAGCACATCTGATCTGAAGCTAGGACTGTTAAATATATTTATATTTAAATATAAATGTTAGATCTCTCACATCTAAAGCAGTTATTGTTAATAAAACTGTCACAGATCAGGAGTTTGATATATTATGTTTAACAGAAACCTGGATTAAACAGTATGTAGCTTTAAATGAAGCTAGTCCTCCTGGATACAGCCACATATACTAGCCTCGGCTAACTGGTGGAGGACGAGGCATCGCAGTTATTTACAATGATAATCTGACTATCGTACATAAATTAAATGCATTTGAATGTTATAATAAAAAAAGTCATATGTCACAAATATGAAGTCAGCTCAGTCGATCCAGCTAATTATCACTTACAGACCTCCAGGGCCGTACTTGGAATTTCTGTGAATTTGCAGATTCTCTCAAACCTGGTCATTTCTGTAGACAAAGCATTAATTGCTGGAGATTTTAATATTAATTCAGAGAATTGAGAAGACCCTCCGAGTATTCATGTTCATACTCAGAATCAGTGCATAGTAGGACCCACTCATAAAGCAAGTCACATTTTATATTGAATAAGATTCTTTGGGTTAAGTATAAGAAATAATCACAACTCAACAGCCTGAAGTTCTCAGACTTGCATTCATTATTTCACATGCTCTTGTCTTGTTTAAAGTGGTTTATAGTAATAATGGTCCCAAGTTCAAATCCCACAAACACCAAGTCATCCCTGTTGGGAACTTAAGCACAGCCCTTAACCCTCAACTGCTCATATGTATAATGGAAATATATATATTTTTAAAGTCACTCTGGATAAGGGCACCTGCTAAATTCCTAAATGTAAACTATCACACAGAGCTTTCAGTAGTCTCCCAGAGTTAGCAACTATGATTGGTTCACTGTCTGAACCCACAGAACTCAATCAGGTGACTGAATTTATAAACAAAGTTGAGTGCATTTAACAGCAATTTATTTGAAAAGTTCACTTCACTTTTGTTTCTATTAAACGTTAATTCTTGAATAAGTTATAACCAAGGCCAGTCATGTTTAATACTGAAAGCTTATGGATGCACAGCTGTAAGGTTAAACAGCTGTGCATCCATAAGAAAACCACTTGTTGGTGAAACTCATTACACACTTTACCTCAGCAGGATTGGATTTTGTCACCCATCAGCATGTCCATGAGTTTATTTTATTTTTTACATTTAGCACCTCAACAGCAATTGTCCATTATAGCAGCTTTTCCAGTGATGTTTTGGTGTTATACATTTGAATTTTTCACAAACATTCATGGCAGATTACAACCGAGTCTACTGTACCTTTATCCTGGGAATCCATGCTGACTGAGGTCAATATATTCAAGTGAAAGTTGAAGTAATCTTAAATACAAATATTTCCTTTTTAAAAAAAGGACACAACAGCACTCATTTAAACATTAAGAAAAGATCTGGAATTTCTTACACTTGCTCCAAAAAGTGGTAATTTAACCATCTAATTTCCACCAAGAAACTTAGGATACTTGGCTCTAAAGGCAGCCAGGACACTACAGACATTCACACATTGAGATGCAACCAACAAGACCTTTTCAGGAATCTGACATTTATTCAGTCGTTGTCCGTGAACTTGTGCACAGATGAAGACCAAGCAAGGCAAGAGCATCGAGGAATGAAACTTTTGAACTTCCCTCAGTGTCCATTTCCTAGGGGCGAGAAGGGATGCATGTCACATCACATTTTAGAGATTAAATTAAAAAAAAAAAAAAGGACAAGTAGGAAGTTAATCACTAAAGCTCACCATGTCAATGAAACCACAAAATTAAATTCCTGTATTGAGAAAGTTAGTGAGTGAAAGTTCTCTTCCAGTCATCCAGTTCACACTGCTAGCATTCCCAATCCAGATCCTGCAACCAAGTCATTTTCATCCCGCAACATCGCTTTCACAGGGTGACGGACAGCATGAAAACCTGCGTATAGGACGATGATAAACTCCAAAAACAAACAAGACACCCAACCACGCACACACTTCAGTGGAAGGGAGAATTAGGTCACGTGCACTCACCTGGCTCCGGATGCACGTCTCGCGCTGGAAGGGCACCTGTGTCCCCCTTATGCGCATGCGCCACCGAGGAGCCAAACGCTACGGCAAAAGAGAGATTATGTGTGTGAGAGAGAAGCAGCGCGTGTAGTTATAACAGACAAAAATAAAAAGAAACCACGTGCACGTTTGAGAAGAGAGAGCTCGTGAGTGTGGTTTAAAGCTTACACTGTGAGAGAAGCGCGAGGAAGACCGCGAACACCGACAGGCTCGTGCCGCACATCATGGTACTTCAGTGTGTAGCGTTTAAACGACAAACAAGCTCGAGCTCGAACAGCCCGATAAATAGGCTCGCGGTCCATCATCTCTCCTCACCTGGATTCACCTCACCTGGACATCGTTAGAGCAGTCAGCCAATCAGCGCGCTGCTGCCGCCACCTAGCGTCCGGTCACGGGAAGTGACTCCAGTGCGACATGTTTCATCAGCTCCAATCGGACATGTTAAAATGTTTAGTGCAAACGAAACTGCGAACGGGCCTCGCTGGAGTGTGAAAAAAATGGAGCTCGAAGAAGGAATTATATATTTATTATCATTATTATTGAGGACGACATATATTAGATAGTAAAATGACAACAACAACAAAAAACATTTTCATTTAATCAGGAAATCCTTAATATATAATCATCTGTAAAAAACAAACAAACAAAAAAACATCTCCGTACATCTTTAATCAATTATTGTTATAATTAATCTTTAAAAATTTTTTTTTTTTTTTTTACAAATTATACACGTTTCAATGGTATGTTTTATATTGGTATCAGATTTAGTTTTAATAAATATTCAACATTTAATGTCCATAGTGCAATGTTTTCACGGCAGCAGTGGCAGGTATCCGAGGGGCTTATGTTACCATGGTAACGCATGGAGGAAGTTAGCTTTTCTCATTAATATCTATTGGTGCAGGTGTTTGTTTACATTGAGCGAGTAGCTTATTTTAATTAAAACTCAATCGGCACGGATCTGTGCTAGAAATGACTGATTTAAAAATCATAATTCCTTACCACTTACAGATATGAATACAGTATTTACCCAACATTAATACAAGATTAACAGTGTCTGACATACTGGAATCAAGATTATCCATAAAATCTATAATATCTATATAGATCAGGGGTGCGCAATTATTTTTCCCCAGGGGCCAAATGAGAAGCAGAAAATATTGTAGAGGGCCGGATGCTTCGTCTCGTAATGCCGACTCACATTGTACTCCATAAACACGGCGACCTGCTCTCCACAAACTAAACACACCCCTGACTTCAGTAAATAAATATTTAGTAGTCCATATTTTCTTGAAACCACAGCCTTCAGCGTCCACCTTTCTTTTTTTGTCATGTGCAAACATTCTGAAGGGATACCATTACAATGACTTGTTGCTAATCACATGGACTCGGACTTGTTTCAGAGTACCTGTACGTAAACGACGCACGCACACAGTAAACAGGTTCCAAAGTAAAAGCACTGCTGTTTTACTCCATGCATTATGCAAAATTTTGAAAGTAGGTTTTATTTTCTTAATTCCAAGCAACCTTTCATGGGCCAGTCAGAGTTGGGCCGCGGGCCGTATTTGGCCCCCGGGCCTTAAAATTCTCGGGTCTGATATAGAGTAACTAAAAGAAGGTATATCATACAATTTCAGTGACAACCAGCTGTGTACATCAGATCAAGAAGACTTAAGAAATGGGCATTAAAAAAAATGGGTTTCTTTTATTTCGGGGACAATGAGAATGATACATAAAGGGAAAGGGACTTTTTTTTACTCCAATATTTACTCTTACAATACAGAATTTAAAGTTTCCAAAATGTTTTTGTTTAAAAAACAGTTTAATTTGTCTGTTATTGCAGTTTTTGTCTAATAAATTAACATCACCAATTTGAAAGGAACAAAAAGAAGGCTTTCCCCAAGAAAATAGCATACAACCTTTCGAAGAAGAGGAATAGGGCCTGCTTTGCACACTTTCTCTTACCCTTTTTTATGTACTGATCCTGTATTTTCTAATAAAATCTTTGTAAGATGGTATTTGTCCATCAGAACTCAATAAATCATCAACAGATTTTGCACCACACCAGTCAGCTTTATACAGAGCCCTGTTATTACACAATAACAAATTGTGTGGAGAAAAATTGTGGGTAAATAACATTTTCCCAAAAAACACTTGTTTTTGAAAGTCAGATAACTTTACTGGAATTTTAGCCATCTTATGTCCACACATACAGTATAGAGGCATCATATAGAGTGAGGCTGAGAAATGCACTCTTTTTTATCCATTTGTTTCTAAAAGATGCTATTACAGGTTCAGGTCCCATGGCTCTTAGACCCCTATTTTCATAATCCTTGACTAACTGAGATTTGCATACATAATGAGTTTTATTCTTCCATATAAATTTAAATATCTCACTCACTCACTCATCGTCATTACTGCTAAGGGTCGCGGGGAGCCTGGAGCCTATCCCAGGAAACTTAGGGCAAGAGGCAGGCTACACCCTGGACAGGGTGCCAATCCATCGCAGGGCACACAGACATACACACACTCACACACTCATTCACACACTACGGGCAATTTGGGAATGCCAATTAGCCTAACCTACATGTCTTTGGAATGTGGGAGGAAACCGGAGTACCCGGAGGAAACCAACCAAGCACAGGGAGAACATGCAAACTCCATGCACACAGAGACGGGAATCGAGCCTGGCCGGGGATCGAACCCGGACCCTGGAGGTGCATGGCGATAGTGCTAACCACTATACCACCGTGCTGCCTAAATTTAAATATTATAGAGTTAAATGATTTTATTGCTTTTGATGAAGTATAAAGGGAATGACACATATAAATAAGCTTCGATAAACTTTCTGTTTTAGACAATAAGATTTGACCCAATAAGAATAAATCACATGTAAGCCAATGATTCAAAGATTTCTGAACAGCTTTTATTTTTGGAGTAAGATTTAAATATATCATGTGGGTTCTTTGAAATCACAAGACCAAAGAACTTTATTTCATTTTCCACTAGAATTTTAACTATGTTGGAAAAGTCGCAATCATGAACAGCAAAAAAGTCAGTCCAGATGCTTTAGAAAATGAGCTTTTTTTATCAGTTGGTGTTGAAACCATATTCTTGTTTTTAACACACAGGATTGTATCATCAGCGAATTGGCTAATTATAAATTTCCACCCCGAAATTTCAATACCTTGTATATCTGAGTAGTGCTTAAAAAATATTGTCAGCAATTATGCAACTAAGATAAATAAAGGAGGGCTGATTGGACATCCCTGTAGGATACCCCGTTTAACTGAGAACCTTCTCGAAAGGCCGCTTCTTAGGGATATACTGGTATTTATATCATTGTAAAGCATTTGAATAATATTGCAAAAATTTGTTCCAAAACCTAAAGGTTCTTAAAGTCTTGAACAGAAAGGAGAAGGAGTGCTCTAAAGAATCAAATGTTTAAAAAAAAAAATCTAAGAATAAAATAAAGGTTCCATGAGAGATCAGTGAATTATAATCAAGCATATCTAAAACTAAGCAAGTATGATTATGAATGTGTCTTCTTTTTATAAATGCTGACAGATTTTTCCATCAATTATCTTAAAAAGTCCAGTCTTTAATCTGTTATCATAAACACATGCAAAAGTCTATAGTCACAGCAAAGAAGTGTTATGGGCCTCCAACTGTCCAAGGACATTTTATCTTTGTTTGGTTTGGTAATCAGTGTAATTATAACCTGTTTCATTGTTGGTGACAAAACAGAATTATTAATACACTCCTTAAAAGCATTGCATATCAAATCTTTAATAACACCCCAAAATAATTTATAAAACACTGTTGTGAGGCCGTCTGGACTTGGTGACTTTCCGCTAGACATTTGAGAAACAGCAATATCTAATTCAGCTATAGAAATGTCTGCTTCGGTTATATCTTTGAAATTCTTATCAATGTTTAGGATCCAATTTTTTATTAAGTCCAGAAAGGGCTCTGCCTCATGATTACTGAAAACAGACTCATAAAGGTTTTTATAAAACTTTAAAATATTATTATCAATCTTCTCCTGATCCTCACTCAAACAATTTCCAATGTATAGTTTATTTATAGCTTTCTTAGCCTGTCCAGGCGGCGGGTGGTGAAGAGCCATGTGTCTAACATCCAGCAGCTCTGTGATATCATCATGGAGGGGTGGAAGAGGATTCCCCAAATGTTCATCAAGCTACTATCAAGCTGACAAACACGTGAACATGATGAATAGGTCATGTGATTTTGCATGGTTTAGCGATGTAAAGCCGTTACTCACTTTTGTCGCCAGCTACTTTAATAATGATGGCTATATGTTGAGTTATTTTCAGAGGACATTAAATCTACACTGTTATACAAACAAAGAAGTATTCCGTCACAAGTATGTCATCCAGGTATGTAGGTGATGTTTCCTGGGTTGCTTATGGTATACTGCAGCTTATGGTAGCGTGGCTTTTTTTAGAATGAAGGGCCGTTCGAAGTCCTGTCCTGTTTCTGGCATGTGCTTCTATGGTAGGAGGCACTGCAAGGTGTTGTAGTTGTCTGTATTGGTTCGCATGTTGGCTGTATTTGTCTGTATTTATTCAGATTCAGGGTTGCGTGGAACAGGTTCGGATGTCTACGATATGGGTACTCATTGGATGTTGCTTTGCCCGGCGCTAACCATATTTTGCCTAAACGCGGTTTTTGCTGTCGTTCGGAACTAGCTTCGGTGCCCTGAATCAGTTTCTGATGTTTGTATTTATGTTTTTTGCTGTATTGCAGTGTGCCGTGTTAATGTCATTTGTTTTGAGTGTTATAAGTATATTGATGTTCATTTTCTTGGTTTTTTTTTTTTTTGATTGAGTTCTCCTTTTGTTGTGTGTGTGTGAAGTGTTATGTTAGTGTGATTGTTGTGTTTGTGGGATTTGTTTTTATGTATGTTGTAATAAATTTATAAGTTTTTATATCCGCGTCTCCTGCCGCCTCATTGAGAACAAACCTGTGTTGCTTAAACGAAAGGATAACTTAATTATATTGTATATATATTTCCTGGTGAAATTCCAGAGTGGTGTAATCATTAGGTAACAATTTCTCTCTCTCTTAAGCCTCAGTGTTCCGTCACAAGAAGATATACTAAAATGTTTGCTGAAATTAAAGGGGTGTGCTCACTTTTGTCAGATACTGTATATTCACTAGAATGTAGTTACAATCATTAAGATCTGTAACAATAATAAGTCAATGGCCAACAACATTTACGCTTTATGTTATTCCTTAACCCCCTAAAATGTATTGATAATAAAGAAAGCAACTTACCATGAAATCTAAGTGAGCTAACAAACAAAGGATTGCAATAAACATAGTAAACTTCTAGAAGCATCAAAATACTGTTAAACCAAATCGTTGAAGTGATCGTTTACACTTGTACTGTATCTTTCCTGCTCTCAACATGATGCCCACTTCTTTAAGGTGACAATGTCCATTAATCCTGACTTTTTTTCCCTCAAGTTCGCACTCGAAAGATGATTATAGTCACGATGGAAATCTAATTTACGAGTAAGGTTTGGAATGGCATTAAGAAGGACACTGTTAGAAATATCAGTGACCTTCTCACAGATGACTTTGTAACCTCTTTCAAGGTTGGGTATTTGATGTGTATCTGTTTGTGATGTAGAAAACAACTTTTTACTAATTAAATTACTTCATCCTCGTCCATCCATTCAGTGTCTTCCGCACAGGTCACAGGGATATTTGTGGTCGTTGCTAGTTCCAGCCATAATCCACTCGTGTGACAGAAGAAGATTGAATATAATATAATTAAAAGTTTATCAAAACAGAACAAAAAATCACAAATAAATAGGTACAGTTTAGCTGTAAATTCTAAGGCTTGGAAAAAAAACTAAAACGTCAATTTGAATTCCAAAAAAAGGTTGGAGAGCCTGCGGAAGTTCTACTGCTCACTCCACCAACCCCAGATCATCACACTGTATATGTGGAGGGTAAAACTGAAATTTCAGAAAGCTGATGAAACATGTCGCACTGGAGTCACTTCCCGTGACCGGACGCTAGGTGGCGGCAGCAGCGCGCTGATTGGCTGACTGCTCTAACGATGTCCAGGTGAGGTGAATCCAGGTGAGGGGAGATGATGGACCGCGAGCCTATTTATCGGCCTGTTCGAGCTCGAGCCTGTTCGTCGTTTAAACGCTACACACTGAAGTACCATGATGTGCGGCACGAGCCTGTCGGTGTTCGCGGTCTTCCTCGCGCTTCTCTCACAGTGTAAGCTTTAAACCACACTCACGAGCTCTCTCTTCTCAAACGTGCACGTGGTTTCTTTTTATTTTTGTCTGTTATAACTACACGCGCTGCTTCTCTCTCACACACATAATCTCTCTTTTGCCGTAGCGTTTGGCTCCTCGGTGGCGCATGCGCATAAGGGGGACACTGGTGCCCTTCCAGCGCGAGACGTGCATCGGGAGCCAGGTGAGTGCACGTGACCTAATTCTCCCTTCCACTGAAGTGTGTGCGTGGTTGGGTGTCTTGTTTGTTTTTGGAGTTTATCATCGTCCTATACGCAGGTTTTGATGCTGTCCGTCACCCTGTGAAAGCGATGTTGCGGGATGAAAATGACTTGGTTGCAGGATCTGGATTGGGAATGCTAGCAGTGTGAACTGGATGACAGGAAGAGGTAACTTTCACTCACTAACTTTCTCAATACAGGATGGAAGAATTTAATTTTGTGGTTTCATTGACCTGGTGAGCTTTAATGATTAACTTCCTACTTGTGCTTTTTTTTTTTAAGTTAATCTCTAAAATGTGGTGTGACATGCATCCCTTCTTGCCTCTAGGAAATGGACACTGAGGGAAGTTCAAAAGTTTCATTCCTCGATGCTCTTGCCTTGCTTGGTCTTCATCTGTGCACAAGTTCACGGACAACGACTGAATAAATGTCAGATTCCTGAAAAGGTCTTGTTGGTTGCATCTCAATGTGTGAATGTCTGTAGTGTCCTGGCTGCCTTTAGAGCCAAGTATCCTAAGTTTCTTGGTGGAAATTAGATGGTTAAATTACCACTTTTTGGAGCAAGTGTAAGAAATTCCAGATCTTTTCTTAATGTTTAAATGAGTGCTGTGTCCTTTTTAAAAAAAGGAAATATTTGTATTTAAGATTACTTCAACTTTCACTTGAATATATTGACCCCAGTCAGCATGGATTCCCAGGATAAAGGTACAGTAGACTCTGTTGTAATCTGCCATGAATGTTTGTGAAAAATTCAAATGTATAACACCAAAACATCACTGGAAAAGCTGCTATAATGGACAATTGCTGTTGAGGTGCTAAATGTAAAAAATAAAATAAACTCATGGACAGGCTGATGGGCAACAAAATCCAATCCTGCTGAGGTAAAGTGTGTAATGAGTTTCACCAACAAGTGGTTTTCTTATGGATGCACAGCTGTTTAACCTTACAGCTGTGCATCCATAAGCTTTCAGTATTAAAACATGACTGGCCTTGGTTATAACTTATTCAAGAATTAACGTTTAATAGAAACAAAAGTGAAGCGAACTTTTCAAATAAATTGCTGTTAAATGCACTCAACTTTGTTTATAAATTCAGTCACCTGATTGAGTTCTGTGGGTTCAGACAGTGAACCAATCATAGTTGCTAACTCTGGGAGACTACTGAAAGCTCTGTGTGGTAGTTTACATTTAGGAATTTAGCAGGTGACCTTATCCAGAGTGACTTAAAAAAAAAATCCATTATACATATGAGCAGTTGAGGGTTAAGGGCTGTGCTTAAGTTCCCAACAGGGATGACTTGGTGTTTGTCGGATTTGAACCTGGGACCATTATTACTATAAACCACTTTAAACAAGACAAGAGCATGTGAAATAATGAATGCAAGTCTGAACTTCAGCCTGTGGAGTTGTGATTAGTTCTTATACTTAACCCAAAGAATCTTATTCAATAAAATGTGACCTGCTTTATGAGTGGGTCCAACTACACACTGATTTAGAGTATGAACATGAATACTCAGAGGGTCTTCTCAATTCTCTGAATTAATATTAAAATTTCCAGCAATTAATGCTTTGTCTACAGAAATGACCAGGTTTGAGAGAATCTGCAAATTCACAGAAATTCCAAGTACGGCTCTGGAGGTCTATAAGTGATAATTAGCTGGATCGACTGAGCTGACTTCATATTTGTGACGTATAATTTTTTTTTATTATAACATTCAAATGCATTCAATTTATGTACGATAGTCAAATTATCATTGTAAATAACTGCGATGCCTCGTCCTCCACCAGTTAGCCAAGGCTAGTATATGTGGCTGTATCCAGGAGGACTAGCTTCATTTAAAGCTACATACTGTTTAATCCAGGTTTCTGTTAAACATAATATATCAAACTCCTGATCTGTGACAGTTTCATTAACAATAACTGCATTAGATGTGAGAGATCTAACATTTATATTTAAATATAAATATATTTAACAGTCCTAGCTTCAGATCAGATGTGCTGGCTGTGTATTCAGTGTGCTTTGAATTTTTGATTGCAATATTAATTAAATTACTAAAAAAGACTTTCTGAGTCTTTCTAAATTTTCGATTAGCTTGGAGAACAGACACAGACTCAATATGATGAAACCTGAGTGCAGCTAGCAGACGGTTGGACTAGCCTGTTTGTCTGCTCCCTGGCCTGGGATTAACTAGGACTGTTCTGAGACTGTGTTGTACTACAAGAAATGAGAGCAGCACCTTCCCAATCAGGATGGACACCGTCCCGCCCTAACAGTCCAGCTTTGCCCTCCATTGTACTCCAATTGTCCTTAAAGCTGGTTCAGAGACTGTAAACTGCTGTAAGATATGTCACCATGTCACATTGGGATGAGGCCAGGGGATACTACTTCATTGGACATCTCCTCAACTAATTTATTTATCTTTGGATTAATAAGTCATACAGAGAGTTCTGCCATACAGAAACACAGGCAGACATGTAATGGGCTTCAACCTGAAATAATTATATCAGTAAATACATTAAAACTCATCAGATTATTTTCAGATTTTACATTTAAATTTTTTCTACAAACTCTTTGTGGGTACTAATACTCTGTAATTCAATATTTTCAGTGGAAAAGCTTCATGTGTAATTTAAAAAAATATATCAGCACTACTTAAATGATCACATGTGGAATGTATATGTCGGTAAGGTGAGGTGTGAAACTGAAATTTCAGAAAGCTGATGAAACATGTCGCACTGGAGTCACTTCCCGGGACCGGACGCTAGGTGGCGGCAGCAGCGCGCTGATTGGCTGACTGCTCTAACGATGTCCAGGTGAGGTGAATCCAGGTGAGGAGAGATGATGGACCGCGAGCCTATTTATCGGGCTGTTCGAGCTCGAGCCTGTTCGTCGTTTAAACGCTACACACTGAAGTACCATGATGTGCGGCACGAGCCTGTCGGTGTTCGCGGTCTTCCTCGCGCTTCTCTCACAGTGTAAGCTTTAAACCACACTCACGAGCTCTCTTCTCAAACGTGCACGTGGTTTATTTTTATTTTTGTCTGTTATAACTACACGCGCTGCTTCTCTCTCACACACATAATCTCTCTTTTGCCGTAGCGTTTGGCTCCTCGGTGGCGCATGCGCATAAGGGGGACACAGGCGCTCTCCCAGCGCGAGACGTGCATCGGGAGCCAGGTGAGTGCACGTGACCTAATTCTCCCTTCCACTGAAGTGTGTGCGTGGTTGGGTGTCTTGTATGTTTTTGGAGTTTATCATCGTCCTATACGTAGGTTTTCATGCTGTCCGTCACCCTGTGAAAGCGATGTTGCGGGACGAAAATGAGTTGGATGCAGGATCTGGATTGGGAATGCTAGCAGTGTGAACTGGATGACTGGAAGAGGTAACTTCTAAACATGATCTGTGCTCCAACAAGTAGGAACGTTTATGGAAGGAGTCTCCAGTGTGACACTTAAACTGGGTTTTTTTTTTTTTTTCAGTACCGGGAAGAATTCATGTTTTCACTGACCCAAGTAGGAAGTTATCTCAAATGTGATGTTCGACTCTTGCTGACTTTTTCCCCTACCTCTCTTCCCACCCCTAGGAAATGGACACTGAGGGAATTTCAACAATTTAATTTCTCAATGCTCTTGTTTCGCTTGGTCTTCGTCTGTGCACAAGTTCAGATAATGAATCCTCAAGTGAAGGACTCTGAATAAATGTCAGATTCCTGAAAACATCTTGTTGGCTTGTCTTTGTTAGCTGTGTCTCAATTTGTGAACGTCTGCAGTGTCCTGACTGCGTTTAGAGCCAATTGTCCTGAGTTTCTTAGTGGAAATGGAAAGGTTGAATTAACCTTTTGGTACAAGTGTGAAATTAAATTCCAGATCTTTCATTAATGTTTAAATGAGTGTCCTTTTAAAGGGAAAACTTGAATTTTTAAGGTGCCCACACTGAAGGTTGAATTAAAAAGTCCCCCTACTTGTGACCTTGTTACATTCCAGGAACATATTCGGAAGTCCGGACCGACTGTCTTGTAAGCCTTTGACTTAATCTATATAATGTACCAAATAATACCAAAACTTTCCTGACACTGCCATCATTTGGCCAAAAACCATAAACGTGCCTCAGGCTGCAGAGTGAGTTCATTGAGATGTCTACAAAAGCTGATCCTTGGAAATTCCAATTTGTTCCACAATCCAAAAAAGTAGATCAAAAAGAACCACCCCCTACAAGGAGGAAGGGGGGTTGTGTAGAATGACCCTCTCAAATGAGCATGCACGCACATGTTGACTTGGCTTGAAAACCAAGTTTGCGAGGGGAATCTCAGCTGCCATTTTGTCAGTGTTCCACTTTCTTGGACTGTAAACTGTTTTGGATTTTTATAATTTGGTATTGAAGTGTCCACTTCATCTATGAATGTACAATACACAAGTTACTTCCATGATCTGTTCTCCTCTATGAATGTTTGCTGTGAACCACAGTCCGTTTTTGTACATGGGGAAATTTGTAAGTTAGGGATTAAATGTATACTGTATCTCTCAAAATGCAGCATATGTGATTCCCATGATCAACATCTTATAGATCCAAAAATTGTAATCTAATTTCGTTTTTGCATATTCAGGGTTTAACTCTAAAATGTCATTGGAAAATTTAGTCGCTATAATGGAAAATAATTGAGCTGCTAAATGTAAAACGCATGAACGTGCTGATGCTCAACAAAATTCAGTCCTGCTGAGGTAACATGAGTCTCACAGGTGGTTTTCATGGACACAAAACTGTTCAATCCTAATTGTACAAGTTCTCATTACAAATGTGGAAATGCTGTTACTTTCACAATCAATATTACAAAACACGTTTTGCATTAAATCCATATGTAGCTGGATGTCATTTACAAAAATGCTTGACGTAAATGTCAGTTATTTTGCAACGCTAAGTGATGGTGTGTAACCCACAGGTGAACTAACATCGTGGAATATCTGCAAAATATGGAGATGACTGGCATGTTTTGAGCCTTGAGAATCAGACAAGCGGGACTGCCAGATATTCGCTATTGTTGGAGGCAATGCTATTGAGACAGACTCTTTGGTGGAGGCTGTTGATGTTTATTTTAAAGTTTCTTTGTCTTTGATAAATACACAAAGCAGTGTTTTCTCATCTGGGAGTTTCTCCAGCATACTGTACATCAGATTAATGGAAACAAGTCCTCATCTGTTTTTTAGGACAACAGTTTTTTAGACCACATTTAATCTATTTTTTTTACGTTTTATTGTTCTTGTTCTTAATGTCATTTTGAAAATGAATTAAATGGTAATAGTTAAACTAATAGTTAAATAACAAAAACGTCTATAAAAAGTGTTTAAACATTGTATTAAATGCAAAAAAAATAAATGCAATTATTTACAGAGGCCTCTTGGTTTTATTGTTTTACATAAATTGTCACCTTGGGATTTTATGGTTCTGTCTAAGACTTTGAGTTAAATTGAGCTATTTTCTTATTCTGTAATCTATTTACATTATGTGAAGTTGTGTACATTTTGGAACTTTTTTTGAAAACAAACCGGTTTAATCTACTAAATCAAGTGGAATGTGGTTGTGTCAAATAAAGTAACCCAGCACTTTAACATTTAAACCAGCTAGAGTGTCAATTTTACCCAAGCTAAACTGAATATTTTTTACTGGGATTAGTTCATATTTTTTTACCACTGAAAAAAAATGCTGAAGTGCTGAAGTCGTTTTAAGACAAAACTTCATTCAATTCAATTCAATTTTATTTGTATAGCGCTTTTAACAATTGACATTGTCGCAAAGCAGCTTTACACAATCAAAAGAATTAAGTTTGTATGAAATGTGAATGTGTACAGTATGAATCAAAAGATTGTCCCTGATGAGCAAGCCGAGGGCGACGATGGCAATGAAAAACTCCCTGAGATGTTAATAGGAAGAAACCTTGAGAGGAACCAGACTCAACAGGGAACCCATCCTCACCTGGGTGAAAACGGATAGCAGGGATTGATCAGCATAATAATGTGTAAGACTGGAAGTTCAGTATAACAGGAGATGTGTTTAAATTAAATGGAGTCCAGTTTGTTCCTGGAGGCTCAGGTAGACTGTAGGAAATTCCAGTCCTGAACTATCGAGCGACTAAAGTCACAGGTCCCCAGAGAACAGCTGTAGAGGACAGGACAGTCTTCATGGTAAAGTGAATCCGTCCCCGGTCACCACACGCATCCCAAGCAGACCACACGGGGCATCCATGCAACAAGATCTCCAACCAGAAGCAGGACTCCAGGACAAGTTAGACGGGTCCAGAGGGCAGAGGGGTCTGGATCACTGGCAACTCAGGAGCGACATGTATAGCTCGACAGAGACAGGGAGAGGGAAAAGGAGAGAGGGAGAGAGAGAGAGGAGATGGAGAGATAACAGTTAGGTCTGGTCACAGTCAAACATGTATAAGGTGAATGTATATTTAGTGCAAAGTGCAAGCAGGGACTCCGGCAGGACTAACTGTAACAGCATAACTAAAAGGGAGAGCCAGAAGGAAACACAGAGATGAGGGCTCCCTGAGATGTAAAGCAACCAATCATCTCACTGTCAACAATCCTGAGTGATCAATGAGAGTGGGGAAGACAGCATCTAAACATATCAGTTCACCAGAATACTCTACATCCATGTGTCCCCCAGATCTGCTCCTTTACCTAAGGCTAATCTATTTACAAAAATGCTTGGCTAAATAAATAGGTTTTTAGCCTAGACTTAAACACTGAGACTGTGTCTGAGTCCCGAACATTAATAGGAAGACTATTCCATAACTTTGTGGCTTTGTAAGAAAAAGCTCTGCCCCCTGCTGTAGTTTTAATAATACGTGGTACTGACAGGCAGCCTGCATTCTTTGATGGAAGTAGGCGTGGCAGATCGTAGGACACTAGCAGGTCACTCAAATACTGTGGCGCGAGACCATTTAGTGCTTTAAATGTCAAAAGTAGTATCTTAAAATCGATGCGCAATTTCACAGGGAGTCAATGCTGTGTGGATAAGATAGGGGTGATGTGCTCGTATCTTCTGGTTTTAGTGAGGACTCTCGCTGCTGCATTCTGTACTAACTGAAGCTTGTTTATACACCTAGTTGAACAACCAGACAATAACAACCAGGCGTTACAATAGTCCAACCTAGAGGTGATAAAAGCATGAACTAGTTTTTCTGCATCATTTAGTGACAATATGTTTCTAATCTTGGCAATATTTCTAAGGTGAAAGAAAGTGATCCTGGTGATATTATCTACATGTGCTTCAAACGAAAGGCTGGAATCTATAATCACACCAAGGTCTTTTACTGTTGCATTTGATGGAACAGAAAGGCCATCTAAAGTTACAGTGTGATCAGAAAGCTTACTTCTAGCTACTTGTGGTCCTATGACTAGAACTTCTGTCTTATCAGGATTAAGCAGAAGAAAATTTATTAACATCCAATCTCTTATGTCCTGCACACATTGCTCAATTTTAGTAAACTGTTTTTTCTCATCTGTGTTGCTGAGACATATAATTGTGTGTCATCAGCATAACAATGAAAACTAATACCATGTTTACGAATTATGTTGCCCAGAGGAAGCATGTAAAGGGAAAAAAGTAGTGGGCCTAAAACTAAACCCTGTGGAACACCAAACTCCACTTGAGAACATGAGGAATGGTCACCATCTAGATCTACAAACTGATAATGATCAGTCAAATAGGATCTGAGCCACAAGAGGGCCGTTCCCTTAATTCCTACTACATTTTCTAATCTGTGAAAAGTGCTGTCTCTGTGCTGTGATGAGGCCTAAATCCTGACTGATACAGTTCATTTATGCTATTTCTGTGTAGATGTGAACATAGCTGCAGTGATACTCCCTTGTCCAGAATCTTGGAAATAAAGGGAAGGTTTGATATCGGCCTGTAATTGGGAAGCTGACAGGGGTCAAGGTCAGGTTTCTTGATTAGCGGTTTAATAACTCCTAATTTAAAGGATTTGGGAACATACCCACTACTGAGTGACCAGTTAATTACTTTCAACAGGGGTTCTGTTATTGCTGGTACTATCTGCTTGAGAAAATGTGTCGGTATAGGATCTAATATACAGGTTGATGATTTTGAAGAAGAGATGAATGAAATTAGTTCTCTCGCTTCAAGGAGAGTAAGGTATTCTAGGTTCTGATGTGGTGTGGTTAGATCATCTGAATTACTTAAATTGTCTGGTTTCAAAGCCTGACATTTTTGCCTAATATTTATTATTTTGTTATTGAAAAAGTTCATTAAATCCTCACTACTGCATGATGTTGTTGTCTTCATCTTTGTCTGATCTACTTTTCAAATTTCTCATCGCTCACCCAGAACTGAGCAGGGAGTGTAATTTATTTGATGACGAAACAGGTACAACTTAGCGTTAAAGTAACACAAGGCATAAGGTATTCACCCTTACAGAATGTGATTTCTGTGTATTAATAAGTTAGAGAGAGAGTTCTCCCGTACAGAGAGACACACAGACATGTACGTGGACTTCAACGTGAAATAATAATATCACTGATTACATTAAAGATCATCAGATTATTTTTTAGCTTTAACATTTTAACTATTTGAAACTGAAATTTCAGAAAGCTGATGAAACATGTCGCACTGGAGTCACTTCCCGTGACCGGACGCTAGGTGGCGACAGCAGCGCGCTGATTGGCTGACTGCTCTAACGATGTCCAGGTGAGGTGAATCCAGGTGAGGGGAGATGATGGACCGCGAGCCTATTTATCGGCCTGTTCGAGCTCGAGCCTGTTCGTCGTTTAAACGCTACACACTGAAGTACCATGATGTGCGGCACGAGCCTGTCGGTGTTCGCGGTCTTCCTCGCGCTTCTCTCACAGTGTAAGCTTTAAACCACACTCACGAGCTCTCTCTTCTCAAACGTGCACGTGGTTTCTTTTTATTTTTGTCTGTTATAACTACACGCGCTGCTTCTCTCTCACACACATAATCTCTCTTTTGCCGTAGCGTTTGGCTCCTCGGTGGCGCATGCGCATAAGGGGGACACTGGTGCCCTTCCAGCGCGAGACGTGCATCGGGAGCCAGGTGAGTGCACGTGACCTAATTCTCCCTTCCACTGAAGTGTGTGCGTGGTTGGGTGTCTTGTTTGTTTTTGGAGTTTATCATCGTCCTATACGCAGGTTTTGATGCTGTCCGTCACCCTGTGAAAGCGATGTTGCGGGACGAAAATGAGTTGGTTGCAGGATCTGGATTGGGAATGCTAGCAGTGTGAACTGGATGACAGGAAGAGGTAACTTTCACTCACTAACTTTCTCAATACAGGATGGAAGAATTTAATTTTGTGGTTTCATTGACATGGTGAGCTTTAATGATTAACTTCCTACTTGTCCTTTTTTTTTTTTTTTTAAGTTAATCTCTAAAATGTGATGTGACATGCATCCCTTCTTGCCCCTAGGAAATGGACACTGAGGGAAGTTCAAAAGTTTCATTCCTCGATGCTCTTGCCTTGCTTGGTCTTCATCTGTGCACAAGTTCACGGACAACGACTGAATAAATGTCAGATTCCTGAAAAGGTCTTGTTGGTTGCATCTCAATGTGTGAATGTCTGTAGTGTCCTGGCTGCCTTTAGAGCCAAGTATCCTAAGTTTCCTGGTGGAAATTAGATGGTTAAATTACCACTTTTTGGAGCAAGTGTAAGAAATTCCAGATCTTTTCTTAATGTTTAAATGAGTGCTGTGTCCTTTTTTAAAAAAAGGAAATATTTGTATTTAAGATTACTTCAACTTTCACTTGAATATATTGACCTCAGTCAGCATGGATTCCCAGGATAAAGGTACAGTAGACTCTGTTGTAATCTGCCATGAATGTTTGTGAAAAATTCAAATGTTTAACACCAAAACATCACTGGAAAAGCTGCTATAATGGACAATTGCTGTTGAGGTGCTAAATGTAAAAAATAAAATAAACTCATGGACAGGCTGATGGGCAACAAAATCCAATCCTGCTGAGGTAAAGTGTGTGAGTTTCACCAACAAGTGGTTTTCTTATGGATGCACAGCTGTTTAACCTTACAGCTGTGCATCCATAAGCTTTCAGTATTAAAACATGACTGGCCTTGGTTATAACTTATTCAAGAATTAACGTTTAGTAGAAACAAAAGTGAAGCGAACTTTTCAAATAAATTGCTGTTAAATGCACTCAACTTTGTTTATAAATTCAGTCACCTGATTGAGTTCTGTGGGTTCAGACAGTGAACCAATCATAGTTGCTAACTCTGGGAGACTACTGAAAGCTCTGTGTGGTAGTTTACATTTAGGAATTTAGCAGGTGACCTTATCCAGAGTGACTTAAAAAAAAAAATCCATTATACGTATGAGCAGTTGAGGGTTAAGGGCTGTGCTTAAGTTCCCAACAGGGATGCCTTGGTGTTTGTGGGATTTGAACCTGGGACCATTATTACTATAAACCACTTTAAACAAGACAAGAGCATGTGAAATAATGAATGCAAGTCTGAACTTCAGCCTGTGGAGTTGTGATTAGTTCTTATACTTAACCCAAAGAATCTTATTCAATAAAATGTGACCTGCTTTATGAGTGGGTCCTACTATACACTGATTTAGAGTATGAACATGAATACTCAGAGGGTCTTCTCAATTCTCTGAATTAATATTAAAATCTCCAGCAATTAATGCTTTGTCTACAGAAATGACCAGGTTTGAGAGAATCTGCAAATTCACAGAAATTCCAAGTACGGCTCTGGAGGTCTGTAAGTGATAATTAGCTGGATCGACTGAGCTGACTTCATATTTGTGACATATAATTTTTATTTATTATAACATTCAAATGCATTCAATTTATGTACGATAGTCAGATTATCATTGTAAATAACTGCGATGCCTCGTCCTCCACCAGTTAGCCGAGGCTAGTATATGTGGCTGTATCCAGGAGGACTAGCTTCATTTAAAGCTACATACTGTTTAATCCAGGTTTCTGTTAAACATAATATATCAAACTCCTGATCTGTGACAGTTTCATTAACAATAACTGCATTAGATGTGAGAGATCTAACATTTATATTTAAATATAAATATATTTAACAGTCCTAGCTTCAGATCAGATGTGCTGGCTGTGTATTCAGTGTGCTCTGAATTTTTGATTGCAATATTAATTAAATTACTAAAAAAGACTGAGTCCTTCTAAATTTTCGATTAGCTCGGAGAACAGACACAGACTCAATATGATGAAACCTGAGTGCAGCTAGCAGACGGTTGGACTAGCCTGTTTGTCTGCTCCCTGGCCTGGGATTAACTAGGACTGTTCTGAGACTGTGTTGTACTACAAGAAATGAGAGCAGCACCTTCCCAATCAGGATGGACACCGTCCCGCCCTAACAGTCCAGCTTTGCCCTCCATTGTACTCCAATTGTCTATAAAGCTGGTTCAGACACTGTAAACTGCTGTAAGATATGTCACCATGTCACATTGGGATGGGGCCAGGGGATACTACTTCATTGGACATCTCAACTCATTTATTTATCTTTGGATTAATAAATCATACAAAGAGATCTGCCATACAGAAACACAGGCAGACATGTAATGGGCTTCAACCTGAAATAATTATATCAGTAAATACATTAAAACTAATCAGATTATTTTCAGATTTTACATTTTAATTTTTTCTACAAACTCTTTGTGGGTACTAATACTCTGTAATTCAATATTTTCAGTGGAAAAGCTTCATGTGTAATTTAAAAAAATATATCAGCACTACTTAAATGATCACATGTGGAATGTATATGTCGGTAAGGTGAGGTGTGAAACTGAAATTTCAGAAAGCTGATGAAATCTGTCGCACTGGAGTCACTTTCCTTGACCGGACGCTAGGTGGCGGCAGCAGCGCGCTGATTGGCTGACTGCTCTAACGATGTCCAGGTGCGGTGAATCCAGGTGAGGAGAGATGATGGACCGCGAGCCTATTTATCGGCCTGTTCGAGCTCGAGCCTGTTCGTCGTTTAAACGCTACACACTGAAGTACCATGATGTGCGGCACGAGCCTGTCGGTGTTCGCGGTCTTCCTCGCGCTTCTCTCGCAGTGTAAGCTTTAAACCACACTCACGAGCTCTCTCTTCTCAAACGTGCACGTGGTTTCTTTTTATTTTTGTCTGTTATAACTACACGCGCTGCTTCTCTCTCACACACATAATCTCTCTTTTGCCGTAGCGTTTGGCTCCTCGGTGGCGCATGCGCATAAGGGGGACACTGGTGCCCTTCCAGCGCGAGACGTGCATCGGGAGCCAGGTGAGTGCACGTGACCTAATTCTCCCTTCCACTGAAGTGTGTGCGTGGTTGGGTGTCTTGTATGTTTTTGGAGTTTATCATCGTCCTATACGCAGGTTTTCATGCTGTCCGTCACCCTGTGAAAGCGATGTTGCGGGACGAAAATGAGTTGGATGCAGGATCTGGATTGGGAATGCTAGCAGTGTGAACTGGATGACAGGAAGAGGTAACTTCTAAACATGATCTGTGCTCCAACAAGTAGGAACGTTTATGGAAGGAGTCTCCAGTGTGACACTTAAACTGTTTGTTCAGTACAGGGAAGAATTCATGTTTTCACTGACATGGTGAGGTTTAATAAACTAAAAACAACCCAAGTAGGAAGTTATCTCAAATGTGATCGACTCTTGCTGACTTTTTCCCCCTACCTCTCTTCCCACCCCTAGGAAATGGACACTGAGGGAATTTCAACAATTTAATTTCTCAATGCTCTTGTTTCGCTTGGTCTTCGTCTGTGCACAAGTTCAGATAATGAATCCTCAAATGAATGACTCTGAATAAATGTCAGATTCCTGAAAACATCTTGTTGGCTCGTCTTTGTTAGCTGTGTCTCAATTTGTGAACGTCTGCAGTGTCCTGACTGCGTTTAGAGCCAATTGTCCTGAGTTTCTTAGTGGAAATGGAAAGGTTGAATTAACCTTTTGGTACAAGTGTGAAATTAAATTCCAGATCTTTCATTAATGTTTAAATGAGTGTCCTTTTAAAGGGAAAACTAGAATTTTTAAGGTGCCCACACTGAAGGTTGAATTAAAAAGTCCCCCTACTTGTGACCTTGTTGCATTCCAGGAACATATTCGGAAGTCAGGAACCGACTGTCTTGTAAGCCTTTGACTTAATCTATATAATGTACCAAATAATAATACCAAAACTTTCCTGACACTGCCATCATTTGGCCAAAAACCATAAATGTGCCTCAGGCTGCAGAGTGAGTTCATTGAGATGTCTACAAAAGCTGATCCTTGGAAATTCCAATGATTTGTTCCACAATCCAAGAAATGTAGATAAAAAAGAACCACCACCTACAAGGAGGAGGAAGGGGGGGTTGTGTAGAATGACCCTCTCAAATGCACATGCGCGCACATGTTGACTTGGATTGACAACCAAGTTTGCGAGGGGAATCTCAGCTTCCATTTTGTCAGTGTTCCACTTTCTTGGACTGTAAACTGTTTTGGATTTTTTAAAATTTGGTATTGAAGTGTCCACTTCATCTATGAATGTAGAATACACAAGATGCTTCCATGATCTGTTCTCCTCTATGAATGTTTGCTGTGAACCACGGTCCGTTTTTGTACATGGGGAAATTTGTAAGTCAGGGTTTCTGTATATACGCACAAAGTGCGGCATCTGTGATCCAAACATTGTAATCTAATTTCCATAATTTTTCATATTCAGGGTTTAACGAAAACGTCATTGGAAAATTTGCCCGCTATAATTGAGATACTAAATGTAAAGAAACACATCAACGTGCTGATGCTCAACAAAATTCAGTCCTCCTGAGTTAACGTGAGTCTCACTCAGGTGGTTTCCTTGTACAATTAGGATTGAACAGTTTTGTGTCCAAGTTCTCATTACATGTGTGGAAATGCTGTTAGTTTCACTATTAAACATGGCTCTGATTTTTACTTTTTTTTTTTGCTGTTCAAGTGTACAAGTCTTATGTTTGTTTGTTTTTTTCCACACAAAGTTGACAGTTCAGCACTATCCTTCCAGAGTTTAATGTGATTTTGGTTTCTTAATTCAATTCCAGTCACTTTTAAATCTAGTTCTTATCCATCCTTTTGTTTGCAGCCCAATAATTTGACTATTAGAGTGACTTTTTTTTTGTTGCAGTTTTTTAGTACCAATTAATGTAAAATAAATTTTGAAAACTTGTTTAATTGTACAAGTAGTTTTATTTTTAATCAGACTTTTCAAACAAATTGCTGTAGAACATTTAATCTGGTTTACAAATTACAATGTTTGTTCTTAAACTTTCTCTTATATAAACAATACTGTCTATTCTGACTTTTTGTTGATTAGACTTTTATGAATTGTCAAGCACACACAGATTAAACCTTAATTACACTACTGACCTTTACGTTATAACGAAGTCAAGTCAATTTTATTTATATAGCGCTTTTAACAATTGACATTGTCGCAAAGCAGCTTTACACAAAAAGAAGTAAGTTTGTCTGCAATGTGTATGAATCAAAATGATAAGATTGTCCCTGATGAGCAAGCCGAGGGCGACGCTGGCAAGGAAAAACTCCCTGAGATGGTAATAGGAAGAAACCTTGAGAGGAACCAGACTCAACAGGGAACCCATCCTCACCTGGGTGATAATGGATAGCAGGGATTGATCAGCATAATAATGTGTACTGGAAGTTCAGTGTAACAGGAGATGTGTTAAAATTAAAAGCAGTCCAGTTTGTTCCTGAAGGCTCAGGTAGACTGTAGGAGATTCCAATCCTGAGCTTTTGAACAACTGAAGTCACAGGACCCCAGAGCATCAATCGATGATAGGACAGCTTTAATGGAAACCATCCCCAGCCACCATACGAATCCAGGCAGACCACACGGAGCATCCATGCGACGAGATCTCCAACCAGAAGCAGGACTCCAGGACGGGCTAGACGGCTCCAGAGGGCAGAGGGGTCTGGATCACTGGCAACTCAGGAGCGAACATGTATAGCTCGACAGAGAGAGAGGAGAGAGCAGAAGAGGAGAGAACAGAAAATAAAGAGAGATGGCAGTTAGGTATGGTCACAGTCAACATTTATAAGGTGAATGTATATTTAGTGCAAAGTGCAAGCAGGGACTCCGGCAGGACTAACTATAACAGCATAACTAAAAGGGAGAGCCAGAAGGAAACACAGACATGAGGGGGAACTGAGATGTAAAGCAACCAATCACCTCACCATCAACAAACCTGAGTGAGCAATGAGAGTGGGGAAGACAGCATCTAAACATACCAGTTCACCAGAATACTCTACGTCCATGTGTCCCCCAGATCTGCTCCTTTACCAAAGGTTAATCTATTTACAAAAATGCTTGGCTAAATAAATGTGTTTTTAGCCTAGACTTAAACACTGAGACTGTGTCTGAGTCCCGAACATTAATAGGAAGACTATTCCATAACTTTGGGGCTTTGTAGGAAAAAGCTCTGCCCCCTGCTGTAGATTTAATAATACGTGGTACTGACAGGCAGCCTGCATTCTTTGATCGAAGTAGGCGTGGCGGATCGTAAGACACTAGCAGTTCACTCAAATACTGTGGCGCGAGACCATTTAGTGCTTTAAATGTCAGAAGTAGTATCTTAAAATCGATGCGAAATTTCACAGGGAGCCAATGCAGTGTAGATAAGATAGGGGTGATGTGCTCGTATCTTCTGCTGCATTCTGTACTAACTGAAGCTTGTTTATACACCTAGTTGAACAACCAGACAGTAAGGCGTTACAATAGTCCAACCTAGAGGTGATAAAAGCATGAACTAGTTTTTCTGCATCATTTAGTGACAATATGTTTCTTATCTTGGCAATATTTCTAAGGTGAAAGAAAGCTATCCTGGTGATATTATCTATATGTGCTTCAAACGAAAGGCTGGAATCTATAATCACACCAAGGTCTTTTACTGTTGCATTTGATGGAACAGAAAGGCCATCTAAAGTTACAGTGTGATCAGAAAGCTTACTTCTAGCTACTTGTGGTCCTATGACCAGAACTTCTGTCTTATCAGGATTAAGCAGAAGAAAATTAATTAACATCCAATCTCGTATGTCCTGCACACACTGCTCAATTTTAGCAAACTGGTTTTCCCCTCTGGTTTTGCTGAGACATATAATTGTGTGTCATCAGCATAACAATGAAAACTAATACCATGTTTACGAATAATGTTGCCCAGAGGAAGCATGTAAAGGGAAAAAAGCAGTGGGCCTAAAACTGAGCCCTGTGGAACACCAAACTCCACTTGAGAACATGAGGAATGGTCACACATTTCTGTGTAGATGTGAACATAGCTGCTGTGATACTACCTTTTCCAAAATATTGGAGATAAAGGGAAGGTTTGATATCGGCCTGTAATTAGAAAGCAGACAGGGGTCAAGCTCAGGTTTCTTGATTAGCGGTTTAATAACGGCTAATTTAAAGGATTTGGGGACATACCCACTACTGAGTGAACAGTTAATTACTTTCAACAAGGGTTCTATTATTGCTGGTACTATCTGTTTGAGGAAATGTGTCGGTACAGGATCTAATATACAGGTTGACGATTTTGAAGAAGAGATGAGTGAAATTAGTTCCCTTGCTTCAAGGGGAGTAAAGTGTTCTAAGTTCTGATGTGATGTGGTTAGATCATCTGAATTATTTAAATTGTCTGGTTTCAAAGCCTGAATTTTTTGCCTAATATTTATGATTTTGTTATTGAAAAAGTTCATGAAATCCTCACTACTGCATGATGTTGTTGTGGAGATTTCTGCAGTGGTCTTGTTTTTAGTTAATTTAGCTACGGTATTAAATAAAAATCTCGGATTGTTTTTGTTATTTTCTATAAGAGTGGAGAGATACGTTGATCTAGCATCACTGAGAGCTTTTTTTATAGTTCAGGATGCTCTCCTTCCAAGCTATTTTGAATACTATCAATTTAGTTTGGCGCCATTTACGTTCGAATTTTCGAGCGGTTTGTTTTAAAGCACGTGTGTGGTCATTATACCAAGGAGCGAGTTTCTTATCTCTATTCATTTTCCTTTTAACTGGAGCTACATTATCTAAGCTATAACAAAGTGCTGACTCTAGATATTCATTTGCCTGTTCGAGTTATGTGAAGTCAGATGGCGATCCAATCAAAGTAGATAATTCTGGAAGATTATTGATAAATCTCTGTGCGGTATTTGATGTAAATGTATGTTTAAGGCGGTAACGCGGTGCTGTGCATACATTATTACTATGACACGCTTTAATTGACACAAGGTAGTGATCCGAGATAACTTCAGACTGTGGAATTGTGGTTATATTTCCTATACTTAATCCAAAGGATAATATTAAATCTAAAGTGTGACCTGCTTTATGAGTGGGTCCTACTACACACTGATTTACTCCTACTGAGTCCAGTATGGACAAGAATGCTGTTCTCAGAGGGTCTTCTGGATTCTCAAAATGAATATTAAAGTCTCCAGCAATTAACGCTTTGTCTACAGAAACAACAAGGTTTGAGAGGAAATCTGCAAATTCGCAGAGAAACTCCGAGTACGGCCCTGGGGGTCTGTAAATGATGATTAGTGGGATCGACTGAGCTGACTTTATGTTACTATAGAGAACTTCAAATGCATTAGATGTAAAACTGTGTTTTTGTACGAGAGACAGATTATCGTTATAAATAATTGCGACTCCTCCTCCTCTACCAGTTAGCCGAGGCTGGTGTATGTAGCTGTATCCAGGAGGACTAGCTTCATTTAGAGCTACATACTCGTCCTGTTTAATCCAGGTTTCTGTTAAACATAATATATCAAACTCCTGATCTGTGATAGTTTCATTAACAATAACTGCTTTAGATGCGAGAGATCTAATATTTAACAGTCCTAGCTTCAGATCAGAGGTGCCGGCTGCGCATTCAGTGTGATCCGAGTTTGTGGTATCTATGTTAATTAAATTACTAAAACAGACTTTCTGAGTCTTTCTAAATTTATGTTTAGCTCGGAAGTAAAATCTAATCCAAGCACATTTTGTTGGAGGACTCAACATTCTTTATACATTCGAGTTAAACCTTAAACACTCCTCATTAAACCTTCCCTCACAACAAAAAGAATAAAATCGTATCAAAACACATCATACACAAATATGTAAGAAATAATCCAAACACGCACACAAGGAACCTCTGTAATGATCCTAGCTTGTGCCGCCTTTTGAGAATTTCACTGAAAAGTTATGTTGCCTTGTCATTAAACAATCATCTGTTTAACTTTTTTCTTCACAAAGTCAATTGTTGTAGTACTAAAGAACAGTCACTACACTTGAACAAAATTTTAAAAAATGCTATGCACGCACACACACATGGTGACATGACTACATGAGTGACGCATGCGCTCTGAGCCAAAGACTAGATGTATATTAAGACCTTGCTTGTTTATCAAGTTAAAATTTATTTTAAAATTTAGCTTGTCTTGCAAAATGCTCGCAGACCAAGTTACTCACAATCCAAAGTTCCACTGTATATATTAATAAGAACGATGTCATATTATAACCCATACAGTATATGCCACTCAAGTTAAAATATTAAAATAAGCAACAAATAAGCTACTTGCTCAATGTAAACAAACACCTGCACCAATAAATATTACACTCTAAAAATGCTGGGTTGTTTCTGTAAACATATTGTTGGGTTGTTCATGCTGGGTCAAAATTCTGGGTTATTTCGGGTACTTTAAATACATATTTGGGTTGGGTAATGCTGGATCAAATGAGATGTATTGAGTCATTTACAAATGAACACCTGATTGGATTATTTTGACTCAACGACTGGTTTATTATTTATTCTCCAAAGGGCAGCCTGCAAAATGTTCAAAATACTGTTATTGTGTCACAAATGTATTTTTAATAGTTGTTTAGGCGGGAATGTATGTGTGTACAGCTCAAAACCTCCATCGGTTATTGAAGATGGCGTCTTTTTAAAAGTTTGCCTCAGCGATTTCGGAGATTTGAGCTTCAGGAAGTCCTGCGGTGCTCTGTGCTTGTGTAGTTGCCCAACTCAGTCTCACCTCGGCATGAACTTTTGAAAACTACCGCGGGCTGTGATGTCTCTGCTATGATTAAAACAGTGGATTTATTTTATTTTGTGTATTTCTAACAGGTAATCTTTGGTATAATACGGTTATGGTATAATATATCGTGGCTGTGAGACACATCCTGTACGCTGCATTCCATTTGCAATGTACCCGGTGTCCTCAAACCCTCGAGTGTGCACTTCCAAGTCAAGTCTGTTCTTTGCGTTCTTGGAATTGAGACACGGCATGAGGAACTTTCTGGATTCTTCACTTCTGAAGCGAGGGGCAGGAGGCCACTTAAAGCTGGCAGTATTTTATGATAAGTTTATATTTTTATCTACATTTTAAATGTTGTAGTTGTGGTAGGAGCTCATTTCCGTGTTCATTTGCTTTTCCACCTTTTTAGTCGCACTTTGATATGGGGGTGAGGGAAGGGCGTTTTTACATTCTGTGCCAATAGTCGGCTGTACTGTGTGAGAAAAGTGCTTTTCGATAGCACACACAAAATTCTAAATTTAATAAATGTATTCTTAAATGTAATTTTAGGTAAATTACTATGTAATATTCACTAAAGTTTTGTGTGGAAACTCTTCAATAGTTTATAGTTGTTAGAAGAAGCGATTAGTAGATAGTTAGTTGAAAACGAGCTATATCTGCATCCTTTTGAAATATTCTGTATTAGTTGTAAATTGATCACTTTAATATCCTATTCATCTAGGGTTTCGAGCACTGTATCTTGTTTTCCCTCACACGTTACATCTTGATGTAAATTAATCAGAAATATACACTAAATTCATGTCCACATCACATACATTATTCTGTGTATTTATAAGGGGAAAACATGTTTTGCATTAAATCCATATGTAGCTGGATGTCATTTACAAAAATGCTTGATGTAAATGTCAGTTATTTTGCAACGCTAAGTGATGGTGTGTAACCCACAGGTGAACTAACATCGTGGAATATCTGCAAAATATGGAGATGACTGGCATGTTTTGAGCCTTGAGAATCAGACAAGCGGGACTGCGAGATATTCGCTATTGTTGGAGGCAATGCTATTGAGACGGACTCTTTGGTGGAGGCTGTTGATGTTTATTTTAAAGTTTCTTTGTCTTTGATGTTAACTACACAAAGCAGTGTTTTCTCATCTGGGAGTTTCTCCAGCATACTGAATATCAAGTTAATGGAGACGAGTGCTCGTCTGTTAAATTTTTTAGGACAACAGTTTTTTAGCCCACATTTAATCAATAATATATTTTTTAAGTTTTATTGTTCTTGTTCTTAATGTCATTTTGAAAGTGAATTAAATAGTAATAGTTAAGCTAATAGTTAAATAACAAAGTTGAAATATTACGATGGGGAATGTTTGATGTCATGTTGGCATTGTAAGATTTGTATCGAAAACTTCTGTATAAAAAGTGTTTAAACATTGTATTAAATGCAAAAAAAATTTTTTTACATTTAATTTACAGGGTCCTCTTGGTTTTATTGTTTTACTTATCTAACAAATTGTCACTTTAGGATTGTATGGTTCTGTCTAAGACTTTGAGTTAAATTGAGCTATTTTCTTATTCTGTGACAATCTATTTACATTATGTGAAGTTGTGTACATTTTGGAACTTTTTTGAAAACAAAATGGTTTAAGCTACTAAATCAAATGGAATGTGTCACCCCAGCAAGAGAGTTAATTTACCCACTGGTTGGGTCAAAGAAAGTAACACAGCCCTTTAACATTTAACCCAGCTAGAGTGTCAATTTTACCAAGATTATTTTTAGCTTTAATCTTTTAACTATTTGAAACTGAAATTTCAGAAAGCTGATGAAATATGTCGCACTGGAGTCACTTCCCGGGACCGGACGCTAGGTGGCGGCAGCAGCGCGCTGATTGGCTGACTGCTCTAACGATGTCCAGGTGAGGTGAATCCAGGTGAGGAGAGATGATGGACCGCGAGCCTATTTATCGGGCTGTTCGAGCGCGAGCTTGTTTGTCGTTTAAACGCTACACACTGAAGTACCATGATGTGCGGCACGAGCCTGTCGGTGTTCGCGGTCTTCCTCGCGCTTCTCTCGCAGTGTAAGCTTTAAACCACACTCACGAGCTCTCTCTTCTCAAACGTGCACGTGGTTTCTTTTTATTTTTGTCAGTTATAACTACACGCGCTGCTTCTCTCTCACACACATAATCTCTCTTTTGCCGTAGCGTTTGGCTCCTCGGTGGCGCATGCGCATAAGGGGGACACTGGTGCCCTTCCAGCGCGAGACGTTCCTCGGGAGCCAGGTGGGTGCACGTGACCTAATTCTCCCTTACACTGAAGTGTGTGCGTGGTTGGGTGTCTTGTATGTTTTTGGAGTTTATCATCGTCCTATACGCAGGTTTTCATGCTGTCCATCACCCTGTGAAAGCGATGTTGCGGGACGAAAATGAGTTGGATGCAGGATCTGGATTGGGAATGCTAGCAGTGTGAACTGGATGACAGGAAGAGGTAACTTCTAAACATGATCTGTGCTCCAACAAGTAGGAACGTTTATGGAAGGAGTCTCCAGTGTGACACTTAAACTGTTTGTTCAGTACAGGGAAGAATTCATGTTTTCACTGACATGGTGAGGTTTAATAAACTAAAAACAACCCAAGTAGGAAGTTATCTCAAATGTGATGTTTGACTCTTGCTGACTTTTTCCCCTACCTCTCTTCCCACCCCTAGGAAATGGACACTGAGGGAATTTCAACAATTTAATTTCTCAATGCTCTTGTTTCGCTTGGTCTTCGTCTGTGCACAAGTTCAGATAATGAATCCTCAAGTGAATGACTCTGAATAAATGTCAGATTCCTGAAAACATCTTGTTGGCTCGTCTTTGTTAGCTGTGTCTCAATTTGTGAACGTCTGCAGTGTCCTGACTGCGTTTAGAGCCAATTGTCCTGAGTTTCTTAGTGGAAATGGAAAGGTTGAATTAACCTTTTGGTAGAAGTGTGAAATTAAATTCCAGATCTTTCATTAATGTTTAAATGAGTGTCCTTTTAAAGGGAAAACTTGAATTTTTAAGGTGCCCACACTGAAGGTTGAATTAAAAAGTCCCCCTACTTGTGACCATGTTGCATTCCAGCAACATATTCGGAAGTCAGGAACCGACTGTCTTGTAAGCCTTTGACTTAATCTATATAATGTACCAAATAATACCAAAACTTTCCTGACACTGCCATCATTTGGCCAAAAACCATAAACGTGCCTCAGGCTGCAGAGTGAGTTCATTGAGATGAGCTCAAAAGCTGATCCTTGGAAATTCCAATTATTTGTTCCACAATCCAAAAAATGTAGATCAAAAAGAACCACCCCCTACAAGGAGGGGGGGCGGGGTTGTCTAGGATGACCCTCTCAAATGAGCATGCACGCACATGTTGACTTGGATTGAAAACCAAGTTTGCGAGGGGAATCTCAGCTGACATTTTGTCAGTGTTCCACTTTCTTGGACTGTAAACTGTTTTGGATTTTTATAATTTGGTATTGAAGTGTCCATTTCATCTATGAATGTACAATACACAAGTTACTTCCATGATCTGTTCTCCTCTATGAATGTTTGCTGTGAACCACAGTCCGTTTTTGTACATGGGGAAATTAAAGTTAGGGATTAAATATATACTGTATCTCTCAAAATGCAGCATCTGTGATTCCCATGATCAACATCTTGTAGATCCAAAAATTGTAATCTAATTTCGTTTTTTCATATTCAGGGTTTAACTCAAACGTCATTGGAAAATTTAGTCGCTATAATGGAAAATAATTGAGATGCTAAATGTAAAACGCATGAACGTGCTGATGCTCAACAAAATTCAGTCCTGCTGAGGTAACATGAGTCTCACAGGTGGTTTTCATGGACACAAAACTGTTCAATCCTAATTGTACAAGTTCTCATTACGTGTGTGGAAATGCTGTTACTTTCACAATCAATATTACACTCAAAATGCTGGAGTTAATGTGTTCTGTTTTTTTTTTTTTATAAAAAAATGCATCATAGTTGAAAATGAGCTACAGTACATCTGCATCCTTTTGAAGTTGTAAATTCATCACTTTAATATCCTATTCATGTAGGGTTTCGAGCACTGTATCCTGTTTTCCCTCACACGGTACATCTAGATGTAAATTCATCAGAAATATACACTAAATTCATGTCTACATCACATACATTATTCTGTGTATTTTTAAGGGGAAAAACGTTTTGCATTAAATCCATATGTAGCTGGACGTCATTTACAAAAATGCTTGATGTAAATGTCAGTTATTTTGCAACGCTAAGTGATGGTGTGTAACCCACAGGTGAACTAACATCGTGGAATATCTGCAAAATATGGAGATGACTGGCATGTTTTGAGCCTTGAGAATCAGACAAGCGGGACTGCCAGACGTTCGCTATTGTTGGAGGCAATGCTATTGAGACGGACTCTTTGGTGGAGGCTGTTGATGTTTATTTTAAAGTTTCTTTGTCTTTGATAAATACACAAAGCAGTGTTTTCTCATCTGGGAGTTTCTCCAGCAAACTGTACATCAGATTAATGGAAACAAGTCCTCATCTGTTTTTTAGGACAACAGTTTTTTAGACCACATTTAATCAATATTTTTTTACGTTTTATTGTTCTTGTTCTTAATGTCATTTTGAAAATGAATTAAATGGTAATAGTTAAACTAATAGTCAAATAACAAAAACGTCTATAAAAAGTGTTTAAACAGTGTTAAATGCAAAAAAAATAAATGCAATTATTTACAGAGGCCTCTTGGTTTTATTGTTTTACATAAATTGTCACCTTGGGATTTTATGGTTCTGTCTAAGACTTTGAGTTAAATTGAGCTATTTTCTTATTCTGTAATCTATTTACATTATGTGAAGTTGTGTACATTTTGGAACTTTTTTTGAAAACAAACCGGTTTAATCTACTAAATCAAGTGGAATGTGTCACCCCAGCAAGAGAGTTAATTTACCCACTGGTTGTGTCAAATAAAGTAACCCAGCACTTTAACATTTAAACCAGCTAGAGTGTCAATTTTACCCAAGCTAAACTGAATATTTTTTACTGGGATTAGTTCATATTTTTTTACCACTGAAATAACAGTGCTGAAGTCGTTTTAAGACAAAACTTCATTCAATTCAATTCAATTTTATTTGTATAGCGCTTTTAACAATTGACATTGTCGCAAAGCAGCTTTACACAATCAAAAGAATTAAGTTTGTATGAAATGTGAATGTGTACAGTATGAATCAAAAGATTATGATGAGCAAGCCGAGGGCGACGATGGCAATGAAACACTCCCTGAGATGTTAAAAGGAAGAAACCTTGAGAGGAACCAGACTCAACAGGGAACCCATCCTCACCTGGGTGAAAACGGATAGCAGGGATTTATCAGCATAATAATGTGTAAGACTGGAAGTTCGGTATAACAGGAGATGTGTTTAAATTAAATGGAGTCCAGTTTGTTCCTGGAGGCTCAGGTAGACTGTAGGAAATTCCAGTCCTGAACTATCGAGCGACTAAAGTCACAGGTCCCCAGAGAACAGCTGTCGAGGACAGGACAGTCTTCATGGTAAAGTGAATCCGTCCCCGGTCACCACAGGGAGAGTAACTTTCACTCACTAACTTTCTCAATACAGGAATTTAATTTTGTGGTTTCATTGACATGGTGAGCTTTAATGATTAACTTCCTACTTGTCCTTTTTTTTTTTTTTTTAAGTTAATCTCTAAAATGTGATGTGGCATGCATCCCTTCTCGCCCCTAGGAAATGGACACTGAGGGAAGTTCAAAAGTTTCATTCCTCGATGCTCTTGCCTTGCTTGGTCTTCATCTGTGCACAAGTTCACGGACAACGACTGAATAATGTCAGATTCCTGAAAAGGTCTTGTTGGTTGCATCTCAATGTGTGAATGTCTGTAGTGTCCTGGCTGCCTTTAGAGCCAAGTATCCTAAGTTTCTTCGTGGAAATTGGATGGTTAAATTACCACCTTTTGGAGCAAGTGTAAGAAATTCCAGATCTTTTCTTAATGTTTAAATGAGTGCCGTTGTGTTTTTTTTTTTTTTTTTTTTTTTTTTTAAAAAAAAGGAAATATTTGTATTTAAGATTACTTCAACTTTCACTTGACTATATTGACCTCAGTCAGCATGGATTCCCAGGATAAAGGTACAGTAGACTCGGTTGTAATCTGCCATGAATGTTTTTGAAAAATTCAAATGTTTAACACCAAAACATCACTGGAAAAGCTGCTATAATGGACAATTGCTGTTGAGGTGCTAAATGTAAAAAATAAAATAAACTCATGGACATGCTGATTCGCAACAAAATCCAATCCTGCTGAGGTAAAGTGGGTAATGAGTTTCACCAACAAGTGGTTTTCTTATGGATGCACAGCTGTTTAACCTTACAGCTGTGCATCCATAAACTTTCAGTATTAAAACATGACTGGCCTTGGTTATAACTTATTCAAGAATTAATGTTTAATAGAAACAAAAGTGAAGTGAACTTTTCAAATAAATTGCTGTTAAATGCACTCAACTTTGTTTATAAATTCAGTCACCTGATTGAGTTCTGTGGGTTCAGACAGTGAACCAATCATAGTTGCTAACTCTGGGAGATTACTGAAAGCTCTGTGTGGTAGTTTACGTTTAGGAATTTAGCAAATGCACTTATCCAGAGTGACCTTTTTAATTTTAATTCCATTATACATATGAGCAGTTGAGGGTTAAGGGCTGTGCTTAAGTTCTCAACAGGGATGACTTGGTGTTTGTGGGATTTGAACCTGGGACCATTATTACTATAACCCACTTTAAACAAGACAAGAGCATGTGAAATAATGAATGCAAGTCTGAGAACTTCAGGCTGTGGAGTTGTGATTAGTTCTTATACTTAACCCAAAGAATCTTATTCAATATAAAATGTGACCTGCTTTATGAGTGGGTCCAACTACACACTGATTTAGAGTATGAACATGAATACTCGGAGGGTCTTCTCAATTCTCTGAATTAATATTAAAATCTCCAGCAATTAATGCTTTGTCTACAGAAATGACCAGGTTTGAGAGAATCTGCAAATTCACAGAAATTCCAAGTACGGCCCTGGAGGTCTGTAAGTGATAATTAGCTGGATTGACTGAGCTGACTTCATATTTGTAGTGACACGTTATTATAACTTCAAATGCATTCAATTTGTGTACGAGAGTCAGATTATCATTGTAAATAACTGCGATGCCTCGTCCTCCACCAGTTAGCCGAGGCTGGTGTATGTGGCTGTATCCAGGAGGACTAGCTTCATTTAAAGCTACATACTGTTTAATCCAGGTTTCTGTTAAACATATATCAAACTCCTGATCTGTGACAGTTTCATTAACAATAACTGCTTTAGATGTGAGAGATCTAACATTTATATTTAAATATAAATATATTTAACAGTCCTAGCTTCAGATCAGGTGTGCTGGCTGTGTATTCAGTGTGCTCTGAATTTTTGATTGCAATATTAATTAAATTACTAAAGACTTTCTGAGTCTTTCTAAATTTTCGATTAGCTTGGAGAACAGACACAGTCTCAATATGATGAAACCTGAGTGCAGCTAGCAGACGGTTGGACTAGCCTGTTTGTCTGCTCCCTGGCCTGGGATTAACTAGGACTGTTCTGAGACTGTGTTGTACTACAAGAAATGAAAGCAGCACCTTCCCAATCAGGATGGACACCGTCCAGCTTTGCCCTCCATTGTACTCCAATTGTCCGTAAAGCTGGTTCAGACACTGTAAACTGCTGTAAGATATGTCACCATGTCACATTGGGATGGGGCCAGGGGATACTACTTCATTGGACATCTCCTCAACTAATTTATTTATCTTTGGATTAATAAGTCATACAGAGAGTTCTGCCATACAGAAACACAGGCAGACATGTAATGGGCTTCAACCTGAAATAATTATATCAGTAAATACATTAAAACTAATCAGATTATTTTCAGATTTTACATTTTAATTTTTTCTACAAACTCTTTGTGGGTACTAATACTCTGTAATTCAATATTTTCAGTGGAAAAGCTTCATGTGTAATTTAAAAAAATATATCAGCACTACTTAAATGATCACATGTGGAATGTATATGTCGGTAAGGTGAGGTGTGAAACTGAAATTTCAGAAAGCTGATGAAATCTGTCGCACTGGAGTCACTTCCCGGGACCGGACGCTAGGTGGCGGCAGCAGCGCGCTGATTGGCTGACTGCTCTAACGATGTCCAGGTGAGGTGAATCCAGGTGAGGGGAGATGATGGACCGCGAGCCTATTTATCGGGCTGTTCGAGCTCGAGCCTGTTCGTCGTTTAAACGCTACACACTGAAGTACCATGATGTGCGGCACGAGCCTGTCGGTGTTCGCGGTCTTCCTCGCGCTTCTCTCACAGTGTAAGCTTTAAACCACACTCACGA
Organism: Clarias fuscus; assembly: GCA_030347435.1. Taxonomy (NCBI): domain Eukaryota; kingdom Metazoa; phylum Chordata; class Actinopteri; order Siluriformes; family Clariidae; genus Clarias; species Clarias fuscus. The sequence continues at coordinate 28,554,706 of CM059220.1, forward strand.
GCTCTCTCTTCTCAAACGTGCACGTGGTTTCTTTTTATTTTTGTCTGTTATAACTACACGCGCTGCTTCTCTCTCACACACATAATCTCTCTTTTGCCGTAGCGTTTGGCTCCTCGGTGGCGCATGCGCATAAGGGGGACACGGGCGCCCTTCCAGCGCGAGACGTGCATCCGGAGCCAGGTGAGTGCACGTGACCTAATTCTCCCTTACACTGAAGTGTGTGCGTGGTTGGGTGTCTTGTATGTTTTTGGAGTTTATCATCGTCCTATACGCAGGTTTTCATGCTGTCCGTCACCCTGTGAAAGCGATGTTGCGGGACGAAAATGAGTTGGATGCAGGATCTGGATTGGGAATGCTAGCAGTGTGAACTGGATGACAGGAAGAGGTAACTTCTAAACATGATCTGTGCTCCAACAAGTAGGAACGTTTAACATTTATGGAAGGAGTCTCTGGAGCACATTGCAACACTAACTTTTTCAATACAGGATGGAATAATTCATTTTGTGGATGAGCTTTAATGATTAACTTCCTACTTGGGGGACTTAAAAAAAAAAGTTATCTAAAATAAGTTAACAAGGATGTTTTTACTTTTTTTTCGTCTCTAGGAAACCGACACTGAGGGAAGTTCAACCATCTCGCTTCATCTGTGCACAAGTTCAGACAATGAATCCTCGAAGAAATGTGTGGCTCTGAATAAATGTCTGGTTTCTGAAAAGGTCTTGTTTGCTCATCTTTCTATTGGCTGTGCCTCAATTCGTTATCGTCTGTGGTGTCCTGGCTGTGTTCAGAACCAATTATCCTGAGTTTCTTGTTGTAAATGAGAAGGATAAATTAACTTTTTGGTGCAAGTGTAAAATAAATTCCAGATCTTTCCTTGGTTATTTAGTGCTGCTGTTGCATCCTTTTTTAAAAGGAAAACTGGTATTTTTAAGGTAACTACACTAAAGGTTTCTTTGACTTGAATACAGTTCCCTACTTATGAATGAGATGTTTGTCAGTCAGGCCCAAAAGTCTTGTATACCTCACTCATTGTCTCTGATTGATTAACCCCTCCTTCATGCCCTAGGAAACGGGCACTGAGGGAAGTTCAACAACTTGCTTCTCTTGGTCTTCATCTGTGCACAAGTTCAAACAATGACTCCTTGAATAAATGTCAGATTCCTGAAAAGATCTTGTTGGCTTGTCTCTATCTATTGACTGCATCTCAAGTGTCTGCAGTGTCTTGAATGGGTTTAAAGCCAAGGAGTTTTTTGGTGGAAATGGGAAGGTTGGAGTAAGTGTGAAATAAATTGCAGCTCTTTCTTCAATGTTAACTTTGTGCTGTTCCATCACTTGAAAGGAAAACTTGTATTTTTATTTAGGATGCCTACAGTGAAGGTTTAATTTCACTTAAATATATCGACCCTTACAAAAAGTGGATTCCCAGGATAGATGGACACAAATTGTAATCTGCCATGAATGTTTTTGAATTAAAACATCTTTGAAAAAATTGGTGGACAAAATAATTGCTGCTTAGGTGCCAAATGTAAAGTAAAAACATGGACATGTTGGTTGATAAACACTACTCCTCCCCAGTCCTGCTAAGCCAGTTATTTTTTATTTTAAAGCCTTGTTTGAATACGTCTTTACACAGGGACATATGTTGCACAAACTGCTTTTACTTCAAGGTTAAGGTTCTCAATTGCCATTTTATCTTGCTTGCACCATCAAGCTTTTTGCTAAGCTCATGTTCTGCAACTATTCATGCTACAATGAGGCAGGTGTGAATTCACATGGTTTGGAAAGAATGCTTTGATGTTTCACATTAAGTGAACTTTCTACATCCAGAGAACCAGGATAATGTAATGTACTAGATGTCAGAATGAGGCTGTTTGAGGTGAGGTTGAGTCTCAGTGGTGAGTTGTAGGGTTGTGACTGGGAGACATTTAGCATTTTAGTGATTAATGTGTTTATTTTTTATTTTTATTAAGCTGCATGAAATGGCTGGCTTTGGGCCTGCAATTTTTTCCCCCTGCAATTTGCCTAGAACTCCAACTCCTTAAATGAATAAACTCCAGCTATTAATATTTTCTATTTATAAGGTTGGAAAATTAATCAACCCTGTTTAATGCTACTAAAGAAAAAGACATGGCCCTGGAGGCAGCCTATATCCATTTCAGTTGTCCATAATACTAAGGGAGAGGTAAGCAGCAAACTAGATTTTGTAACTTAAAAAAAAAATGCCTTTGAATTATTCCTAAAGAGATGGTTCATTACTGAACTTTTTTGAATTTGAGGAAAAAAATGTGTATGTTGCAATAATTACAAAAGAGCAAAAATAGCATTCTACTAAAGTAGAACTTTTTTTTATCTAACTGTTTAAACTTTTAAAAGAGCAAAGTTATGTATGAAAAAAAGAGAGGAGAACATTTGAGTTAGTTGGCCGGTTTTCTTTTCTGTACCAGTAACGATTGTGCTAACAGGATGTGGAGATCATCCATGCCTGTTCTCTGGATCTGCATGTTCAGTGTACTGTAGCTGGCTCGACAAAAAAATTCTGAGAGGTTAGGAACGTCCAAACCTTTGGGAGAATGTGTGTTTCTGTATCGCAGTCATTCATTTCCTGATGGCTTTAAATGAGGTGATGGTTCGATGTTCATTGTTTAAACTGGAGAGCAAGTGGCTACTTGTTGTTTATATAAGCTGTATATATATGTACCTGTACATATATATATATATATATATATATATATATATATATATCCCGACCAAAAGTTAAGAATTACTTAAATATTGGAATTTGGAAAAGTTGCTGCTTAAGTTTTTATAATAGCAATTTGCATATACTCCAGAATGTTATGAAGAGTGATCAGATGAATTGCATAGTCCTTCTTTGCCATGAAAATTAACTTAATCCCGAAAAAAAACTTTCCACTGCATTTCATTGCTGTCATTAAAGGACCTGCTGAGATCATTTCAGTAATCGTCTTGTTAACTCGAGTGAGACTGTTGACGAGCACAAGGCTGGAGATCATTATGTCAGGCTGATTGGGTTAGAATGGCAGACTTGACATGTTAAAAGGAGGGTGATGCTTGAAATCATTGTTCTTTCATTGTTAACCATGGTGACCTGCAAAGAAACGCGTGCAGCCATCATTGCGTTGCATAAAAATGGCTTCACAGGCAAAGACATTGTGGCTACTAAGATTGCACCTAAATCAACAATTTATAGGATCATCAAGAACTTCAAGGAAAGAGGTTCAATTCTTGTTAAGAAGGCTTCAGGGCGTCCAAGAAAGTCCAGCAAGCGCCAGGATCGTCTCCTAAAGAGGATTCAGCTGCGGGATCGGAGTGCCACCAGTGCAGAGCTGCTCAGGAATGGCAGCAGGCAGGGTGAGGCCAAGACTTTTGGAAGATGGCCTGGTGTCAAGAAGGGCAGCAAAGAAGCCACTTTTTTTTTCTTTTTTTTTTTTTTTACAATTGCTAACAAGCGAGTTGTGTGAGACCTTTAGTGATTTTCATTTATTTTAAATGTGGTAAACAATGCTAGTGATATCTACACAAAATTTAAAAACAAATCTAAACTTTTTTTAAAATGAACAATTTAGTTTCAGTATATAAGTTTGGTGAATATGCCCAAATAACAGGGTTAAGTAAAGTGTCCATTTCTTTATAAACATTAATAAGCGCCTCATGAAAAATTTCGTTTAACTTTAAATGGATTGATATATTTATAAAAATAAATCAGATTTGTGAAATATAACGTAATAATTATATTTGATTGTAAAGCGTGACTTGTAAGTGGTCACAGCCAGCTATGCATTTTTCCCTAGTGATCTAGAGGTTTTTAAATAATATTGTACGTGATTTTATATGAAGCAAAAACACTTTAACTGCGTTTACAAAATGTAGATTACTATTACTGTACATGTTGTTTTGTAAATGTAATAAAAGTGGGACAAAATGGCACCCTGATCATACAGTCTAAATACAAGAAAGTGAAAACAACAAATTATGCTAATAGCTAATTCCTGCAAAATATGATAGGCTAGTTATTGAATTTTAATTGAGTTTTGTCACGTTTAAATATTTGGTCCTGTTAAAATCTTTTAGCCTTTTTAAAATATTAAAGAATGAAATATTCCTTTTACCTCATGACTGCGGTGTTTTAAACAAGCAAACAGCTAATCGGGTTGTTACGCCTCTATGTATCAGTAGTCTAGAGCTTTCCCGTCTCTGTGTGCATGGAGTTTGCATTTTCTCCCCGTGCTTGGTGGGTTTCCTCTGGGTACTCCGGTTTCCTCCCAAATTCCAAAGATATGCAGATTAGGCTAATTGGCGTTCACAAAATTGCCCATAATGTGTGAGAGTGTGTATGTGTGTGCCCTGCGATGGATTGGCACTCTGTCCAGGTTGTGCCCTACCTTGTGCCCTAAGTCTCCTGGGATAGGCTCCAGGCCCCCTGTGACCCTGAATACAGGATTAAGCGGTATAGACGATGAATGAGTGATATGTTTTGAGGCAGTTCTGGTCTTATTGAGTAATTAAAACCTTTTTGCAAAAGGTGAGCCATGCTCACTAAGATAGGGAGGATTTGTTGTATTATAATAATAATAATAATAAATTGAAGAATATGATTTCATAAAACAATTACACCTATAATAATAAAAACTATTATGGTTCAAAATTTTCCTCATTGTCCAGTCTGATGGTAAAAATGGTAATGATCGTTTGCGAGCAGAAAGATCGGCGTGTTATTAGATCACAAATAATCTCTGAAAATATGCCAGAATTCCAGCCATAAACAACTACAATATGCATTATCAATTTTTGAGTGTTGTTTAATTCTTGTTAACATATGCCAAATGCAAAACCCATTTTACTTTTTTGCAATATGTACTATTTACCAATTACTTTGCTACTAATCCTACAGATAGATGGCGCACTAATCTCACAGCTGTTTCATTCATTGCAGATGATTCAGGAGCTTGCTACAGTTTATTGTTAAATGGAACAAGTTCAGCAACAACAACAAAAAAGGATTCACCCGAATACGTGTTTCACAAATGTTTGCATGTTTAATTTGTAAGAAAATTTCTACAACCTCATGAAAATTTTCTACAGCTTATCGTATCCTGATATATTAGATATTTAGATATATGTAACTGATGCTTTTTAGTAACTTCAGTGAGTCAGCTCATTGTGCTCGGATCACTAAGAATCGTTTCCTAAGTAGTTTAAAATGTCATTAAACCCACTGCAGGTTTTAATAGGTTTCAACCCGTTCTGTGTTTCATTTCATTTTGATGGTCTTTTACCCATAAACGAGGACACATCCATGTTGATGGTGTTTCATCGCAATCAGAAAACCCCTAATGGAAACCATCAGGGGTCTGATAAAAAAAAGGATCAAGTTAATTCCTGTTACATGATGGAAAGCAGGACTTGTTCCTAATGGGTTTCTGATGAGCTGTAATGGAAGTGCAATTGAATGTGTGGTTCCTATAAGATGGAGTAGGAGCTGGGAACACATGCAGAAAGGGACACCAGTGCATGCCAGGGTGTTTAGAGATATGCGGCACACTATAGGTGAACCTCTAATGGACTAGATTTGACTGACATGTCATTTAAAGAAAGCACATTTATCGTAGCTTGGGTCATGGTCTATACCGGGAACATCGGGTGCTTGGCGAGTCTCTGTATACGCATACACATCAATCAGCCCTAACATTATGACCACGAGCATAATATTGAGTAGATCTTTTGCCAACAACACAGCCCTGACCCTTCAAGACCTGGACTCCCCATGACCTCTGAAGTGGTGTGGTTTCAGGTACTAAGCGGTCAGTAGCAGACCCTTTAAATCCTGTACGTCCACAAGGTGGTATCTCCATGGATCGTATTTTTTCCCCAGCACGAACCATAAATGCTCGATTAGATTGAGATCTGAGGAATAACATTTTAAACTATTTGTTGTGAGTGGCAATTTTCAAGGAGACAAAGCAAGCCCAATCTGTTTAGTCCTACGTGAGGTTCTGGTTGAGCGCCTGAATAGCCTCCAGGAAGAAGCTCTTCCGCAGTCTCTCTGTGTTGGCCTTCAGGCAGCGGATGCACTTTTCTACAGAGGGAACAGTCCATTACTGTTCAGGGTGGCTGAGATCCTTCACCAACTTCCTGGCACCACATTTTGTAGATTGACAGCAGGTCAGGAAGCTCAGTGCGGCTGATGTGCTCGGCTAATTGTAGAGCTCACCACCCTCTGTAGAGCTCGTCTGTCTTGCATGGTGCTGTGACTAAACCAGGTTGTGATCGTTTCCATCAGGATGCTCTCTATGGTGCAGGAGTAAAAGTTCCACCTTGGAAAAAAGTTAGCACCTTGGACGGCAGTCTGAAGTCTTTTAGGCATCTAAGGTGGCAGGGACGCTGCCAGGCCTTCTTCAAAATGGTGCTGATGTGACAGTCCTGCGTCCTGCGTGACGTGAACACTGAGGTACCTGAAGCTGTTCACTTTTCCACTGGGGCCTCGTTGATGACCGGGACGTGGTAGTTCCTCTCCTGCTTTGTGCTGAACACCACTATCAACTCCTATGTCTTGCTCCCATTCAGGAGAAGGTTGTTCCTATGGCACCAATTCTCCAGGTTTCTAATCTCCTCCAAGTAGGCTGTTGGAGGCTGTTCATTGTTGTCAGTAATCAGGGCCAGATAAAGTTCTGGTATGATTTAACACAAAACTAGCATGTGCACGCACACAACCCAGCTGATGCTTGTATTTATCGCCGAAGGTTCAATAATAAATGAAATAAGCATTCGTTACAAACTCAATCAGGAAACATTTAGTTTAGACTATTCAGAAGGATACATGACTTATAAACCCAGCTATATGAACTTGACAAATTCTTTTCATACTTCTTATTTTCCGCGTTTAAACAGTCAACTTAAATGACAACTAAATTATGTTAAATTAGGCAGCTAATCGATGCCACTATAATGCAATAAGCTACAAAGGGTTGAAGTTAGCTACTCCGTGTGGACATCATGTTAATGCAGCTCTGATTTATTTATTTTTAGTTGCTCCTTTTGTGGTAGTTAAGGTAAGTTTTAATTTTCTTTCTTAATACTAAAAACAGAAAATCTACCCTCCATATCTGCACTTTCTAATGTTTGCTAATTTTAATGTGGAAGGAGAGTTTAAAATGTTTTATAGTAGTAACCCTACCTTATTAGTGAGAGAGTTTTGGCCAATCACCGTTTGACGACGTTATAAAAATATAATTTTCTGATTGGTTAATCTCTGTTTTTTTAGAAATGAAGCCAACTCGGCCTGGCTTCCCTTCAGACATGATGATAAAAGTGCAACACCGTGGCCTCCGGGTGGCGCAGTGGTTAAAGCTAGTTTCGAATCCCGGGTGGTGCTGTAACCTCTCGCAGCCGGAGGTCTAGAGAGAGCTGATTGGCCGAGCTCTCTCAGAGGGGAGGGATGAGAGGTACTTAGTGCTCCCACATTAATCACGGCTCTACAGCCAATCAGGGGCGTCTGTGAGCTCGCGCAACGGAGGGAGCGGATAGCGCTGTCCTCCGAGTGTGTTACGCCGTCCCCAACGGTGCGCGAGCGAGCAGTTCGAAAAGATGCGGTCGGCTGGCGTCACGTGGTTCGGAGGAAACACGTGATAGTCTTCGGCCCTCCCGGCTGAGTGGTAGTAGTAGCCTTAATGTGGGAGCCCCCTAGTGACGGGGAGGAATTGGACTAAATTAGGGAGAAAATCGGGGAAAAAAAAAAAAAAAAGTGCAACACCGTGTGTCATTCACAACATAATGGAGGATGCTGTTTTGCATGCTGTAATGGCATTTTGCATTGCTGTAATGGCCCTGTTTATGACCAAGGTTTCTGCAAGTGTTTCACCATTTACCTCCATTAAACTGTATCACATGAAAAGAGCAGATTTCCAGAAAATCTTTACAGGAAATTCCAGATTTTTTATGGCAATCTGTATCAATGCTGGTGATTTAAATCAGAAGAAAAGAAAAATCCTAAAAGTGGTGCAACTTTAAATCAGAAAACCTGGGGAAGAAAAACTGTTACAGCTGGTCCTGGAAACAGTTTTCCTTTAATGATGTGCAGGAGAGAACTACAGTAGACTCGGAGAAAGGTTGGAGAAGCAGATCAACACAAGCCTGACTGCACTTATTTACTTTTCTCAGACCACACTGTTGTCTACAGGCACCAAAGACTTACAGTATTATGGATAGATTTGTAATGAGATTTATACCACAGCCACGCAGAATGCTGGATTCTGATGGATCAGTATGTGTGGGTTATTTATCCATCAGCGCAGCCCTGCCAGTAGTGCAGTTGTACGGTATGTTACAGAGAAATTAGTTTCGTAAGTTGTATACTGCATGCATTTGTTGAAGTTTCTTGTTTTGTAAATGTAACATCTATGAAAGGAGACTCCAGCTTCAGTGTTTTGTCAAGATTAGCAGGTTATAAAAATAAAATAAAATATGGGAGTCGACTCATTGGTTAATTAAAACAAATGATCTGACTCACTGAAAAGAGCTTTAATCTTTTATAACGTTAAAATGAAGGCATGCTAATGTGTGTATGCCCAGTGACAGGGCCCTGCATCTCACATGAGCACATCTATACAGTACATTGTAGTGTACATATTAACAAATGCCAAAAATGCCACTTCTCTTGTAGGGTGTGAAAAAATGACTTCTACACTCCGTGCAATACTAGTGATATATGGTGATCAGACATAACATTAACACCACCCCAAAGGGAAATGAACAACACTGGTCATCAAATATACACCAAAAAAACTTGTGATGAAATCATGGGTGCCTAAATTGCACCTATGCCCAAGGGGAACAAAGGCCAGTCTGTTCAGTTCTGCCCCATAGGAAAACCAACGCAGCACAAATTGCTGAGAAAATCGATGCTTTCCACAAAAGAAAGACACAGACCATCCAATGAACTACAGCCCGCACAGGCGAAGTCCAAGGCCTCCAACCAAATTCCCTGGATCCCAATCCGATCAAGCACCCATGGGATGCACCAGCATGGAGCAGCCTGCTATCCCCACCCTGCAACCCACACCACCCAAAAGATCCGCTGCCAACGTCCTACCTGCAGACGCCCCAGCACCACCCAGACGTCTACAGTGGAGCCATGCTCTGATGAGCCAGATGCACCCTGGTGGCGCAATGGGAGCCCAAATCCTAGGTGGTTTTAATGTAAATGGTTTTAATGCTATGGCTCTTTGGTGTATGTAAATGTGCACTGTGTACAGTATACAGTAAAACATAATGGACAGTAGACAATACATCAAATCTCCATTAGTGAGCCATTAGGGACTGCATATACGTGCATGCATTACAGTAGGGTAGAGTACGGTACGGTGGTTTCTGAACCCACATAGTGTGGTAACATTGAACAACAGCGCGTGCGGGATTCAGCGCGCTTATAAAGTCTATTGTAAGGGTGTCTAACTGCAGGGCAGCTTTGTTTATACTGAAAACTTCATCTCAATGTATGTTTTGCACACTTTTACCAATGATTTGTTTTTATATTATTCATGTTCACCTCAAATTTACAGGATTAAATTGTTTCCACATGTGATTTTAACACAGAATAATAAAATGTTAATTTACATTTAACATTAAACTTTTACATAATTTATTTCACCTTTTTACACATTATTTATTGTTTATGCATAATTTATTGTTTATATTTTTTACACAATTTTATTGTCACTTTGGTTAGGTTTGGTGTCCTTTTTAATAAATATAATCATCACTTAAAAACTGCTTTTGTGTTTACGTTAGACCGAAAATTTGTATTTACGTTATCTTTGTGATTTTTACACATAATTCTATTTTTCCACCAAAAGAATACATAATGTATTTATTTACACATGATTTTTCTAAACATATTTCATTTATTTTGACAATTTCATTTTTACATAATCAATTTTTATACACATTTTTTATACACAGTGATTCTTACATGGTTTATTTATTTCCATGTCATTGTTTTTAACCTACTTAATTTGTTATCATAGATTTTTTTTACACAGTATTTACTTTTTTCTACATATACATTTTACACAATTCATTTGTTTATATAATTTATCATCTTGTTTTTACGCATAGTTCATGTTTTTTCTTACACATGATTTCAATATTTTCACATCTGATTTTATTTTGAGGCGTGATCCACACGTGATGCACTTCATTCAACAGAGGCTTTAGTGAGTGAGAAATCATCAAGCGTTTTTTTGCCTTTGGTCCCGGAGCATCGCTACTATTGTACGTACATTATATCATGTTTTCCAACAGAGAGCACTTTTGAGGCTATTTGTTTCACTTCCATTTCACTCAGTTTGAGACGAACAGATGTGTTCATGCACCGTCATCATCATTTACAAGCTGAGTTAGGAGCGTTGTGAAGGTTCCTGCTAAAGCTAATAGTCTCATTGACATCATCATTTGTCTTTTCGTCCAGGTACTTGTTTAAACATGATATACAGTAAGAGTGAGAGGAAGAGATGGGTGAGGAGACAAAAAAACTGCGATGAGATAGAGATGGACAGATGAAGAGACAGAAAGAGAAGTATGAGACAGAAGAATGAGATTGTATGTGAGAAGAAATATGAGACAGTAAAAAAGATAAAGATAAAGAATGTAAGAAAAAAAAAACCAAGAAGATAGATGGGAAACAAAACAGACAAGGACAGAAAGGACAAGAGAGAGAGACATACAGTACAGGGTGAAAGAGAAAAGCACAAGACAGAATGGAAATGAGAGACAAAAAAAAAGAAAAGTGTGTAAGTTTTAAATTTTTTTGTCCTGCATGGTGTCTCAGAGTGGAGGCTAAGGTCATGGCATCTCTCTCGCTCTCTCTCGGCTGTTTACAGTTCAAGTTAAACTACAACTTCATGGTTTATTTAAGGAAAAAGAAAGTTGGCGAAATGTCAAAGAGCTCATATATTTATCACATCACACTCATACATGCAGAGAGAGAGAGAGAGAGAGAGAGATTGAGATGTCAAAGACAAACAGAGCACATGGGAAAAAACAACACGTGGCAGAGAGAGACAGAGGGAGGGGCTGAGGGAGTGTGTGTGGTTAAGAAAATGAGATGTTGACAGGTGAAAAAAAAAGAGAAAGTGGCAGAATGGGACAGATAGACATAGAAGATGAGAAAGAGACAGAGAGGGGGAAAGAGAGAACTGGGAGAGAGAGATGACACTAAAGAAAAGAGAGGAACAGAGACAAAAATGAGACCGAGTGAGGAAACGGGAAAGTGAAGAAGAGAAAAGAGAGAGGAAGAAGAAAAAAGGAGACAAAAAGAAAGAGAAAAAGTGATAGAACAGGGCAGAAAGACAGAAAGCATGAAATTGATGAGTGAGAGAGAGAGAGAGAGATTAAGAAAAAGAGTGATATTGACAGGTGCGGAATAGAGAAAGTGACAGAGTGGGGACAGAAAGGCAGTGAATGGTTGAGAGGGGGGAGAACAGAAAAATCGGGGCAGAGTGAAAACAAGAGACATTAAATATGAGACAGAAAATGGCAGAAGGTGAAGAAGAGAAGACACAAAAACAGGTCGACCGCTTCTACAGAACAGTTTTTTCCCCTGAACTCTATAGCAAGCTAATGCAGTTCAGTTAGTATTAGTGAGCGTATTTTTTTTTTAAAAGTGTATGTTCTGTCATCTTCTCTATCCACTGTCCTACTGTCCAAACACCTGTACGAGTCTTCATTAACTTCTGTCCTGAATTATATCCTGTATGATACAACAGTCAGTTCTAACCGAGTAATCTGGCTGGGCAGAGGCCATTCCAGGAGCAATGACAACAGACGGTAACAGAGCTGGTGAGGTGAAGAAAAGAGAAATGGCAGAGTGGAATAGAAAGACAGAAGACGAGACAGAGATTGAGGGGGAAGCAGAAAAGCCGTGCGTGCAGAAAGAACTGAGATAGAGAGAGAGAAAGGGACAGAGTGGAAATGAGACATAAAAGTGAGACAGAGAACGAGAGAAAGGGAAAGTGAAGAAGAGAAGCAGAGAGGAGAAGAAAAAAGGAGAGAAAAAAAGAGAAAAGTGGTGAAACGGGGCATAAAGATAGAAGACATAAAAGTGACAACATGACTGAGAGAGAGAGAGAGAGAGAGAGAGGGGGGGGGAGGAGGAGAGCAAAGAGGAGTGTCGGATCATTACCTCTCTATTCACTCGCTCTTCACTCACTCCTCTGTTCAGCCCGTAACCAGTCCGTCTCTCTCCCTCTCCCTCTCTCTCTCTCTCTGTCTCTCTCTCTGTCTCATTTCTGGACATCAATGAGCGCGCGGCTCGGAGCTCGCGGCCAGTGGAGAGTGTGCGCGCGCGGAAACACCAGAGGGATGATGACTCCCGCGCCTCACTGATCGTCACCCTCATCTTCATCTTCACCACCACCATCATCATCATCATCATTATCATCATCATCACCCACCGTTAATCGGCGCTGGTTTCCTGAGCAGAGTCCGCGTGCACTTCGGAGAGGGCGCGCGCACAACTTCACGAGCATGTACGCTGTAGTGCTCGCGGCGGCGGTGTTCGGGGCGGTGAGTCACCTGCTCCGTGCGTCCGTGCGCGCGCGCGCGCTCGTGTTTTGTCAGGGCGCTGCGTCTTAACCGCCGCACGGTTTGTTAGCAATTTACAAAGTTCATTTAGGTTCCTTCTGTTAATAAACTTTTTAAAGTAAACACTTATGCGGGGTGTATTTTTTTCCCGGGGTTTACAGAGTAGGTCCGAGTAGAGTGAAACTGCCTGGAAAAAAAAAAAATAAAAAAAATGGATGGAGTGAGTTGGTCTATATATTGGTCAGAACTCAGTCCATATTCACAATATCTTGACGTTTCATACATCGGAGGACCAGAAACCAAGCTCAGAAAAAAATGTTCTGTCTGTCTGTTACAGCATCACGCAAAACAGGCTGGACAGATTATTTATTTATTTATTTATTTATTTATTTATTTATTTTACCTTTTGCAGTACTTAGATATCTGCATGAAATTTAACCTTCACCATAAGGGAAATCAAAGTGTTGAGTAAAAGTGATGATTAATATGAACCTTATATAATCTTTTAACTATTTCTAAACAGTTTGTCCATCAACAACGACTGGTACTTGTGTTATATTTTTATATATGAGGCGGTCTGTTTTTACATACCCGTTCACTCGGCCGTGTGGAAGCACTGTGTATTGTGTGAGTTGTGGATTTGGCTCCATTGAAGTTGCACGCTTCTCAGTTACACAAAGAGAGAAAGAGAGTTTTGTGTTCAAAGCAAGTATTTGAATCTTTTCGACACTCTTTCCAAGTGTTAAAGTCATGGTATCGGTGTTTAAGCATGAATCTGACCGTCACTGGTGTAGTTTTCTGTAAGAAGATGTTTATGCGCGATTTATTAGAAGGAGTCTCCAGTGTCAGCGCTGGTATTGGAAACAGTATAACACATAATATAATTGTCACTTGTTATTCACCGTCATGCTACGCTAGAATTCAGAAAGCGGAAACTGACTGTACATGCAACAGAGTTTAATCAAAACGTTGACTTTTCCACCTAGTGTATGAAGACTTTTCCTTTCTTTGAGGTCACAGTAAAGATCCATAACTTGAGTAATGCACCGTAGCAACAGCAACCTTTTTACTCTGGCCTCAAGTGGATATGCTTTGTTTAACGTGACATGCGTTCATTTTCTGCCATTCACATATTCACACACACACACACACACACACACACACACACACACACACACACACACACACACACACACACACACACACACACACGAACACATACTGACATGCCCACAACATGCTCTTTTTTTCTTTTCTCTCACACACACCCATCTTCACCCAAACTTCAAATAAACTACTCAGAATTGGAACGACACACCACAAAACCACAAAAACTGCTTTTCCCAAATCGTTTCCCAAATGGTCCTTTTCACTTTCTGAGGTTGAGAATGAGAGCCTGCTATTCTCCACTACAATGCGCGTCTGAAAGAAAGTAAGGATAATAACAGAGCGCACGGGTCCTAATGGGAAGGCCATCAGGTGTTTAAGAGACGACGGAGTGGATCTGTCTGTGTTAGCGTTGAAAGACGCACACACTAATGCACATCTTCACACAGGCTTCAATAGCACAGGAAACAAAAATAATGGGAATTTACAGGATTTTCATAAAAAAAAACAAATTACTTGTGTAAAAGTTTTTTTTACTTCTTTGTCTGATGCTGAAGCAAACACTAACTAGGTGTGAAATATGCCAGGTGAGTCTTACGCAGTCTTACACGCAGTGTGTTGGAGTCAATGTTCACTGAAAACAAGGGATCCAGAACAATGAAGACACATTAAAAAACAAAAAACAAACGATTGTGCTTCTAGTACTATGTTCTGTCGTCTGCTCTATCCACTGTCCTACTGTCCAAACACCTGTACTAGTCTTCATTAACTTCTGTCCTTAATTATACTGCATATGATACAACAGTTAGTTCCAACCGAGTAATCTGATTCGGCAGAGGCATTCCAGGACTAGTGACAACAGACGGTAACAGCACTGGGACATTTAAACCACCGGCTTTTAATTTAATTAACGCTTATTAGAACACCTGGGACACAGAGTGATGCACATTTAATTATATGTATCACTCTGTGTCCCAGGTGTTCTAATAATCGTTAATTACACTAACTGTTGGTCACAGCATGGTCTGTACGGTCCGCAGTACTGAGGAGAGGGCAGCTGCCTGCCAAAACCCACATTCACACCCAGTCATAGAAGCACTTTCAGCAGGAACACACATCTGATAACGGTATGTCGTCTTAACCAACACGCCGTCTCCTCAAATTTTCTCTGTTTTGTTTTTATTCATGCCTAAAACAAGCTGCAAAGATAACTTGTACACACGTGGACAAAATTGTTGGTACCCTTCGGTCAATGAAAGAAAAACTCACAATGGTCACAGAAATAACTTTAATCTGACAAAAGTAATAATTAAAAAAAAATTCTATGAATGTTAACCAATGAAAGTCAGACGGTTGAATGGTTGCTTTTCAACAATGCTTCAACAGAATTATTTAAAAAAATAAACTCATGGAACAGGCCTGGACAAAAATGATGGTACCCCTAGAAAATACTGAAAATAATGTGACCAAAGGGACATGTTAATTCAAGGTGTGTCCAATAATTAGCATCATAGGTGTCTACAATCTTGTAATCAGTCAGTGGGCCTTTATATAGGGCTCCAGGTAGTCACTGTGTTGTTTGGTGACATGGTGTGTATCACACTCAACATGGACCAGAGAAAGCGAAGGAAAGAGTTGCCTCAGGAGATTCGAAAGAAAATTATAGACAAGCATGTTAAAGGTAAAGGCTATAAGACCATTTCCAAGCAGCTAGATGTTCCTGTGACTACAGTTGCACATATTATTCAGAAATTTAAGATCCATGGGACTGTAGCCAACCTCCCTGGACGTGGCCGCAGGAGGAAGATTGATGACAAATCAAAGAGACGGATAATCCGAATGGTAACAAAAGAGCCCAGAAAGACTTCTAAAGAGATCCAAGGTGAACTTCATGCTCAAGGAACATCAGTGTCGGATCGCACTATCCGTCGTTGTTTGAGCCAAAGTGGACTACATGGGAGACGACCAAGGAGGACACCATTGTTGAAAACAAATCATAAAAAAGCCAGACTGGAATATGTCAAACTACATGTTGACAAGCCACAAAGCTTCTGGGAGAATGTTCTCTGGACAGATGAGACAAAAATGGAACTTTTTGCCAAGGCACATCAGCTCTATGTTCACAGGTGGAAAAATGAAGCATATCAAGAAAAGAACACTGTCCCTACTGTGAAACATGGAGGAGGCTCTGTTATGTTCTGGGGCTGCTTTGCTGCATCTGGCACAGGGTGTCTTGAATCTGTGCAGGGTACAATGAAATCTCAAGAATATCAAGGGATTCTAGAGAGAAATGTGCTGGCCAGTGTCAGAAAGCTGGGTCTCAGTCGCAGGTCATGGGTCTTGCAACAGGACAATGACCCAAAACACAGCTAAAAACACCCAAGAATGGCTAAGAGGAAAACATTGGACTATTCTAAAGTGGCCTTCTATGAGCCCTGACCTCAATCCTATTGAGCATCTTTGGAAGGAGCTGAAACATGCTGTCTGGAAAAGGCACCCTTCAAACCGGAAACAACTGGAGCAGCTTGCTCATGAGGAGTGGGCCAAAATACCTGCAGAGAGGTGCAGAAGTCTCATTGACAGTTACAGGAATCGTTTGATTGCAGTGATTGCCTCAAAAGGTTGTGCAACAAACTATTAAGTTAGGGGTACCATCATTTTTGTTCCATGAGTTTTTGAGTTTTCATTTTTTTTTATAATTCTGTTGAAGCATGGTTGAAAAGCAATGTCTGACTTTCATTGGTTAACATTCATAGAATTCTTATTTATTATTACTTTTGTCAGATTAAAGTTATTTCTGTGACCATTGTGAGTTTTTCTTTCATTGACTGAAGGGTACCAACTATTTTGTCCACGTGTGTAACAGAATTCGCCTCCAACCAATAATCAACTGCAGTACTCGTTGTGTGAGACAAGTGGATTGATATCGATATTCACCTAACCCTAACCCTAACCCTAACTACAGCACTCACTCTGGTGTGGTATCGCATTATTAGCATGTTGACTATAATAGTTGATTATCCTTGTTATTTGTATACTGGCTTCTCATTGTCAATATATTTAAAAAAAAGACTTCATGATGACTTGAAATTCCTCTTTTCCTTTTTTTAAAGTAAAATACTGTATATTTTGCGTGACTGTGTAGTATTAGCAGAGCTCACATACTCTAGACTCATGTCGTGAGGTTATTGCAGAGCGGTACATCAGTGCTGACAGGTGTAGGGTTAAAAAGGTTAAGTGCTTTCATGTGAAAGTCACCTCTGATGGAAGCTTTCCAATTCATCTGTGTTTCCTAACTACTTATACATCACTTGTAATGGTGCATTAATGGTGCAAGATGATGGTCATTGCCATCATCTCGTGATGACTGAAATAGTGAAAGCAGAAGCTTGTAGCAGGACACGAGAGTTATCCACCAGATACTGGAACAGGATCTACTGTAGATTGTATTGCTTGATTGACTGAATGTTTGTAGAGCCTCATTAGCTGGAACTTGTGGTCTTTGAGAAGAAGCTTGAGTGCCCTAGGGTGGATGTTAGAGCTTGTGGTCCTAGGGAACTTGTGGAATTTAGGATGGTATGTGAAGGAAGTTATAAGTGTCAAAAGTACATCAGGAGTAGGGAGTAAGATTTGGAGCTCCTGCACATCAGAAGGAAAATAGGAGATTGAGATTGTTAAGATGAAAATAGAAGCTTGTGATTTTCTACTTGTGATAATTGCATGTTATTTCCTGGTTGGTAACTGGTGATTCACAGGATAACAGTTTGAGATCGTTGATTTGGCAGGAGTAGGAGTTTTTGATCATCAGAATAAATAGATAAACTCCTGAATGTCAGGATGGGGTAAGTGTGTGTGACCATCAAAAGTGAAGTAGGAGCTTATCATCTCCTGGACAAAAGTAATAATTTGAGATGATCAAGATGGCAGGAGTTGGGGCTGGCGATCGTATGGATGGAAGTAAAAGTTGTGATCATCAGAGTGAAAGCTTGCAAGTATTTCCTGGGATACTTGTATAAGTTGCTTGTACACCTGAAAATAGAAGTAGACGCCAGTGATTCTCAGAACATAAAACAGGACAAGTCTCCCATGAGAAATGTAAGCCTTAGATGCTTAAAAAGAAATGAAGGCCTTGTGATTCTTATTATGGAACTCTTCAGTCTTGGAATGGTAGGAGTAAGAGTAAGAGTTTGTGACCCTCCGAATGAATAAATAAACGTGTGACCTTCATGATGGAAGAGTGATCT
Organism: Clarias fuscus; assembly: GCA_030347435.1. Lineage (NCBI taxonomy): Eukaryota > Metazoa > Chordata > Actinopteri > Siluriformes > Clariidae > Clarias > Clarias fuscus. The sequence goes on from CM059220.1 coordinate 28,572,657, forward strand.
TGTGAAACTCTGGGTAGAAGATCAGATCTTGAGATAGTTCCTGAACATAGAGGGTACAGGGTCACGGGAGGCCTGGAGCCTATCCCAGGCGACTTGGGATTTCAATCCATCGCAGGGCACACAAGCGTACAGCCACTAACACACTCACTCTCACAATACAGCCAATTTAGAAACACCAGTTAGCATAATCTGCATGTGCTTGGACTGTGGGAGGAAACTGAAGTACATGGAGGAAACCCACTAAGCACAGGTAGAACATAGAAAGTCCACACTAACAGATCGGAAGGCAGGGATCCAACTCTCCTCCTTGGTGGTATGAGGCTTCAGTGCCAACCACTATGCCACCGTATACTGTACACCTGAAAATAGAAGGAGATATCTGTGATTTTCATGATGTGTAAAGACTAACACCGTCTTCATGAAGGAAGTATGAGCGTAAGATCTTCAGGATGGGTGGTCAGAGTGAGTTGGAGATTGAAATCATTAGAATGAAAGCAAGAAATTGAGATCTTCAGGAATGAGGTGGGATATTGTGGGGCTCATGATGTGAGTAGGAGCTTGAGATGCTCAAAATAAAATGGAGACCGTGTGACCCTCAGGATGGAATTCTTAGGAATGGCAGGAGTAGGACCAGGTTCTCGTGTTTTTCTTGTGTCCATCTTAAGATGGAATTCTTGGCTCTCGAAATGGCAGGAGCAGGATTTGGATCGAAGCAGGAGTTCGTGGCTAGGATAAAGGCAGAACATGAAGAGGTTTAAAAAGTCAGAACACTGTGGTCATCAGAAAAGGTAGAGTGATGAGAAACTGTTTGCGGTGGTTTGCTATGATTGAGAAAGTCATAATCAGATCCGATTCCAACTGCATGACTAATGCACAAGCAGACCTAATTAATAATAAACCGCTAAATCAGACGGCACACCACTCTTCCACATAGTAGAGTTATTCTGATGAATACAGAAAATTACAGACATTTATCGCTAGGCCAGAAAGATGTTCTTCAAGTTACATTTTAATAAGTATATCTTGACATCTTGTCACTTGCTTATGTATTTTATTAATTTTGTGGCGTTTTATTGTAAGAGCACAGTGAAAATGCTCATGTCTATAATTTATACATTCCTGAAAGTGTTTCAAAGATCCCTGTGACAGAAGCGAACTTGAATCATCTATGTCCAAGAGATCCATGAAGCAACTGGAATGAATTACTGTCATATGTTAAAATTTGTGCGAGTGTGTGTGTTTGTGTAGGGGTGTGTGTGTGGGTGTTGGATAAGGGAGAGTGAAGGCATGTTATTGCGAAAAGGAAAGCTGCACGACAGATGCACGGAGCAGTGCAATTTATAGGCGCACCACAAGAACAAGAACTTTTGCATTTAAGTGTAATCAGAACGCAGGTTTGAGCCTGGAGCGAAGATTAAGAGTTCAAATCTGAAAAAGAGACGAGAAGTGCCAGGATTATAGAAGGAATGATGACAAAACTGTAGCAGGATGCCTTATGTCAAAGAAACAGGGAAAGTAGTGCTGTAAAGATGAATGAAGTTACTTATGAAGATAGATGAACGAAAAACATCAGGCGATCATGAAGTGCTGCACAATTAATCGCACAAAGATTGGAGTCACGATACGGACATGTACTGTATTTAGTACGGGTAATATACACATAATCAGGAATTTATCAATGTAGAGTTTGTCAATAATTAAAGTATTTATTTTTTAAAACAATTTTGAGTTGATAAATACATATTGGCAAACAGCATTTTTAATGAGATCATTTGTCGGTTGTTGTTGTCAGCCTCGATGAATTTGATTGGATACACACATTCATATTTCTTTATACAGCTTGTCCTTTACACGGTCACGGGAAGGTATGAGCCTATGGGAAACAACGAAATCAAATAATTGCAAATACCATGGAAAGCCAAAAGGGTCAAAACGTAGCAGAGCTTAATCCTATTGAACACCTTTAAGACGAACTGGGATTGGAGCCCCCTTGTCATTTCGCCTTCAGTGCCCGATTGCAGTAATGCACACTCCCAACATCTAGTGCAAAGAATTCTTCTCCCCCTCGATTCAGGTCAGTTCTTCCCTTTCAGATTTAGAAATGATGTGCATATGTGAGGGCATGGTCATGTTCCTGTTTCTAAAGTCCATATGCAAGAAATTATCTGCATATTTTCAACCATAGCATGTTTTGCACATGTTTCTCAAATTTATTTATTTATTTATCTCCTAAGCACGGGATGATATACAGAAGGAAACAAATGCAGTGACATATTCGTTCTGTTTTATATTGTCTGTGTTTCTGTAACCAGGTTCTGTTTTGAGGCATTTATTCTGTCAGTTTGCTTGTTTGCGTGTCCTTACGTGTGTGTGTGTGTGTGTGTGTTGGTGGGTGTGAGAAATGAGAAATTTAGGTTGGCTCAGGGGCAAGGCGGTAGCACGCAGAATACCTAGTGACAGATGTGTTTGTTTACAGTCGATGAACAGACATTGAAGAGAAAGGTGAACTCAAGTTTAGGGATTAAGACAGTTCCGCACTCAGAGTAACGCGCTCGAGTCCTCCTTGTTTTTGTTAACAAAGGATAAAAAAAGAAAGGGAGGAGACAAGCAGTGGGTGGTGCCACTTACTGTAGTGGTTTTTACGTAACTGGTACAGTAAACAACATTTCACAGACGCTGAGTCGGATCATGACAACTGATACGTGCATGCTCTACATTCATTTCATTTGCATGATAATAAACGATGGGCTTTTTTGGAAAGTGAGGCAAGAATATGTGAGGGAAAAAAAAATGCAAATGCAAACGCAATGCGATTACCAAGATCACGCCTTCCTTAGTCCGAGTGGGCGGGAACGCGTGGATGTCTGAATACAAACGCTGTGCTAAGTCATTTTTACGACCTTGTTCTGGCTGGCTGACAACACAAAGACGTGCACATGACCTGGTAGTTTTTGATTGCTGTTTGAGCTCGGAATGATCGCCAGAGGGCTTTGAGCAGGGTGAGAGGCTAGAAATGTGAGGAATGCGAAAAGTGTCATCTTCCTTTTTAGCCTCTCGCCGTGGTTGATCCAGCTGACTCGAACATGCCTGGAGGTTGCGCTCTGCTCGGTCTTTATCTCTTTTCTCTCCCAGTGAAAAAATTCCACTCACCTGAACCGCTTGACACATTTCACTCAGGCGCTTGTCGACAGTTTCATCTACGTCATTAATCTCCACTGTAATTTCACGTTTGAAAAGGTAACGCCTACATGCTAGATCTGTGGTGCGATACTCGTCAACGAGCGGGAATACAGCTCCTCAGATTTAAAAAAATACTTCATAGTCTGAGCTATCATCCCACATACTCACGATAAGTATACTGTATGAACGGCTAATTAGTGGACCAGTTCGTACTCAGTAATCAAGTAAACTTATGATTTACTTCTCGTGTGTGTTCGCGTTCTAGCTTTTATTGTATACAGTAAACTTAAAGAGAAGTATGTTAGTGTCTTGTATATTAATATACTAGCTCTACAGGTAGACTTAAAAAGAATGCATTACTTTCTTATATTAAGTTTTCCTACTGTAAGTAGAAGTAAACAATATATTTATTGTTACACCTATTTTTTAAACATATTTTCTTGCTTTAATATAAGTTAAATAAATGTCTAGTACAAGTTACATACAGTCAGATGCTATTTAGTATGTTGTTTCTTATTATATATTTAGTATAGTGTCTAGCGCATATTTAATGTCAAGTGCACTTTCACTTTACTGCTAATAAACAATTCTTTTCTTTACAAGATTTGTATAAGCACTAAGTACTCAACTATACTCTCGAATTACTGCTAGTATACCAACTTTTCTAAGCGTAATTAAGTGGAAGTCAGCTAAGTTTCAAATGAGCTGAATTTACAACAATTACACAAACTTTTGAAGTTTATTGAAGATAAGTTAAGGATGTGTCAAGTTTACTTTACATACATACTGGTAATTTCCACTGAACTAGTTTGTCCAAGTGTATGTAGGCTATACAACTTGTATATACAGTGGAACCTCGGATTGCGAGTTACTCGGTTTACGAGTGTTCCGCAAGACGAGCAAAGATTTTTTACTACATTTTGACTTGAAAAAGGAGCATGTCTTGATTTACGAGTGCCGAGTTTTTTGACACCGACACACACACACACACACACACACACACACACACTCTCTCGCCTTTACACCCCCCCTCTCCGGCTTCACACAGACACACACACTCTGCTCTACATAGAAACTCTGCTCTGTCGCGATTCTTTTCAAAAGGTGCTGTTCATTGTTTTTTTTTTTTACTTTACAGCAGTGATTCCGTTAGTGTGTGCCAGTGTCATTAGAGAGATTTCTTTTTTTCCCGTTAAAACAGTGTTTCCGTTGTGTGTGTGTTTGTTGTGAAACTTAAAAAGTGAGGTGGGGGGAGGGAGGAGGAGTTTTATTGCGTAAGACGAGGCGAGGGAAGGGGCTAATTCCACACACACACACACACACACACACACACACACACACACACACACACACACGCATACACACACATACATGGCACCTGCGCGCACAAACGGAAACACTTATCTGTTGGGATTTATTTTAAGTTTTTTTTAAAGGTAACATGCAGGTTAATTTGTTCTATTTTTACTTTATATATTGTATTAATTATTTTTCTGTATTTATTTTTTTGGGCTGTGGAACGAATTATTTGAGTTTTCATTATTTCTTATGGGAAGATTTGATTTGGTTTACGAGTGTTTTGGAATACGAGCCCGCTTCCGGAACGAATTATGCTCGTAATCCACTGTATGTCTGGTAGTACATGTTTAGTTCAACATTATTTTATAACCATTAATTACTTAAATAAGTCCATCCATCCATCCATCCATCCATCCAACCGTCCATCTATCTAGTAGTAGTCCAACTAGGGACCATTGGGGGTTAATGGTGATTACCATTGTATTTATTCCCAATGTAAAATATGTGCAATTTGAAAACGCCAGTTAGCCTAATCTGCATGTCTTTGGACTGTGCGAGGAAACCGAAGTACCCAGAGGAAACCCTCCATGCACAGGGAGAACATGCAAACTCCATGCACACACAGACCCAACACGGGAATCAATGTGCAAGTAATGTAAAGTGGTGTTGGTGAGTGAATGTGTGTACAGTTGCACATTGTGTTACACAGACAGAAGTGTCTCGACAACGAGTTATCCGTCGATTTTCAAGGATCAGGTGCTGAATGTTCACGGGAACGGCTGCAGTGGGCTACGAGCCACCTCTACATACAGCCTTCTTTAAAATGTTTGCACCATTTAAATGTATTGCTGCAGCCAAGAGTCTCATCACTGTACTGTGCTTGAAGTCTTCTGTAAATGTCAATCGCTTTTATGCCTTCATTCACCCGAAATTTCATCACAAGTCCCAGGTTGACTTGAACAACCCTTATATAACCCTACAAGTACACTTAAAAAAGTTTTGAGAAAGTTTTATTGTGACAATAATTGAATGTGTCATATTTTAAATTAAATATCCAGGTCAGATGGTTTGTATAAGTCTAGCAATCACAAAGTGTCGTGTTCTTTTGCTTTAGTACAAATTGTCTGAGATAAGGCAGGATCTTTTGCCAAAAAAAGAAAAGAAAAAGAACCTCACAGTTTGACAAAAACTCATAATGGGACGTGACCTATATGTGGACTTTCAGAGATTCCCACGCTGTTTTTTTTTCTTTTTTCTGTTTTTGCAGTTCTCTGCCAAAATAATAATAAAAAAAAATCATTACAGTCCTGAACGTAATCCAAGGAGCTTAATTGAAAATATAGCTGATATTTCCCATAGCTGTTTTTCAGTCAGACGTAGAAACCTGACTGTTTTTCAAAATATGTTGACCTCTGAATGTTCACTATCATGTTTTCGGTTGTATATTACACTATTGTCCTGTCTAAAAGGACTAACCTCTGCCAACAAAAAAACAGAACACTGTGTACTTTCTCTATGTTTCCAGTTTCCAGTTGAGCTCTAGAAAATGATGATCATCATCATCATCATCATCATAATAATAATCACTCAAATGATTTGTACCTTCATAAATAATAAAACGTGTCTGAACAGAGGCCATGGGGTTCTATATGGGAAAAAAAAAAACGGCTTTTCACTGGAATAAGTTCAGACATATTTTCGCTGCATTAAACCTGCCTGATTTTATTTGTTCCGCTTTGATGGATGTGCTTATAGCCAATGTTAGAGCGCTGTGGCCCAAGGTTCATGCTAACACTGAAGTTAGCACTAAAAAGGTTTCGTGGGAGATAGGATCCTGAAATCTAGCCTCTCGAGACCCCAAATATTCCACAGTTACTGTTTATATAGATGTGTGTGTGTGTGTGTGTGTGTGTGTGTGTGTGTGTGTGGTGCCCTGCTGATAGAATGGCATCCCATCCGCGGTAAAGATTTCCAACTTAAGGTTTTTAAAAAAAATTGTCTTGAGGTCTATCAACGTTAATCTAAAAGACTTGTTTCGAAGCGTCAGTTTGCTGAAGACCTCATGGCCGTGTGGTGCATTTCGAGTTTAAGGATTGAGAACTGGAGAAACAATTGAATGAAAAATATCTAGGAAGGACTTTAGGTTGTAAAAACACAAGCTTGTTTTGCTCTTTTTTTGCCAAGCACGCTAGCATTTTGTTTTAAATCTACATCTCAGGTTTTTGGATGCTTAATAAAACTGTCGCGCTTCCTACAATACACTCAGTAATTTCACTGGTTGTTAGTCCAAGGTGGGCAGGAACTGTATCTTTATTTGTTCATTGTGATCTTTCTGCTATTTGTACTGTGACTGCTTGATATTAGCATTCAGCTAGTGTGGCCAGAGCTTTTATCCTACTAGCTGACATGAAAGACAAGGAATAAATAAATGTTCCCAGGGCCCTCCAGTTCCCAGATTTATATTTAATGGGAGCAGGAAAGGGCCCTATATATCCCTGCTCTATATACACATAATGGAAGTCTGTAAAACAGCCCCAGTTCCTCAGTTCTCTGTACTGCATGCTGGATTGAATTCCCTCTCGAGATCTCCAAAATCAGTGAGAACCATTAATGTAGTTCTGTTGTGTTTAAAAAAGTTTTCTAGCCTTGTACCAATAAAATAAACTGGATAATATTAAGGAAGTATGTCATGTATCGTTATATGAGTCACATTGATAACATAAAAAAAAATAATAATATGTGTTAATGTTAACAGAAAAATGACCACGAGAGGATAGAGGACCCGCGAACATACTGTAGGTTTGCTCCTGAATAAAGCTGCTGTTAGTTCGCCTAAGCTACGTTTTTTTCTCTCTCTATGTTCCTTAGCGAAAGAGGTGCTAATTTAATATGAATTTATGTGTTTATACTTTTATAATCTTTTAGACTTATATAATTTGAAGGCAAACTTTCATCAAGTATTTATTTAGATGAGTAATCATACTTTGATGATTTCACCACCTTTCTTGCTAACATAAACGAACAGCTCCGCGTGCTAGTGTTACCTCCTTTGTTTCTGACGGACGTGTTTGCGTTTTTTTTTTTTTTATAAAGGAAAGGATCAGTGAACACGATGTTTTATCAAAGATAAAACCTTCGAGTAACACTCCGTCTTTGTCTGTGTTTGCGCGAAGGTGGGTGTGTTCTCGGCTCAGGAAGTGTGTCCTTCAGGACAGAAAACCACCAGCGGTGAGTGCTGCAGACAGTGTCCGCCGGGCGAGGGCGTGGTCAAGCCGTGTGGAGAGACGCAAACAGAGTGTCAGCCGTGCCAAGACAGTGAGTACACAAAGAAATCTGATTTCAAATGACATTTCTTAAATACTTTGGCCCTGCTCCGCACATCCCATATTTATTGGCACAAAATGTATTATTATTATTATTTTTTTTAGGGACAAAAATGAACAAACTTTACAAAAGATTTTCAGTGGTAAAGCGCTCTCCCTATCATCCAGTGATCGCGAGTTCGATTCCCGGGTGATGCTGTAACCTCTCACAGCCGGAGGTCTAGAGAGAGCTGATTGGCCGAGAGGCACTTAGTGCTCCCACATTAATCACGGCTCTACAGCCAATCAGGGGCGTCTGTGAGCTCACGCAGCGGAAGGAGCGGATAGCGCCGTCCTCCGAGTGTGTTACTCCGCCCACAATGGTGCGTGAGCGAGCAGTTCGAAAAGATGCGGTCGGCTGGCGTCACGTGGTTCGGAGGAAACACGTGATAGTCTTCGGCCCTCCCGGCTGAGTGGTAGTAGAAGCCTTAATGTGGAGCCCCCTAGTGACGGGGAGGAATTGGACACGACTAAATTAGGGAGAAAATCGGGGGAAAAAAATAGATTTTGATAGGAATATTGTAAAACAAAAAAAAGTAGAAAAAGCGTTCTACTTGGGAATTTAACTCTTTGTAGCTACTAATTAATTTGGCTGTAGTCATGTATGCAGTAACCAACACCAAATCCTCTCTATGGGTGTTGCTTTGCAGGGATTTTCAGGGACTTCTTCAATTTCAGACATGTCCCTGGGTATGACTGATTGGACAGTGATTGCATTTCAGTTTAGCATGACAGCAGTATGGATTTCCATTCACTTCTGACCAAAATCAACATTCAATTTTTAAATAAAGCTTCCAGTGAAGTTTTGTCGCAAATGTTTTGCAATCCATTTGTGCCTTGTATTAAAAAACATATGAAACATCTTTTTTACCCATGTATTTGGCTTTTGCTCAGTCAAAGAATCTTTTTACATAATGTTGACATTTGTTCATGCGCTTCAGTCGCAGATATACTGTGAATAACTGCATGAGACAATCGTGAATATGCTGACGAAGATCTTTCGCGGCTGTTCGGATAACGGGAGTCGGCCTCTAATGTCGATGTGTCACTTTACAAAATTTAATATGGATTCAACACGCGCTCCCTGCCAGGAAAGGAGATAATTGTGTGCAAATAGAACACAATACGTCTGAGCTTGAAACGTGCAAATTCCACCCCGGGGCCAAACATCTGAGCTCGGCATCAGGGTCAGTGTGGTGATTAAAACGTGTCATGTTTGATGCTGAACAGAAGGTAAGGGGTAGAGTTCTCGGGCTTATGCTGCCACGAGTCTAATAAATTATAGAAATATGGGAAATAGGTTCGAGCAATGTTTTCTTTGGATGAGCGCTTTTATACTTGTAAAAAATCTCCTACATGTCTAGAGGGCTGGATGAAGACCACTCGAAAGAAAGACATGAAGCTGGAGCAAATATTTCATTTAGTAATCCTACAATATAATAGTGACAGTAGTGCGGCTGAAGCTTTAAGGATCGAATAAGGATATACGAATATCTTATGGTCTTATCGTATATATATAAATGGATTTGGAAATGTGAATGATCAGACAAGGTGATGTTTTCTTTAAGGAGATTTTAATGGTATCTTTATTGAATTAACTTCTAGTCAGTGTTTGTAAGAGTTAAAACTAGAACTTGTAAAATGTTCAGGACTAAGAGGTTTTCATATTGTGGTTTCTTGAGAACGTTGCAAGCTGCAGGTTTTTAGCTGGTACAGGTAAGATCGGTTGTAGCTGCTATGACGAACTGTACTTAAGTTATTTATGTTAATTAAATCGATCAACAAAAGATTGATTCAGTCCCGCCAGTGATTTTACCTGCTTACCTGCATTTGTAAGTAAAAATGGGTTTAGTTTTTGTCGTCATGCATTTCATTAATTGTGACTACAGGTTTTTCATATTTTAGGTGTAGCTTAACATTATGTGCAAATTTGAACATTCACACCCATAAACATGGCATATTTCTGAAGTGACACCCTAAAAACAATCCGTGCACGCCTAAGTGGTATCTGATATAAAAGCTCCTCCCACACTACATCTCAAGGCCCGCCCTGAACCTGCTAATCGCCCTCCTCCTCCTGCCTGAAACCATCAGACTCATGTTGTCTTTTAATCAAATTGACCTTTTTCTTTTTACGAAGCGATGCTGAACCCTGAGATTTTTTATTTAAATTTAAATCTCAAACAAACATGAAGGAAATGACTAACACCACAAATCTTTAAGAAGAATGTTTAAGATGTTCACCAGTACATGATGAGATGAGTCGGATTGCATGAGCAGCTTGTTTTGATTTTCTGCCTCCGAAGCTACTACGGATTAAATTTAGCGAGCACGCTAGGCTAGTCAGCACAATATTAGGATAATCTAGGATCGGTGAGAGTGTTATGTTATGGTTACACCCAGATGACAGATGACTCGGATCTGGATCCGCTTTGCTTCCGGCAGATCCGCTTGACATCCCGTGCGGATCCGGATCGGAGACTTGGGGGCTATGTGGTTAGTAGCTGCCTCATGTGAAGCTGTTACATCTGCTTCAAATTCCCCAGATAGTAAAAAAAAAGAAAAAGGAAGCAGCGTGACGCTCCAGTCATTTACACACACACACACACACACACACACACACACACACCTGCAGTAAAATCAGAAAATGTTGTCCATGAAATATCGCTGAACATAACTCAAGGGTTACCTACAACAAGCGCATGAACAACTGAAGGTGATGCTAAAGACCGTTCCAGAAACACCTGTTTTACTTTGTCAGCACAATGATTAATGCCGGGACAAAACCGACAGCACATGGACATTTCGAACAAAAATATGGCTGCATAATTATTAGCATTCGTTTCTGATCTCAGAAAGTCCAGACAGCATTTCCAGATGGCCTGTTTTTTTTTTTCTTTCTTCAGATTTCTCTATTAAATCATATTTTCTATTGTCTATTTAGGTTCTCATTTGTGTAAAACCATGTGACTGAAAAACACACCACAGTTGAATTCCAAAAACTCATGTTTACATGGAAACTTTACCCTCAAAAAAACGTCATCGTGTTGCCCGGAGCTCGTGATTCGTCGTGTTTCTGACGATCTGATAAGCCTTTAAAGCAACCATGCGTGTGAGCGTATCTCAGTGGAACTCCCTCGCCTCGGGCCAAAATACTCCATCAACACACACCGGGCCCTTTAACTGCTTTCTGATCACCTACCTGTCACTTTCTTCCCCATCCATCTAAAGGTCACATAGCATGAATAGGAATAATCTGTAACAGGCAATTTAGTGAAAGAATGATTCCTATCGCTTTTGACCTACTGTATTTCATTCGCTATTACAAAAATTTACATTTATTATTAGGCAAATACAATATTTGTAACCAATAGAAAAGGACACTTAAAAGTATTAAAAGACTAGTGTAAGTACTCGTCAGTGACGGTTAAGGAGTTTGTAGAAATAGTTAAAATGTTAAAGTTAAAAATAATCTGCTGATCTTTAATGTAATGAGTGATATTATTATTATTATTATTATTATTTCAAGTTGAAGTCCACATCCAACTCTCTGTCTAACTTATTAATACACAGAAATCACATTCTGTAAGGTCGAGTATCTGACGCCTTGTTTACACTAAGTTGTACTTCTTTGGTGGTCAGACAAATACAAATACACTCCCTTATCATTTTGATTCATACACATTGCATACAAACTTACTTCTTTTATTGTGTAAAGCTGCTTTGCGACAATGTCAATTGTTAAAAGCGCTATATAAATAAAATTGACTTGACTTGACTCCCTGTTCGGTAATCGGAGAGAGAATCACAGATGAGAAATGGAAAAAGTAGATCAGATAACAATCAAACAAAATTAAAATTAAACTTTTAATACTTTTAATGTAAATAGGCATTTATCAGGTGATTGCGCATCATTACTACTAGTATAGAATAAAGTCCTGACTCACACCACATCCAGTCAGCAGCTCCGCTCACCATAAGAAGTGCTGGAAAAGACTCGTTGAGAACGGTCCAATCACATGAGCCCAAATATTTAAAAACAATATTGATTCGCTAAGAACAAAAGTGGGCGGGTTCAGGGCGCACAGTGCTGCGCCCCAAGGATGATTTGAAAAGATCCAATCAGAGCTCAGCCTCAAGTCACATGGTTTTCAAAAACGTACCTGTCTACATAGACACTCGTTTGTCCGGCGCCCCGCGTACAGCAACACAAACGAACGTAATACAGTTTAGATTTTTTTTATTGCAAATAAACTATATTAAGAAATACAGCGGGATATTGTGACTAAATGACTTTATTTCATTATTAAAATCAATAATTATTATGTTAAATATCTACATGTTAAAGTAGCGTTCTTCTCTGCCTAACTTTAAGGGGGGCGGCGCCCCTGCGCCCCGTATTGACCGGCCGCCACTGACTCTGGCACAAAAGTTCACATCTACTCAACATTTTGATTTCATTTACTCTGCAGGTTTAACTTCAGGCAAATACCTAAGGACTGTCAAAGCTCCGTTAAATTCTGTCCAGACAGTTTTGCTTGATGGGCTGAAAAAATCTGCTCGGACAGACAGACAGACAGAGAGAGAGAGAGAGACGGAAATGTTTCTGAGACTGAGACAACAATGTACTGTACGTAACGTAAAGACATCATTGAAAGAGCGAGTTCTGAGGGTTTATATAAATAATATCTCACCTGTTACCATATAATTCGTGTTTAGCACTACTTGTAACAATAAGGAGCTTTACAGAAAGCCAGATGTGGATTTTAATCCAAACCAAAGGTGACAGTGGTTGGAAAAACCTCCCTGAGACGACATGAGGAAGAAACCCTGAGAGGAACCAGACTCAAAACAGATCCGGTCCATTTCCTGGTTGACGCCTGATTATAAACCGTTACAGTAAACAAGTGTAGATGGGAAAAGTACTGAGTTGTGTTCAAGCCTTGAGGACAAATCTACAATATCCAGGTCAGATTAAACACTCAAGCAAGGCTAATACCTGGGTGCAAATATTTATGGGAACCAAATCCCAACAGAAGAAGGTGAGTCAGAAATGCAGGAGGAGAAAATGTAGAGGATCAGGATAAATCAGGAGAGCAACAGATCTATCCTGTTTGTGTAGTCGTTTTTTTTTTTTTTTTTTTGTACACGCTCTACATGAATGGAGTGAAATTTGACTCAGATCATCCACTCAGATTCCTATTTCAGTCAAGAGGCTGATATGATAAAGGTGTTTAAATAACTTCAGGATGTGTGTGAGGTCTAATCCTCATTTCCCTTCCCCGGCTCATAACCGGCTTATTAGGAGACATCTACAAATCCAAATGGCTGAAATTAGGAGATATGATAGCAGCATGAAGTTGGAGAGTGCAGACAGAACGAATGCGGCTTGATCGAGAGATAAACACATTGCTTTAGCAACACACACACACACACACACACACACACACACACACACACACACACACACACACACACACACACAGACCTTGTGAATATGGAAAACAAGCACGGCCTTTAGCAAATTTCTAACATGAGTACACATTCAGATAGAGATATATAAAGATTGTATACCCTCTCTCTGTCTCTCTCTCACACATACACACACACACACAAGAGTAAATCATAGCTCGCCACATTAGTTTGCCTTTTATGGCCACACAGAAGTCATTAACGGAATGTTACATCTGCTCCTCTGTAAAGTATCCAACCATGGTACTGACACACACACACACACACACACACACACACACACACACACACACACACACACACACACACACACACGGTGCAGTCTCTTTGAAATAATGCACCGATATGCATTATTGATGACGCACATTATGGCTGCAAGAGAGGAGGAGGACAGGAGGGAAGCAAGCAGAAAAAAAGATGGGATGAAAAAAAAGGAGAGGGGGTGAAAAGAGAGGAAAAGGCTGAGTGGGTGCTTTCCTTTACTTTAGCCATCATCAGAAAATCCATTAGTGACCATAATGCATGACACACCAGGGATTCCAGAGAGGTAATAATCAAGCGCTGATGAGCATGTGAGAGCGACTCGAGAACGTGTTGGTGTGTGTTGAGTGAAGGTGTGTATGGGCGCATTGCTCCCCTGACGTTGACTCTCCCCTTTTTAGCAGCATATGGTGTCCGAATCTGTATTAATACATTAATATTAATCCTTTATACTGTAGCCTGAAAAGAGATTTTATTTGTAGCACAACGGTTCATGAGGAAAACATCTCAGGCTTCCAGTGACCTTCATCTGTACACATTGGATTACTATATCATAACCTCAGCATCACTGCAGCAGGATCTAGATATAAGTCAGAACTTGTAGGCCTCAGGATGGAAAGAGGAGCTTGTGGGTGGCAAGAGTGTCTAGATGTGGCAGGAATTCAAGGGCTCCAAATGTAAGGTGCTTTATCTGGACGGGGCAAGAGGCTTGAAAGCTTCATGTTTCTGGCCATCAAGAATTCTGATGTTGGATCCATATGGTTTGGGAGCTTTTTAGGCCTCAAAATGGCAGCCAAAGGTTGTGGGTTACAGGAGGCTTGAGTATCCAGATACAGCAGGAACATCTGGGACTCAGAATAGAAGGAGGTGATTATGGATTGCACCAGGAGATTGTATTCCGGAAGGTTGGCAGGAATAAGATCTGAATAGAGTTAGATACATGTATATAGGCTTGAATTTCAGCCTGCAAGGTGGCACTAGTTAGATCCAGATGGAATCAGGAACTTCAGAATGGAGGCCAAAAGAACCATGAAGAGCAGTTGATTGTTGCCAGGATTACGATGGGACGACAATGCGGATGTGGCAAATCTTAACGTTTGACAGCAGAATCTTGTGGGCCTAAAAATGACAGGTGTTGAATTTGAAAGGTAGCAGGATTTTAAAAGCCTTAGAATGGGAGCTGAATTTAGGCTTTTAGGCGTCCAGTAGAATCGAGTGGAGGCAAAAGTTCATGAGCTTTAGTTTCTGGGTGGGCAGGATGAAAACAGGGGGTTATGGATGGGCAAGAAACTTACAGCTCTTACAATCCTCGAGTAGGTCCAGATGGTCCTCAGAGTAGAAAATATAGGAACGCAGAGGGATAAAACTTTTTGACATTAGTAGACAGATGTATGAGGAGGACGTGGTAGGCCTAAGGACATAAAGCAGGAGCTTTAGCAGGTGTGGGATCTAGATTTACTCAGAAACGTTTAGGCTTTGGATCTCCGGGGGTAAGATGGCGAAGGTTTCTTGATTGGGCAGAAACCTTATAGTCCTCAACAGTCCTTAAGTGGGTAACACTTTGACATCATGGTGGCACAATATGGTAGTCCTCAGAACTGGTGGGAAGACACAAGATTAGAATGGAGCCAAAACATATAACCCTCATGGTAGTGACAATGAAAAGACCTTAACTAAAGCGGACGCTCTCGAGTTTTAGTATGTATTGGTGCAATAGACCCTTGGTGTCCCAGTGGCATGATTTGGAGACTACAGCCATCAGAATAGATTAATAAGGGAGGAATGTGTGCAAAATGAACATTATATTATCATCGCCTATACCTTTTTAACACGAAGCGGTCAAGCTTTCGGCTTCACCGAACATAGAGAGATAGCGATAGAGAGGGTGAGTGTGTTAATCCTGATTATTGTCTGGAAGGGATTTCCGAAGCCTAGGAGCCATGAAGGAAGAGAATCCACTGTGGTCTATTGGTATTGATCAGAGAGCTGCATTTAGCAACCATAGAGACCAAGTGAGATTGCTTAGGTACTACTCTAAACTACTTAGAGCTTTAAATGTCAAAAGCAAACCCTCTTTACAAAACATAACAGCCGGCCAATGTACTGTAGATCGGAGGCAACCAAAGTGCTCAGTGCTTCGACTTACTGTAAGAACTCTAGACTCTAACTGATGCTTTTTAGAATAAAAGTTTCTCATTCATATAACAGAAGATAAAAAGACTATTACAACACCAGAAATTCAACCACCAAAATAAAAAAAACCCTTACTCGTGTGCATCCAAAAGGTATGTCTATTTGCCTTTTGAGTGTTAGTAGAAAATGGCTGAATCTGATGACCACTCCCTTTCTGCAAATGTGCCTGCATAAAAGCAAAGTGGATGTGCAAGAGGTATACTGTACATAGTGGAATCCACGGTTTGGAAGAAATGTAAGAAGCCCAACCTAAATGAGCCAAATATTGAGTGTGGCGTGTGCTCCGGCATTTAAGCTAACTCCTATAAGAGAACATCACCGTCCAGTTTGTGATGCACAAGGTTCATATACAGTAGTACATTGGGTCTAGCTGATGTGAAAGGCACATAGAAAGAAAATAATTTGTCCTTGTAGTCTTATTTATTTAACCTATTTTGGGCCAGATTTTTCCTACCAATTGAATAATTTGTCAATCCCCGTACTCTAAATAGCTTTGGCAGCAACCAGCCATGATGGACGAGGGCTAACATGTGTTCCCTCTAAAACATGTATGAAACAGACAATTCAAAGTTCATTGTAAATAAACTGTAATAATTAAATAATTTATACATATTGCCATTGACTTTCCAGGATGCACTAAACTTTGAAAGAAGCAATGAGTTCAGGGTCAGCCAGCATTTGTCCAAACCACTGGTGCATCCTGTTTTAAAAAGAACTTAGTGGAGTGCTGGAGGTGGTCAAGCTTCACCTTTAGTGTAGGTGACAGTGGGAACCAACCATCATATATGGCCATCTGCCTCGGTATCTGCCTGCATTATGTTAAGTGCTTTGGGCCCAACATTGCTACGTAGTCAGTCAGATGAGCTGGAGCTCGCACTCTCTTTCAACTACCTTTGCAGTTTTTGTACTGTAGATCATCCAACTTTGTTCTGCACTCTCCAGCACTTGACAAATGATGCACGTGAAACCTTTTTGTTAGTGCTGACCAACAATGTCTGGCACTTACAACCCAATGCAGTCTTGTCTGAGTCAATCATACAAATGCTGGCCAGTCCATTCCAAATAGATCTGAATTTGATAAAAAAAAAAGTTTCCCCAACCCGAACTGACAGCAATAGCGATAACAAATCCAGAAACAAACTTCCTTTCTGAAAAACAAGTCCAGCATGGAAGTTCCAAAACATGCAGTTCCTCAAATGACCACTAGGACCAAAAGGTCTGGCTCCAAAAGTGATTCAACCTCCACAGCCACAATGTTAAAAAGTCCACTTTTACAAGAGAAATGAACATGTTTGAAGCCTGGCACAAAAGAGCTTTTAGTCTAGATAGGTAGATTTCCTATTCATCACCACTATACAGAAGGTAAACTTTTATTTCCCTCATCATTTAAAATTTGATTTGAGTCACAGCTTCACTGCATTGTAGTTTAAGTTATTATTACACTAAATGTAGGAGTTGACAGATGTAGGGTATGCGTCAAGGATGCAAATGCAAAGCAACATTAGCATATTAATTAACGTTACCCACCTTGGCATTTCAGCTAAGCTAAAGCTAAGCTAGAGGTCAATAGATGTTTCCCATCCAACAACCAAGCTCCATTTGCTCCGGCCATTTACCCATTTATGGATTAATTGTGGGTTTACACGGCGTCCGTTTCTGCCAAGATGGTGAGGACCAGAGCTCCAACAGTTGAGCTTTAATATTACTCTGCTGTAAATCTATGGGTGATGTCACAGAGGGTCTGTCCAGGTCTTATACGGTCTATGTGACAACCCATTGGATCATCCACTAGTTTCTTGGCATCATGTAGTGAGTGACATTATATTTCTTATCTTAGCAGCATTCTTCATAAGAAAGAAGGCTATTCTAGTAATATTTTACACGAACTTCAAATAAAAGACTGTAATCAGTAATCACACTGAGCTCACACACAGGTACAGTAAATAAGTATCAACACACCAGGAGGTAAGAAACCAGGATGAGGATTTATGGGAAACAAGTAATGAGTAGAATGGATTTTACTCGAGCAAGACCTTTCAAACAATAGAAAAGGAAGCAAAGCTTGAGGTAACAGCGGGACAATACCCAGGTCTGTATTTGGGCACCGGCCAGTGTCTGCAGTGGCATCTGAGACAGAAACAGGGCTGAGGCAACAAACAGGAACAAGACTGAAACGTTAGAAGCAGTAATCGGTGCTCTAATGGAAGAAAGGATACTGCAAACAAATAACACAGCTTCTGGTGTTTAAATAATGGGAATTATGAACATTGCATAGTTGATGCGTCTTTGCAATAAATTTTAAGGATTGACAGAAACATGTCCTGCTATTTTTGAGGCTTTTTACTGTAGACACAAAAACAAATAATGGAATCTCTACTGAGGTCACATGAAAGCACTGCAACAGCATTATAGCTTAGCAAGTAGAAATATATATTTTTTTATATTCTTAAAATACAATTGCAATCAACAAAATACAAGATTATTAAGCTTATTTCTAATCAAATTGTACTAAAATTCTAAGCAAAATTTCTTTTTTGCAGACAATTTTGCTAGTTTCAGGAATTTACATATTTCTTGAAAGAAGCAACATTTTCTTTCAATAGAAAAAGAAATTCGCTTAAAGTTTTATTCACAGTTGCTTAGTGGTTATCACCGTTGCCTTGAACCTCCAGGGTCTGGGTTCGATTTCCGCCTCGGGATCTGTGTGTGTGGAGTTTTCGTCCTGTGTTTGGTCTGTTTCCTCCCATAGTCGAAAGGCTAGTTGGCATTCCCAAATTTCATTTGAGTGTGAATGTGCGTGTGGCTGTTGACTGGAGGTCCTACCACGGTTATACAAATGGAAATAAATACAGTGGTCACCACTGGCCTCCATGGTGGATGGAGAACGTCCATAACATGTCAGATTTTTAAGATAAATATTTAAAGAAGCAACAAGAAAAACATTGTGTTCTTAGAGAGGCTCTGGTTCAATCAAGAGCTCAGGTGAAGCTTTCTCATGTTCTCTTCAAGGGTGTTTTCACCTTATACTTGAGCATGAACTCACTTCCTGAAGATGAATGAAAGAAAAGAGTGTTTCTGGACCTTTCTGACCCCAATCACAACGTCCAGCCTGTCTCAAATTTGCAAAACTATTTCTATTTCTGATTCAGACTATTGGACTATTGGTTGATTTTGTGGGGAAGGTCAGTGGCTGGAAGCGGGTCAGATGAGACCCTAA
The DNA here is from genome assembly GCA_030347435.1 of Clarias fuscus. Taxonomy (NCBI): domain Eukaryota; kingdom Metazoa; phylum Chordata; class Actinopteri; order Siluriformes; family Clariidae; genus Clarias; species Clarias fuscus. The sequence continues at coordinate 28,591,641 of CM059220.1, forward strand.
ACACAATGCTGAGCTTCTTTACTTTTTTCCTCTCCTCACAGGGTCTGTTTTTTTAAAACCAGTTTTTATTAAAAGGCTCTTGAAAACATCATATGATCATATGAAGTGAATGTGCTGAACGAACCTGAATGGATCTTTTGTGTTTAATTTAGATCAAGTCTGCAAAAATTCATACAACGCAACTACTATACTCGTTTTTTATAACAGACTTTATCAATGAACGAATTAATCAATTGAGTTGTCTGTTTGCTTATTGCTCGTTTTTAATTTATTGCCTTTCTTTCCAAATCTTAATGAAAAATCACATGTGGTGATGATGATATTTTGTCCCTAATACCAATTTAACTATTAATATTATTAAAAATGACATCATAGAACATGATAATGAGCTGCGGCTGTAGCTTTAGAAGTCTTACATTGTGTTCCTTCCTTGCAGGTGAGACGTTCTCAGAGAACTTCAGCCACACGGAGCAATGCACGGCTTGCACAGACTGCACCGGGCTGTTACGCATGGAAACGCCGTGCACGGACGCCAATGACGCCACCTGCGTGTGCGACTATGGCTATTTTATGTCGCGCTTTTCGGGGCGGTGCGAGTTGTGCACGGCGTGTCCAGTGGGAAGCGGCGTCTTGAGGCGCTGCACTGCCTTTGAGGACACCTCATGCGAGACCTGCATAGAAGATACATACTCAGACCAGGAGAGCGAGCTCAACCTGTGCCTGCCGTGCACCATCTGCGAGGACACAGAGGAGCTCCAGCACTGCACACCCGTCAGCGACACCGTGTGCCAAGGTAAGAAAGCGTGACTGGCTTTCCAAGATGAGAGAGTTCCCATTACTACTTTGAAGAACAGTGTTTTTAGCACAGTATTGGCTAATGATCACATTTTTTTTTTATTAACGAACCAACAACATTTTACCACAATATTTAAAATGATCAAAATTATTTAGTTCCTGTTCTCAGTTATTACACAATATAGCAACTATATATATATATATATATATATATATATATATACAGTATATGCAGAGAGAGTGAACAGTAAACCGAGAGAGAGAGCTGAGATGCCTCTGAACAGCAAACGAGACAGGTTATAAAAGAAAAAAAGTGAAACAGGTGAGAACTTGCAGAGGGAAGGAGATTTATAGCAACACTTGATAATTGTAAATCCTAAAAAATCCCATAAACCCTTCAAAACAGTGCGTCACTGTAGCCAACTGCCTAGCAATCTGAACACCAAGAGGTCAGAGGTGAACACTGATCGTGACCTTCACCCCTCTCGTTCACTTGTTCCCTATGCGTTCATCTAACCTGACAACTGTTATTTTTGTTTTTCCATCCACTATGGATTCATGACATCACTTTTCTTCTGCAACTCTCTAAACTGGCAGAGTGAACGCTAGAACACAATCAGACAAGGACACATACAGCTGAAGACAGAAGGTTTCATTCACTCATTCTCTATAACGCTTCTCCTGTACAGGGTCGTGGGCAGAGGTGGGTAGAGTAGCCAAGAAATTTACTCAAGTAAGAGTAGCAGAACTTCAAAGTAATATTACTCAAGTAGAAGTAAAATGTAGTCCTCCAAAATATTACTCAAGTAAGAGTAAAAAAGCATTCAGTGAAAAGACTACTCGCGTACTCGTAGTTTTTTTTGGAAATTATAATAATTTTATATTAGTGTATGTGTATATAAGTGTATGTCTAATTTGTCATATAGAGAAGTCAACATATAACAAACATGAAAAAGGGCATTCTATAGTCACCGCAAGAATGTACACTAACCTGACCTGATTGGTCAAACGGAGTCATGTGATTACTGTCGCTGTGTCTTATTGGTGAAACAGTCGATCTACAGGCTGCATGTGTAGAATAAACGGTTAGAAGTAACGAGTCGAGTGTAGCCGAATGTAGCGGAGTAAGAGTAGCGTTTCTTCTTCTTCACAAATCTACTCAAGTCAAAGTAAAATGTATGGTGCACTAAAACTACTCATAGAAGTACATTTTTTCCAAATAGTTACGCAAGTAAATGTAATGGAGTAAATGTAACTCGTTACTACCCTCCTCTGGCTGTGGAATGGCTGAATCTCATATCCCAGGAGACATTGGGCACAAGATAGGGTACACACTGCACTGGGTGCCAATCCATCGGTTTCCGGAGGAAACCCACCAAGCACAAGGAGAACATAGAAACTCCACACACAGACCTGTGCCTGGAATCGAATCCTCAACCCTTGAGGTCCGCGGTCATTTTAATCAGTTTTGAAGCAGTAGCTTCTTCCTTGTTGATCACCTTCCAGGTTACAACAATATTGGTCTTGTTTTAGTATAGACATTCAGTAGATATATTTGTACCTGTTTCCTCCAGTATCCTCACAAGGTCATTTGCTGCTGTTCTGATTTGTACTTTTTGTTCCAAAGTAGACGTTTCTTTTCTGAGGGCTGCAGGACCAAGGGGTGTTTATACGTGTGTAATATTGTTGGTACAGATGAACGTGGTACCTTCAGGCACTTATAAACTGCTCCGAAGATGAACTAGACTTGTGGAGGTCCACATATTTTTTCCTAAAGACTTTCTTTAGATTTTCCCCTGATGATCAACAAAGAGGCACTGAAAAGCCTGAAGTATACATCCTCAGTTACACCCCTATCAGCCAATCGGAAGCTTCTAAAGCCATAACATCATTTTCTGAAATTTTCCAACCTGTTTAAAAACATAGTCAGCTGAATGTATGTAAACTTCTGACCCCCTGGAATCATAATATAGTGAAGTCTAAGTGATATTATAAAGTAAAGTACAGTACAGACCAAAAGTTTGGACACACCTTCTCATTCGAGAGGTTGAATTTATATTATGGCAAGAAAAAAGCAGCTAAGTAAAGAAAACCGAGCGGCCATCATTACTTTAAGAAATGTCAGTCCGAAAAATTGGGAAAACTTTGAACGTGTCCCCAAGTGCAGTCACAAAAACCATCAAGCGCTACAAAGAAACTGGCTGAGATGCGGCCCGCCCCAGGAAAGGAAGACCGAGAGTCGCCTCTGCTGTGGGGAGGATAAGTTCATCCGAGTCACCGGCCTCAGAAATCGCAGGTTAACAGCAGCTCAGATCAGAGAGCAGGTCAATGCCACACAGAGTTCTAGCAGCAGACACATCTCTAGAACAACTGTTAAGAGGAGACTGTGTGAATCAGGCCTTCATGGGAGAATATCTGCTAGGAAACCACTGCTAAGGACAGGCAACAAGCAGAAGAGACGCGTTTGGGCTAAAGAACACAAGAAAGAAAACTCGCTGAATGAGAAGGGGTGTCCAAACTTTTGCTCTGTACTGTTTATACCTAATCAACCTATTGTTTGTTAACATGAAATCTGTGAAGTGGCTAAAAAGTCAGTTTGAACAATGTCAACTTAAACTTATGTAAACTTCTGACATAAATTGTAGGATAAATCGCTTGAGAGTGTCAGCAAACTAGCTAAACATAAAAAAACAACATCTCATAACCTACTAATGAGTAGACACCTTTATTTTGCTTTAAATTTGTGCACTACTATAATCTCATTTAAATATTAAAATTGTATAAATGAAAAAAATCTTCAGCAAGCTGAGGGGAAGTTTTATTTTCCTTTTTTCCTCACCCTGTTAGCAAAGCTAAGTGGCTAGCTAAGAAGCCATCAGTTTAAGTTTTAGCAATTTTAGCAATTGCCAAATGCCTGAAGGTACCACGTTTATCTGTACCAACAGTACGCAGCCATCATACTGCTCAGGAAAGAGATGAGTACTGTACTAGCAGTTTGGAAAAATGCTAGCAGTTCTTCAACCTCTTGTTGAAAACAATTAAGTGTTTCTACCACACCAGAATAGCAAAGCTCTCAGGCAAGTAACTAGCATTCTGAGGTGATTGTCTTGTAGGAATAAAATAACTTATAACTTTATAAGTAGCATGGTTAGCTATTTTAGTTTGTTTGTTTCTCAGAGAATGTTAAATATGCCAAGTCCGTTACGCTAGGCGCTAGGGAGATACATTTCAGCTTTCACATGTGCAAATACAGATCAGTTAATGACAGCTCTCGTGTCAAGTAATAACACGTCCTAATTAGTGACTGTACTATTTGTGTCAGTTTGGCTAACAACTTCTCTGTGGGCAAGTCATTTCCTCTACATGTGATGACAAGCTTGTGGCTAACTCGTCATCTGTGGGAAACAGACTGTCTAAAAGTTTTATGTCTCTGAGTCTGAGCCTGTTCCAATACTTATTACACCACACAACTTATTTGAGAATGACACGCGGCTCATTGTGAAGATTATTATGGAGGGGGTTTCGGGTGTTTATCTCAGAGCAGGGGGTGAAAGGTCAGACGTTGCAAAAGCCTGCTGTAGGCAAGGGGTTAATGAATAGAGTGGATGACTTGCGATTCGTGTTGATTGCTTCTGTAAACACGACATAAAGCGTTCAGCTGATGAAAGCCCGGCAACCTGACAGGTCCTTATCTCCTCACAGCCCGTGGGTTTCAACCTAAACAATCTTCAGAGTCGATTTTCCCACCATGATAAAGTCGAAATCCAGAACTTTCCCGTGCAGCAGGAGAAACAGAGGAGAGACAATTTTCAGTAAATAATTTGGATCTGGACCGATCGTGCTCTTGGGTCGATGTGTGTGTGTGTGTGTGTGCGTGCGTGTGTGTGTGAGGGGGGATGGGGCCACACAGGAAGCCATTTGGGTTAGCGGAGGAGGCTCCGTGAAAGTGGTGCATAATCTCATTAATAAACGGATCGGTTTCAGAGCTTCTACCATGTGGGCGTGTGATGAATGACCAAGGGGAAGTGAAGAGTCCCAGGAAAGGGTCCAATCAATTACACTCATTTTTAGCCTGACAGGGTATGGTTTAGCTTCATTGCTATATCGCTAAATCTACTTAGCGACATGGATACAATGGCAGAGAGAAAGGTAGAGGTCATGAACAAGGGATCAGACAGTAATAAAAGGGAAAAAAAAAGACAAACAGGATTCACACCTGCACATTTTTCTTTTCTTTCTTTCTTTCTTTTTTTTTTTTTTTTGATCTGCATTTCCTTTCTCTCCCACCGTTACCAACCCGGGGAGAATAAACAGGAACACATGTTTTCTTTGAGAACCGTTAAGCCAGCCAAACGCGCACACACACACACACACACACACACACACACACACACACACACACACACACACACACACACACACACACACACACACACACAGTGTTAAACACTTTCTATCAACCAGGATTCAGGAGAGAGTGATTTTCTAGGTGTCTACGAGTCATGGGAGAATTTATTTCTCCTTACAGAGAATTTCCATTCCGTCCTTTCTGACTAATCAAAATCTAGAATTCAATGGTGCTCTGGGATACATGGAGAGAATCAATGCAAGCATATTGCATCCACAAAGAAGCAGGAAGTGGCACTTGAATGGAAACCCAAGGGAATTTTGTGGGTCTGACCTCGAAGGTTCCTGTCTCAGAGGTTCGAAACAAAGCCATCATGGAGGATCGGGCTGATTGAGTGACTGTGCGCCCCTGTCGAATTCCAGTTTCTGTCCGTCATTGGATTATCACCCGGAGTGTGTGTGAGAACACATTATGCCCCGACCCTCTACAGCAGGGCATTGATAGAGTTATCATGGCTGAGGCTGACCTTTCACCTTGTACACTGTGTGGCTTTTGTGCTTGGAGAGACGCTGCATTAATAGGCTTCTCTATCTCTATCCCTCTTTGCCGTCCTCTCTCTCACCCCGGCGTCCTTCCATCACCCTCCGATCCGCCGCGTCTTTCCCGCCACGCTTCCACACAGTAAAGTCCGTCCAGTTCCTGTCATGGTGTCTAAAATGTTTCATTTTTTTTTTCTCCCCACCACAAGGGTCCAAGAGGTAAAGCTTAAGCACGTGGCTTATAGACTTCGGCATTTTTTCGACCTCAAGGACTGGAGACGCCGTTACATTTCACCCGAGCAGAATCCCAGTGACGCTCCTTATAAGGAGTGAACGTTTGTGTCTTTTATGGGGTTTTTGTGGGTTAAGCTTGTGTTCTCTTATCTCACCATCTAAACTGCAAGAGTGCTCCGACTTCATTAGTGGCGAAAAAGATGCCTTTATACTGCATTGCGTCAAGACGTGTATGATTGGACTGTGCGCCATAGTTGGACAAAGACAACCGATGGAAAAAGACGCATGCTGGGAATTCGTTCCTGAACTCCTGCCTTTAGTGACGGTTTTACTGGTGTCTTAACGCACCAAGGTGCAGATCTACGAGCTGTGTTTCGAGAAATCATTCCTCAATTCAATTTCCAGTATTGAATACCAATGTCAGGGGTGCTAGTGATTCGTGGGAATACGACTACGTTAAAAAAGGCAAAAAAATAAAGTTTCCTTTACTCCAGGTCCTCTATCAGTTTTATGGCTGCGACTGTTCATGCTGTGTTAAATTTTTTTCTTCTGTAGTTGTGCTGAACAGGATAATCTCTGATTCAGAACAGATGAGAGCTCAGAATAAACTCACTTCTTCATCCAGATGGACAAACATTTGGTTTTGACCGTCTTAACTATGACAGGTTGCCTTCAGCTAAGTAATTGACATCAGTTCATGTGACTGGATAAACTGAAAGACTTTTTCAGTTTGCTACATATGCCATGATGATTCCTGGATTAAAACAATTCAACTTTCATTTAAAATGGATAGTTTTTTTTTTTTTTTTTGGATGTCTACTAAAAGACACTCTCGCTGAATTCTGAACCAGTCTGAACCACTTTGGCGCATCCAACATCCTCATGAAAAAGTTTAGTTTTTTTTTTTTTTTTTACGCTTTGGTATATTAGCGTATGACCAGCGCCGTACGTATGAGGAAGAGAAGAAGGAGGAGGAGGAGGAGGAGGAGGAGGGGTGAACAAGCGACGAGGCAGATGCACTCTCGAGATAAAAACGGATAAAAAGGAGGCGAAAAGAGCGAAAGAGCAGATGCGGAGAAGTGAATGCCGTCGATAAGAGAGATGAAGTTTCTCTCCTGCCTTATCAGGTTTCACAGTCTGACCTCTGGGAACATTTCTGCTCTAGAGAACCCGGCTACACACACACACACACACACACACACACACACACGCACAGAGGCACATTTTCTACCCTGGCCCGGCATGACAAGGCTTGCTCCGATGGTAGCTAAGTAGTAAGTGCTCTAAAAACAAAATAACACACATTGTAAGGTGGGACGAATCATTTCTTGCGCTTAAGCTAACGAGGCGTTCACACCTGCACTAACACGCGGCTACGTTTTTAGGTGTATTTATAAGTGTGTGTATGGGGAAGGAGGGGTTAGGTTTTCTTCCCTTTTTTGTTGCAGTGACTGAGGGTAGTAAACTCAGTAATAAACAAAAGTAGAAGAATGGTTTTTTTATCCCAGACATGCTCCATGTTGAACGGGGTCCCAACCTGTACTGATCCTGGTATCGGTCGAAAGCAAGCTTGTGTTTCAGGGCCGGCGACAGATGTTAGACAGTTTTAGTTTGACCTATGCACATTTTGCCAGAAACACACAAGAACAATGTCCAGAGAGCTGAACACAACATTCCATGGCGTCCTCAACTGGTTAGCGCCAAGTTCATTTCAGTGTCTGTATCGACATCAATGAGTGTAAAAAAAAAAAAAAAAACGTCTCGTTTTGGGGAAAAAAAAGTACGCAACTTTTACAGGTGTACTGATAGTGGGTGGAGCTTCACACGTTCACCCCGTATGGGTTTCCTTCATGTCCGTGGACTTGCTCCCACTTCTATAAACCATGTACGCAGATGAATCAAAAAGTGAAAGTACTGAACAAACAAAAATCATGTTTCAGATCACATGAGTCCAAAATGTCGGCACTCTGGCTGTACAATTTTTCTTTAATTACATTTAAAAAAGACAAGTATAAAGTTTCTTACATAATCCCCTCGCTTTTCAGTACACTTTGTCTACCTGTCAACAATATTTCGTATTCCCTTATTAGAAATGTTTCAGTCTGAGCTGTGAGCCACAAGTGCACCGCTGTCTTCAGTTCTTCATTGGAAGTGAATCTTTGTCCTCGTAGTTCTGCATATGCATCATCGTGCAGGATCCCGACGCCCTCAGATTGCGGTTCTCCGTGTTTAATCAGAGGTTCAGTCTTCAGCTCGTCAATAAGCGTCTCACTGTAACGAGCGCTGTTGATTGTTCAAACTTTTTCCTGATGGCGTTCCAATACTTCTGGCCCCCGAGAATCCCAGACAACTGTAAGCGTTGATGAAGTTTCCAGCTGATGGTCGACTTTTGAACTTTGTCTCGGTCTGCGATTGAGGATGTTTCCGTTCCGCACTCTGCCGTTTCCTCTCAGGCTCGTAGTGAGGAATCCGTGTCTCGTCGCCAGTAATGAAACTGAAGTTTAAGAAACTTTAAAACCTTCCTCGGAGTATCCAAATTTTGTTTGCAGATATCCTAACGCTTTCTCCATAGTGTTAAGTCTTCAATAAATAATGGTACCAAGTAAACCCTCAGACTTCAAAAACACAAATCACTGCACACTGCTTTTCTTTCGTACAGATCCCATCATTTTTTTTTTTTTTTTTTTTTTACAAATGAACTGATGTAAGACGTTCACTGCTGTAACTGATGTAACACGTTCACTGCTGTAACTGATGTAAGACGTTCACATCTGCACAGCAGTGACTGGGGAAACAGCAGCCTTGAACGGAAAGCGCTAATAAAATAGAATCTTTTCATTTGTAATGCGGATAATTTTTGACTCACCGTCATATTTATTTTCTTTGGCCCTCTGGATGAACAAGGTTCTGTACAAAACTCTTCCTTCTTTGGGGTCTTCAAAGTCTTGTTGAAAAATGTTAAAATGTCAAGATGTTCTCTGTCCTTATTTTCACGTCAACGTCAGCAGGTGACTATTCAGACGTGCCTGATGTACCTGTCATTTGTCTCTAGTGGGCGTGGCCCGACCTGTGTTCATTAATTAATGAATTTATTTTAGTTAAATGCTTGGCTTTGTTCTCGGAATTATGCCTATTAGCATCTCCTACGCCCTCTGAATGGCAACGAGCAGCCTTCGGATCAGTGCTTAATGCGTATAATTCCTTGTTTTTTCCACATAAATCAAATCAACGCATGTGACCTAGAGCGAAATTGAAATCATTCGAATTTTCTCATGTCACTGAATCTCTGTTAATTGATATTTGGATAACACTCATACGCCAAACCAATAAAGCGTAACCCAATAGAGCGTAACCTAATCTCTTTAAAAACCTCTCTGAAATGGCAGAGTCCATCTGCGTCCATTTAGAGTGTAATTACTGTATCTAATGAGGAAACATCCATGCACACACACACACACACACACCGCAATTCTCTCTGTCTGTCTCTCTCTCTTGTTTTCTATCTGTCTTTTCTATTACCAAAAAAAAACAAAAAAAAACTGGGAAGTCTGAGATAACAATGAAGTGTTAAAAAACACGAAGTGCGGAAGGAGGAGAACTAAAAAAGGGTACAGGAGGGGAGCGGGACGAGTGAGACGGGAGTCTGGTCTTTATTGATGGAGACCGCCTGAGCAGTGCATAAAAGAGATGCGAAGATAAAGAGAGAGAGAGAGAGAGAGAGAGAGAGAGATAGAGGATGAGATATATGGAGAGAGAGTGCAACCAAAAGACTGAGAGTGTTTTGTACACCACAAAGAGGATCTCTGTCCACGCTGGTGTCTGGTGTCCTGGCTCTGGGGAGTAAGAGTGTGTGTGTGTGTGTGTGTATTGATATGGTGTATATATGGCACTGGGAAAAGGGAACAGGGAGTGGCCCTAATACAAAAAAACAGACTATACAAAATAAAACCCTACTTCAAAGCTCATATCACGTTGAAAGTGTGTAACTGTTGATTTGGTTTTCTGTAAATGTGTGTTTATTTACAACTTAAGGAAAGAGTCGCTAATGCAAGCTCTTTGTAATAAAACTGTAACTCTAAGTTTTTGCTCCATGGTCTTATTGCCATACTTTCCTCCTATATACAATACCTTCTAAACCCCGCCCCCCCCCCCCCCTCCGTCATTGTGTGGTCCCTTTTTCTTCTCCCCCTCCCCCTCCTCCTCCCCCTTCATGCTGACCACAATGGTGCCCAGTTCACCCCCCTCCCCCCAACCCCCACCTCCCAACCAAACTTCCGTGCCCGGAATATCAGATGATCCTCAATATGTGCATCCATCTGTCCCTGCAGCAGAACATCCTGTAGCTCGAGGCCCATTATAGCACGAGCCGGCTTTAGCGTGCATTAGCCTTGACTCGGAGCGAGAGTGTGTTTGTTACGGCTTCCGATCGAATCATGTCTAATCTCATCCGCCTGTCCATCTCTCATTGCTCCAACTTTTCACAGCAGACCGAATAAAAGCAGCCGTGGCAGTAATGTTGTTTGCTTCTTGCTTTGCTTTTCCTCCATGTTGCCCGAGGTCTCATGTCGCTGGCCGAATTCAATAACATTTCCTCCTAACATCCAAAGACAACAGGATGAAGCTGAAACTTGTTTACAAATTGGAACATGTTATCATAGTAACTTTTTTTTTTTTTTTTCCTCCTTCCAGTCGACTTAAATATTGTGAATACTTCAAGCACTCCACTGCCCGCTCTGGAGGACACAGAGCCTCCATTTGATGTCAACCTTCCACCAGAAGCGCCACCAGAACCTACAGAGATCCTTGAGATCAGAGAGCCCACCGTTGGGCCAGAACCCACCAAGCTGGGCCTGGGTGACAATCTCATTCCCCTGTACGCCTCCATCGTACCGGCTGTGCTGCTTGGCCTCGTCGCCTTCATTGTCATCAAAAGGTGAGCAGAGACACTTGCCCCGCCCTCAGACCCCTCATGTTTCACTTAGCAGTGTTTCATTCAATTACATTTTATTTGTACTGTGCTTTTAACAATAACCATTGGCTCAAAGCAGCTTTACAGAACTAATAGACACACACACATATAGTTCACCTCCCCCCCTCCCTTACACCTAATCAAATTTCATCTCCCTCCCCCACATCCAGCCACATTTTGCTTCCCCCACATCCAATTAAATTTCCCCTCCTCCCCCACACCCAATCACATTTAATCTCCCCCTCCCCCACACCCAATCACATTTCACCCCTAACACATTTAATCTCCCCCTCCCCCACACCCAATCACATTTCACCCCTAACACATTTAATCTCCCCCTCCCCCACACCCAATTACATTTCACCCCAACATATTTCATCTCCCCCTCCCCCACACCCAATTACATTTCATCTCCCCCTCCCCCACACCCAATCACATTTCATCTCCCCCTCCCCCACACCCAATTACATTTCACCCCAACATATTTCATCTCCCCCTCCCCCACACCCAATCACATTTCACCCCCAACACATTTCATCTCCTACTTCCCCACACCCAATCACATTTCTCCTTCTCCTCCACACCCAATCACATTTCACCCCCACACCCGATCACATTTCACCCCCACACCCAATCACATTTCTCCTTCTCCTACACACCTGACCACATTTCACCCACCCCACACCCGATCACATTTCACCCCCCACATACCCAATCACATTTCACCCCCCCCCACACCCGATCACATTTCACTCCCCCCCCACACCCAATCACATCCCCCCCACACCAATCATATTTCACCCCCACGCCCGATCACATTTCACTCCCCCCCCCACACCCAATCACATCCCCCCCACACCCAATCATATTTCACCCCCACGCCCGATCACATTTCACTCCCCCCCCCACACCCAATCACATCCCCCCCACACCCAATCATATTTCACCCCCACGCCCGATCACATTTCACTCCCCCCCCCACACCCAATCACATCCCCCCCACACCCAATCATATTTCACCCCCCACGCCCAATCACATTTCACCCCCACTTGAAGGTGTAGTAATAGCACCAATCAGCGAGAACATTAAAACAAGCATGGAGTACTGAGGTGCGGCCTTTACGGATCGCACTTGGTTGTCTAGCACAGAGGCTTAATCGGATAGAGATTAGAAGCAAAACCAAGAGAGAGAGAGAAACAAGCACACACAGCATTTATCAGTTTTTATACTATGACTGTGTTATCAGTGTGTTTAGGAATCCCAGCTGCCATTTTAGTCCTCATCCTTCAGCCGCTGCATTAATATTAAATGAGCATTTTCTCCTTATTTTCTTCTTGGAACTGCTAACAGCTTGTCGAGTGGATGTAAAGGAAATGGGATTTGTGTTCAGTTAAGAGCACGTCTAAGTGTTGGATTCCATATTGAGGACACGTGAAATATTTAAGCATACAGCTCGAGGCCTTTGACCTGCTTTAAATGAGCAGGAAATCTGGTGTCTAATACATTAGCGTGTATTGATTTGCTAAGGCAGGCCAAGAGATGTAAAGTAACCAGTGCCTGTTATTTAAAAAAAAATATATATATATATAAAAAATCCTGGACGTATTTTCCCTGAGAGTTTATACCAAAATAAAGTAAATCAAACACATGGGCACTGTGGTGTCCTGCACTGTACACTGTACACTGTCATGACTATAACAGGACAGACAGGATTATTGTGTCTGGTTTCTATTTACTAGAAGGCAGTCAGATTTACTTACTGCACCCGTTTGAAGCATCACCCGAGCGGATCGACTGTGGGTTGGATACAACGGAACGGTTTTGATTTGTCCCAAGTTGAGAAAGCAGGAAGTTTATGGAAACATTTTCTCAAAACCTCTTGCCCATGTAAGGTTAAACAGACATGGGAGAGAAATTTCAACGGTCTGTTGTATTATTTCATCTCAGGGATTCGCAGTTTAACATCGTTAATCCTTAATGTTTGTTACATACAGCGTGGTAGTGTGTTGGAGGAGGTGCTGTCCAGGGTAGAGGACTGCTCTTCTCTCCTAGGAGCATGTGTTCATTTCTAGAAATAGATTTTAAAACATTTGTTGTGTGTGTGTGTGTGTGTGTGTGTGTGTGTGTGTGCGCTGCGTTTTGCATTTCAGGTGGAAGAGCTGCAAACACAACAAACAAGAGGGTAGTAATCGATCCGGCACAGAGAACCCGAGCCAGACGCCGTCTCCCGAGGGAGAAAAGCTACACAGCGACAGTGGCATTTCTGTAGACAGCCAGAGTTTACAGGAGGGACAGGGACTGTCTCACACAGGTACACACACACACACACACTTTTCCAGGTCTGTATGGGGCCATTTAAATGACATCCAGACTCTGCCTTGCTCTTGAACCTTCAACCATATCTATTATATCATGAGGCCAAGAGTTTTTATTACGACTGAGTAGTTGTTTGGTGTTTCTTTAAGGGTTTTAGAAAGATTCATTGAATAGTTTTAAGCTGTCAGCATCACTCTGAGAAAAACGAACGGACCCCTTAAGGACGTAATCTAGGAACAGTTCTATCACGTCCTGCTACTTAGTAGAGGAAGGCGAACACTGTTGCTAGGCAACTGGGACATACAGACGCTGAGAATGTTATTGCCAGGGCATGCAACGGATGCTTATAGACCTGTAAACAAATAAAGACACACTAGAACTCCAGGTGGCGCTAAAACGTTGATCTTGACCTCATTTCCCTCAAGGTCCTCTATTAGCCATAAATAACATATAACAATCTCTCTCTCTCTCTCTCAGTGGTGAAGATCGACGGAGGCCTGAGTTTGCCGCTGCATGCTCGTGAAGAGCTGGAGAAGCTCTTGGAGGACGAGGGACCGCTGGAAAACGACTGGTCCAGCCTGGCTGGCTTGCTCGGCTACGAAGAAGAGCGCATCGCCTCTTTCGGCCAGGAGGAGAGGCCGGTCCGAGCGCTGCTGAGTGACTGGGCGAGCCGCGACTCCGCCAGCGTTGACGCGCTGTGTGCGGCCCTCAGAAAGATCAACCGGGAAGATCTCGCTCAGAGCATCATGCCCAAGTCCACGGCGACCTCTGTCGTGTGAGGAAGCCACAGTCTTGTTTGTCAAGCCATAGCTCCTGCTTAATCATCACAACCACACGCTTCACTAATGTATTACATGGTCCAGTTATGTGCATTTCAAGCGGTAACTCCACCAAGCTTGTGCTGTTCCAACATGCATCGTTAGCATCAGAAAGCCTCTGCCTTCACACAGCAGCAGTTTGCTCAGTTTCATCATTTCTCAGGTTACAGTGATCAGGTGAAGGGAATGAGGATGCTTCATTACTCAGCAAGAAATATTTCCTGTTTCACTATGCATTCATTCTTGGCATGCAGTGATTAACCTGAGCAAATCTTCTGTTTTTGCATTTATTTTATAATTAGCATTTTTACTTGAAACTGTCTAATTGTAATTGTTACATTAATCACTGTGAATCTGAACTTTTTCATCAGGTTATAAAATAGCACTTGATGCAGCACATTCTATTATTTCTTATATTTTGCATTTTGTTTATAAACTCACGAAATCTCAACTGAAATCCAAATTGAATTTGATGTAAGAAAAAAAAAAAAAATTGCCCAGGATCTGAAGAATAAATTGAAAAATCACGCATACTGTACAAGTACAGCAAAATGTAGGCAAATTCACAACTTCATCTATCAAAAAAAAAGGTTCCTTCTCGAGAAAAGCAAGACCTCTGAATAAGATGCGACTCCTTTCTTTCTGCGTCCTCTGTGTGGGGGAAAAAAAATCTAAAAGCTTTTCTTTTGGCCAATAATCTTCCCGCGGTGTGAAATTACACTATTCGTTTCTCACTACGCACACTTCCCTCTAAACACTGCACTCAGTAATAAGTTAGCAGTCAGAGATCGGAACTCCAGATGCCGAAAGGTGGTGATGACAGGCTGTAAGAAACAAACCGAGCTGTGTGAACGCAGGCTGCTTCGTCTCGACTTTGGGAATCCAACCAGACGCCGCTTCAGGACATCAACCCGTCCATCCGCTCCAGTCTGCACCGCTAATGCTATTATAATCTTTACCCCGGTAAAAGACACACGCTTCGACTAATCAAAGATGCGCTGTTAAGCTGTCGTTCCATCTTGGCTTACAGTAAAAAAAAAAAAAAAAAAAAGGTAAATTATGTAAAATATGGCACAAATATGCAGTGTTGAACATTATGCAAGTGAATAATAACTAAAGCCATGCTGCCCAGAGGCTGAGAGACTGCTGGCACCAAAAACCGCTTGGAGGAAGTTTAACAGAGAAAGTCGAGCGATAGATAAGAAGATTTATGCTTAGGATGTGTGCTAATGCTAACTCTCTTTTTTTTTTAACGAAACAGTGACTTTTTGTTTTCATGGTACCAGTTTTTGTCTTGACCGATAGAGTTGCCATAGTAATTGATCTTTTTTTTTTCTTCTTCTGTTGCCAGGGTAACACTTTTGTCAATGTTACAATTTTTGTTGCTGTATTGGTTGGTATGAAAACTCTGTTACCATAGCAACCACGTTGCAATGATAACTTTGTTGTCGCAATAACCTTTTGTTGTTTTATTTATTTTTATTATACCACAGTAACCCTATTGTCATGAAAAAAATTGCATTCAAAACAGTGATTCTTCTTTCTCGCTATGGTTGATGCAATACAGTTAGGTTGCCAGAAATAGGTCTTGGCCTTGGTAACTCATTTCTTTGTTATCATAATAATAATCATAATTTTTGTTGTTGTTGTTGTTGTTGTTGTTGCAATGGTAATTATTTGCCATAATGATACATTTTCATTGCCATGGTAACTATTTGGTGCCATGGTAAAACTTTGAACCCGTGATAGTGATTTTTGTTGTCATGGTAACGTCTTGTGCCAATGGTAGCTTTTTGTTGCTGGTGCAACTTTATGTTGTCATGATCCATTTTTGATGAATAGGAGATGTCGCCATGGTAACTCTTTTTGTCGACGGTAATCTTTCATTATGCCGTCAGGGCAAATTTGTGTTGTCATGATAAATTTTAGTTGCCATGGCGACCGTTTCAGTTAACTTTTCGGTAAAACTCTTCAGTTTCAGTGCTAACTCTGTTGCCATGGTAACTTAACTCCTTGTTGCTACCAGGTTTATGAATCCAACATGTTTGCTTTAATAATTTCCTTTAGTCGATTTTTAACATTTTGTTGCCTTTTTTTTTTTTTTTTTCAAATTATTTTGACGTTTGAAGCGAAGCATGAAAAGCTTAAGGAACAGAAAAGTAAACAAAACAAAAAAACTAAAAAGTCTGCGTGTCATGGTGGTCCTGGTAAATGCAGGGAAACTGAACAGGAAGGTAAATTGATCCCAGTAGCTACCTGGTCAGGGTCATCACCATGACAAAAGAGCACGGTCATACCAGAGTAACCTAGATCAGGAACGACAAAAACATGACGAAAATAACAAGCCGTACACACACACACACACACACACACACACACACAGCAACCTGGTGCCCCATTAAACATTCAGGTTAACTAAAATCAAATGGCTTAAATGAAGGCTGTAATAAACGAGAGAAACAGGACACCGCATGAACAGCACACAGTGACCGCCGCCTTAATACGAACCAGAAACAACGAAGAAACGCGACACGCACAGCATCGCAGCACGCTCTTCCTCAGGCATTCAGGCTGAAAGTGAAGACAGGCTGGGTGTGTGAAGTGAAGTTTGCTTCTTCATTTTTGCACTGGAACTACGATGCTCATCATCACGGTGTGTAAACCCTCCCACAACAACGTCACCTCAGTCACCTTTATCGAGTTCTTCTGTGTGTCGAACAGGCTGGCTGATGTGGCTTCTGACATGCGGTTAAAACAATAACCATGAAAAAAAAAAAGAGAAAAAGATTAAAAATTAATCACCAAATCTGAGCACGTTTCCAAGCCGTGTCTTTAATTCTAACCGCTCTCGACGAGTTAATGCCAGCGTGTGTTACTAATGAAGGCTACAAAGCTGAGCATAAAGAGAAACAGACATCCAGAGGCATGGAATTATCTCCAGGTTCTACACTTTAAAACCTTTAAACGTCACACTCGTTGTCCACTGTAAAGCGTTTCTCGGCTCTGCAGCAGGATTTATTGAGTTAACTGGAAGTTAAAAAGACCTTTAGACTCAAACAGCCCTTTTCATGATGAATAGGAGATGACAGGAGGCCTGTGTTAGGGTCAAGGGTGTACGGTTCCCTTTTGATTCTTACAGCATTGGGACGACTGGCCGTAAACTCTCGGGAGACAGTCGACGCCGAGGCGATAAACTCTGACCTTATGTTTTACCATTTTAATTAAATCACCTGTTTTGCGTTCGAAAGGATCGGCGTGTTAAAAGGTCACTTGGTCTACAGAAGGGATACCGTTATGTGATGTAAATTACCCCAAATGTAAACGGCAAACTGCGTCCGAAATGTCGTACAAGCCTAATGGAGCTAAGCAAAAATGGAGGCTGGTCCCTTTCATCTCGCGGTAAACGTGAAGCGTCATCACCAAAAATATTGTTATCGGATTTGTCTGCCATTTTGGTTGAAAAGTTTGCGTTGTGAACCTGAAGCGTGATGGTCCTCAAAGCAGGAGTTCTCTGTAATACCAATTATAAATCTTACTTTATGACTGTCAAATAATAATAATAATAATAATAATAATAATAATAATAATAAATATATCAGGCAGGAACGCTCTGACATACTGCAGTCAGAGATTTTGGGTTCAAATGATTTCCACTGCTTGTAAGCTACGTTAGGATTTAGCTATTTTTTCAGCCTTCCAGTGCAGGAATAACAAAGAAGATTTTGGAGACTTTATTTGGCAACCACTCACCAGGTTGCAGGTTTTCATATATCATTTTTTTTTTTACTTGTTTTGTTGAGAGTTTCTTGACCACTGTGATGTTGTAATATATGCAAACATACTAACACTGTGGAAATATTTTACTTGTAATGAAGGCGTTCCCTTTTTTTTTTGTAAGAGGGGTTTTTAATTTTGCCAAGAAGTGTAATTAGTTTTTTTTTTTTTTTTGTACATGTATTATTATTATTATTATTATTATATTTGTATTATTATTATTATTATTATTATTATTATTATTATTTCTTTATAATAATTAACATTTAAAAGTATAAAGAGTCTCAGAAGTGCCTAAAAGAAACATCATGTGTTTTATTTGTGTTTAAAAAAATTTTTTTTTTTAATCTTTGGTTTGTAATTTCCTGGAAATTAAATTAATTTACCTCTATTTCGATTTATTCAATTAAGAACACACTGTATACGGTACAACTCAACTTCACAAATGGCAGAAAACACTCAAAAAGTCAAAAAGGGACGGAGCATATAAATTAACCACATCACTGTGAACATCTTATTTACACACTGCAAAAAATTACATCATAGCAGCTAAAAATATCTTCTATCTAGTCAAATTTCTTAATTTCTTAATAATAAGATTACAACAAAACCAAAGAGCACATTTTTCACCCTTTATAGGCCACTCATTGAAAAAAAAAAAAAAAAAAAAAAAATATATATATATATATATATATATATATATATATATATATATATATAATTTTTTATCAATATCATCTTTGTGTTGCAAATCAAGATCAGTAAAGTTATGGTTCCTCCCCTGTCTAGGGTAATAATTTTTCCAAAAATGTTATATAAATATATAAACAAAAACTTATAAAGTTAAAGCCACATTTATTTATAATTTAAATTATACAAAAGAAAAATACAAACATACTTATTTTCTACAAATTGAGGTACTGATACTAGCACTGGGTTACTAAATATGGCTCTTAGCCCAACTAAGACAAGCTTAATAAATTTCTATTTGGCTTGTCGTATTCTTATATTTAGAAATTTGGTAATAAATTAGACTAGATTCAAGATTATTTCACATTATTTTGAAGTTATTTTTGCAGTGTATACTGTAGTAATCTCATAATTATAGCTACTTTAGCCAGCTAAATAAATGCACCACTACTCAGCTAAGTAGTGAGCTTTGCTAATATTAAGAGTATTAATAGTTAATATACTAATATTAATGAATTAGATTGTATCATCAATATATAATACACAAAAATATGATCAAGCTGTTTAATAACAAGCTTGGTAAAGGCATAATATGTAATGTGTCAATAGTAATATTTATTTTGTAATATTGCTAACGGACTAACCACATAATTATACTTTACGGTAGCTAGCAGACACAAAATACATGTCATGCAATCATCAAACAAGATTCAATTTGACTTAAGCCCTGTCCCTTGATGATTGAGAGATGCTGGCATTTCATGAGGGTGTGGGTAATTTCCATCACATAATTGTAATTAACATAAACGTTTTTTTTTTTTTTTTTATCATCACACTGCACGAAAGCTAGTCTGTGGAAGTGTTCTGAGGAGGGAGATAATGTACAAAATTCTGAGTGTTCCTAATATTTACTTCTATGTTCACTGTATCATATACATACAAATTTGCTAGAATTATTGAATAAAATAGGCAAGAAACCAAGAAATAAACTAATTTGAGTTGCGACACCATACAGTACATCCATGTGTCATGACTGTTTTAAGGTTTGCTTATATTTGCAATATGATTTCATTGAATTATTACAGGAAGTGATGCTATTGACAAGTCTCAGGAAAATTCCTGTCTCTCTGTCTGTAAGTCACACTCGTCACTCAACAGATATCAACGTGATAGTTTACTGCGTATTGTCAAAGTATGGGGTGGGGTGGAGTGTTAGCGTATCTAATTGCTCCCCATCACTAGGGGGCTTCCACATTCAGGCTCAGTCAGGAGGGCTGAAGACATGACGCTAACCAACCGCATCTTTTCGAACTGCTCATTCACACACTGTTGGGGGCGGCGTAACACACTTGAAGGACAGCGCTATCTGCTCCGATTTGCTGTAAAGCCGTAATTAATGTGAGAGCCTTAAGTACCTCTCGTTCCTCCCCTCTGAGAGAGCTCGGCCAATCAGCTCACTCTAGACCTCCAGCTGCAAGAGGCTACACCACCACGAACTAGCGATCTCCGGATGATACTGTAGGCCGAGCATTTTACCACTCGGGGGCCAAGCTTTTACTCTTTAAGTATTTTAACAAATTCTTTTCAACTTTCAACTTCAGCTACTTAAACAACAAATTTAATAACCAGATGCTGAGATTCTTCATTGCCAAGCTTGGCACCAAAATGTCTTTGTATGAGTTTTCCAAGCACAGCCATCTTGAATGAAACAATCATTTATTTGAAGTCCGTGCTTTCTTGATTGACAGATTCACCACTGATTCTGAGCTTGTCAATAATGAATAAATTAAAAAAAAAAACATTGAGAGGGTTTCTGATCTCAACACAAAGTCAAAAGTGTACATATAAAGCAGCCCTTTTCAATTTAGTAAACCCAAGGCCTCCTTGTTTCCTGTTACTGGGGATAATGATGGACTACACCTGGTAGTTTGTTTGACAGTGCTCATTGCACTGACCAACACACAGTACAATAGGAAAGTCCATGGAGCCCTGTGCAGCTCTGAGAAATAGGATGGTAGATCAGGAACATCTCTTGGAGCCATGTCTTGGAGCTATGTATATACTTCCAAGACCAGTTCAAGCTAATGTTATCGGGAGATGGAGCCACCTTGCCAAGGTCTGGAAGGAGATCCAAACTGTCCCCCTCAGCTGAGAGGAAATTGGTTTGTGGATCAGGAACAACCCAGGGACCATCAAGGCACAGGCCTGCCATGATCACGGCCAGTTTTACATCAACATGGCCTGAAAGGCTACCTTCAATGAAAGAAGCCCCTGCTCTGAAATCCACACTTGGAGCTTGAGTAAGGTTTGCAGCTGATCACACTGACTAAGAACAAGCCTTCTGGAAGATAGTTCTGACCAGAGGAATGTTTGGAGGATTAAAAGTGAGGCCATCAAGACCAACTGTTAAGTATGGTGGTGGTAGCATTATTCTTTGGGGCTGTTTTGCTCTCAGTGGAACTGGTGTATTGCACAAAGTGGATGTGGTCTTCAAAAGAACCTTAAATAAAACACAAACAAAAACACATCAATGCTGGCCGTGGAACGAATACTTTAAGTTTTTTTCTATGAGACTAAAACTTTGCACATTAAAAATTGGGTCCATGCCAAAAAAACCCCCACATTTAATTAAACACCAATTCTGCCGATAAGTGTAGTAACCATTTTTCTTTCTTTCTTTTTTTTTTCTTTCACACATACGTTACTGATGGCAACAAATAAACAATGTCATATTCATTTTATTATTATTATTATTATTATTATTATTATTATTATTATTATTATGCAAACAGTATTTGTATGGAGAATGCGCATGCTTTATGCAATATTATGGATAAAATGAGAATATTTATAGTGAAGTAAAAATGAAAACAGACAGTTGTTAGAATGGATTTTATGTGTTATGAAAAAGAAAGCTAAAAAAAAAAAAAAAAACACATGACAAGGGCATGTTAGCAGTTAGCTACCATTCTGCTCAATCAAAATCACTGGTCTGACGGAGGTGCCTCATTAGAATAAGCGGCAGGGTTTGTCAAGACGTGTGAGCCGGTGTAAGTGTCGAGGCAGAGGAATGTAAATCGTAGCCAGGGGACTTGTTAATGAGCTGAGAGACGGAGTGAGAGATAAGAGCAGGGTCAAGTGGACAGGTGGAGGGGTTCGCTTTTCAGACTGTACAGAACGTACTGAATTGTGTCATTTCAAATATTGTCTTTTGTTCCAGCCCATTCCCACCAACTACCCTGGTTCACTCCTAACACACATCATTTAATATGATTACTTATACAGTAGTATATGTTAAAGTGTATATATATATATATATATATATATATATATATATTAGATTATGTTGAACTAATATGAGAAATTTATCTCATACTATAGCAAATTTTTCTTTTGTATTTTCACCTTGTTATATTTCGATCTATATTTCGAAATCAAATTTTAAATGATATATAAAATATGTTCAACATATTTCAACATTTTTCTAGCAATTTTTTTTTTGATGATCCTGCATCATTGTTATGTTCCATTGTTTCCATGAAATTATACCAGAATTAAATTATATTTCAAAAATCTTAAATTGTAATGTACCAATATCAAGATTTACGAGCAACTATTATTCTAGCGCAATTATAAATTCAGCTGATATTTCTATTTAATACAAAGCATAAAGGAAAGCCAAATAATAAGAAAAGCCATATTTTGACAAATAACAAAAATCTGTCAGGTTTTACTAATTAGCTTATCATCACATGGCTCCGTGGGAAGAAGCTGGATGAAGTGTGAACGCAGTGAAGCTTTACGAATCCCCGGTTGGGTTCTAACACCAGGTTGACCTCTGGTTCTCACAGCTATGCAGTTGCCTCTCAGGGATTCTCTGCATTAAAAAGGTGTTGACACTGAAGACCTCGGAGTCTCTCAGTGATTCTGTAACCCTGGGTCAATTTCCCAGCACATTCATAGAGTGTGTGTGTGTGTGTGTGTGTGTGTGCGTGCGTGTGTGTGTGGTATGGGTGTGTGAAAGAAATACAATGACAGACAGTAACCTCTCAAGTCTGGTCCATTTTATGTCAATAAATGTAACTATTTACGCTACGTCTACATTTACAAGTGACAAAGTGAAATCTAACTGTTATGCAAATTACATATGACTTGGCAAACAGACAAATCCGAGCAACTGCTCGAATGATTCCAGGGCTCAGTCCTGCGGCTTGTGTGATCTATTTGACTTATTCTAACTTGTAATTCGTTTCTATGGACTGTTTTTTATTTTTTTTTCTCCAACACTCATAAACTAAGGTTCGATGTCTGTTTAATCCATATTTTATTTAATTTACATGTCGTTTTGATAGTTTTGTTATTAATTTCAATGCTGCCAGTCACTCGCTCATGTTAATGTATGTTTGTACCTCAAGGTAAAACAAGCCTGGCCCAAAAATCATGGTGCAGTTGCACATGGAATCAGATGACAATAAGGTTGATGTTGAGTTTTTTTGTTTTAGTATTGTGTAGTAATTACTATGTAGTATACTAGGGTAGTCAAATAATTACGAGTGCAATTAATATAATTTGTAATTCATGTAATTAATATATTTATCACAAAGGACCTGGTGCGACCTGTTTCTTAAAAGACCTCATTCTGACTATTGGAAGCAAAATGAAACGTAAACACATACCAGCTTTAAACATTTAAAAATTTTGCTTCAGTCAGGTTAGAAATATTTCAGGAAATTCGGGCCTCCGAGTGGCGCAGTGGTTAAAGCGCTCGCCCTATCATCCGGAGGTCGCTAGTTCGAATCCCGGGTGGTGCTGTAACCTCTCGCAGCCGGAGGTCTAGAGAGAGCTGATTGGCCGAGCTCTCTCAGAGGGGAGGGATGAGAGGTACTTAGTGCTCCTACATTAATCACGGCTCTACAGCCAGTCAGGGGCGTCTGTGAGCTCGCGCAACGGAGGGAGCGGATAGCGCTGTCCTCCGAGTGTGTTACGCCGCCCCCAACGGTGCGCGAGCGAGCAGTTCGAAAAGATGCGGTCGGCTGGCGTCACGTGGTTCGGAGGAAACACGTGATAGTCTTCGGCCCTCCCGGCTGAGTGGTAGTAGTAGCCTTAATGTGGGAGCCCCCTAGTGACGGGGAGGAATTGGACACGACTAAATTAGGGAGAAAATCGGGGAAAAATCCCCCCCCCCCAAAAAAATTTTTTCAGGAAATTCAACAGGACATCTAGCTGAGGAATTTAATAACGTAATGCTCCCCAAACAGAGCACTGAAGAAGATTGATTTGCAGCACTGTTCATTACCGGTCATAATAAATTTTTTTTTAAAGCTGCATTAGCTAATTCTCACACACGAGTGTAAATGTATTTCTAATTTCCTGTTCCATATCTTTCACTTGGCCCAAGTTATTCTGGACGTTACCTATTAGCAAACACACACACACACACACACGCACACACGCACACACGCACACACACACACACACACACACACACACACACACACACACACACACACACACACACACACACACACAGGAAATATGTGGAATATATGTGGCATTGAAACACACACACACACACACACACACACACACACACACACACACACACACACACACACACACACACACACACACATATATATATATATATATATATATATCCAGAGCTTTTGTAGAATTAAGAATATATAAGACAAATATCTAATATGTGCCATTTCACAGGAATACTGTTTGGCATTTTCAACAAAAAAAAAAGAAAAAAAAAAAAGAGAAACCGACTGATTTTGCTCATAAACACCAGATTGAGAAACAATTCTTTTAAATGATTCTCATATCTGGGTAAAAAAAAAAAAAAAAAACCTTATTCATTTATTCCAATTAATTTACTTATTCAGTTTGTTCTTACTTGGGTCAGTCATGGCTTTATGTGAAATTGGAAGACAAAATCATCCACAGTACAGATACGGTATACTTGGTTGTGTGTAAAGCCTGGGAAAGTGAGTTGAAGTAGGAATGTCAAAGGTGTCTAGGGACGAGACGAATCGTCCCCAAGCTCCAGGCCTGGGACTCGTACCATCCCAGCTCATCCACTTGGATATTTTCATTTGCCCCTGAACAGCAACAAGCATGTCAACACCATTAACCCTAACGTCTGACCCAACACCAGTGGAACCTTTGCTTTTTACTAAGGATAAATTAGTCTTTTATCACACAGGAGTGGAGTAGTGAAATGTAAAAGGGGGTTAGTAAGGGGAAAAACTTCATTAGCTGCAATGTGCAAGAAGATGTGCAAGAAGATGATAGTGAGCACCTCGACCACACGCTTGACCTGTCAGTGGTTTTATATACTGTATATATTGCTATGGCAGCACAAAACCAATCCACAAAAGCAACCCACTGTTAAGAATGATCTCATTATGACATCTACAGTAACTAACCAAATGATGTCGCCAAGGGCTAAGACAGGTTACAGTTCACCTTTGACAGAGGAGCGTACATCATACAACATGCTGATAAAGAACAAAGGGGATTTAACATTAAAACAGTGTCATATCCTGTTCAGTCAGAGAAATGTGAGACATTGAACAGTGAACTAAATTAGTTGAAAAGCACGTGTTCCTTACTGAAGTAAAGCCTCAGACAATCTGCTCCAGAACTCTTTTTTTGGGCTGAAAGTGAAGAATGTGGGCAATAAAAAGTTTCAAAAACTGAATGGCTGCTTGTCATGTGTAAACCGTAAATGTTTGTTACGAGGCGCTTAATTCCACTTGTTTAACGCATTCTTTTTTTTATTAGGTTACTTAATTTAAAAATGAAACATGTCATAACTGTATAATATCTTACATGGTTGAATAAAATAGTGAAACTAATTAAAAACACCCTGGACTCACTCATGTCATACTTCAGGCATGTTCGGTGGTTTGCTATAAATGTATATGGTAAAACTCAGACCCCTCTGTAGTTAAAATTGTTGGCACCTAGAGAGGCAGCTTTGAGTTGGAGTGGCAATATTTTTGATCCCTTTAAACCAACAACAGCCAAACTCAGAACCCATAAGAGGTTGTTGCTCACTCATTCACTCATCGTCTATACCTCTTTATCCGTTTTTTTTTCAGTACTGAACAAAAACACAAAAAAGGTTCTTAGTAACCAAGTAACCCAGTGTAAGGATCTATCCAAAGACAGAAACTTCAAAGCGCTTTTGTAAATCTCTCTGGATAAGAGTGTCTGCCAAATGCCTAAATGTAAAAGTAAACACTGGAACACCATTAAGGTGGGCTGCTAGTAAATTCGCTAACTTTAGAAAACAAGATTCTTTCTTTGTCTATACTACCGTTCTGTGGAGGGTTGTGGGGGGCCTACGGCGTGTCCCAGGACGAAATGGCGGTGTACCTCCTGGATCACAAGGCACAAGCGCACACATTCACACACCCACAAATACACTACAGGCAATTTAGAAATGGTAAATAGTCTTAACACACACACACACACACACACACACTAACTAGCGAGGTAACGCACACACGTAGCTGATGTTGGTAATCAACATTTTCTTCTCATTGTTAGTAGCTTTATATTTTAAGACGTTCAGTAAATGCCATTGAGGAGAAATCGCCTTCATGGTAAAAGTGTCCACTAAGATCCCATAATTCACTGGATGGAGTGAATAAGCCCCAGATTTCCTGTGTGAAATCTCATGCTGCCTCATCCACCATCTCTGCCACCCCATATTTAGCCTCACAATCTTCAAGAGCCCAGCAACCCCAGTGTACTGTAGGTCAACATTCCCATGGAATTTGAGCCCTTTAAAATGTTTTAAAGCAGAAAAAAAGGCATAAAAATGGCCCCGGTGGGAAGGGGGCTTCAACCCAATATTAATTATCAAAAACTAAACCAAGTCATGATGCAGTGCTGTTATCACAAACGAACAAATGCCCACAGGTGGCATATCTAGAAAATCTCTTTTTTTGCAGTAGGAGTCGTGATGGACGGAATACAGTTTTGGCAATTAGATACTGGCTGGCCTAGAAACCAACAGGGAAAATGGAAGGAAAGGGAAATAACCATGAGCGTTAATTCACATCCTGTACCTAGAGAGGATTTATTGGAAAACTAGGAGTCTCAGGCTACCAGTTACAAGCAAATGGCCAAGTCGTGTGAGATAATCAGGAGGTAGAATGGTTTCCATTCAGTTTTTGAGAGAAGAGCCCACTCAATTGGGTACAATTACTTCCCTGGGCACAATATGCTTGGACCTAGATTGACAATTCTGCAAAACAAGCATCCCCATCATCCCTATCCCGTGGTTCGTCGGGTACAAATCCCTATTGTTTCCATGAAATGCTTCCCCAACACCCCCCCCCCCCCCCCCCAACCCCATGAATATCAACCAGGCGACAGAGTGTCTTGCCACCAAGAATCTGCATTTAGACCAAACAAGAATATATGTGTAGAGATTGTAAACTTTACCTTGTCAATTGGGAGGGCTATGGACATGAGGAGAGGCCTAGGCTCCTGGAGGACAGGGGGTTGGTTTATGTCTGACTCACCCCAGAAATGGTATCAAACTTCTTAAAAAAAAAAAAAAGTGCTGTATGCTGACATAGCTGGAGCAGACTCCAATTCCCAAATTATACAGTCAAGTCTTGCAGATTATTGACTAACACCTGCACCCAACTAGATGAACACAGTGACTTCCACTGAACAGGGACCTGCACATATACCTGTTGCATAGTATTCATACTTTAGGCTTTAGTCCAGTCGTTATTTGGCAGTATATCCCTTATTGACTTCAGGATTTTTATTCAGTGCCTGTGTTCCACGTTTTTGCTTCTGCCATGTCTCCTTGAAGCTGTTTGCTGATTTACTGGAGTTTAAAATATAGGGCATTTTAGAAAAGGAAAGATTTGTTTACTTGTCTACGGCATATACTTACGTGGGAATGAATACTCTGTGTTATGGTAGTCCACAATGCACTTGGAGAAATGGCTGAGATTTAGACTTGAGAAAACACAATATTTCATTCTATTCTAGAAAGGCATTCAAAAGAATTTAATTGAAGCATTGCGACATGGTGTAACACTCAGTAAACAGATTTACATTGCTGTTCCCAGGATGAGGGACTGAAGGATGAGTTGTAGCTTGCTGCATGCACATTAGAATTGTAACATTCCACTCAACAACGCAGTGAGCCATGCACGCACGTGGGACCTGGAGGCGGCGGCGCAACTGCTTCATTGAGGTTGTTCCAGGAATCAGCTTCAGAACAGGTCAAACAACTCACTACAGCTTTTATTTATTACAGACTCCTTCCTGCCACCTATTCTGCACCAGGCGTCTGTTACTCAACTGAAATGTATTCTTGCAGAAATACTACATATGACCAAATGTATTATATTGTAAAATGTTTATGATTATTATTTTCCTATGCCTGCTTTGGAATGTGTATGAAGATTAATCAGGGTTTTTTAATGCCAGTTTTCTGGTGTGTTTTTCTGCCTATTTTCAAGAACATGCTTCTAACAGCCTTAGGCAAAATCTACAGTACAATTTCTTCATACTTTGCTTCCGGAGAGCCAAAGAGCCAGACTCACTTATATATATATATATATATATATATATAGCATATAAGGTATGCACAGGCTGGTGAGTGGTGGCCCATGGGCAGAGTGGCAGCGTGGTCCCGTGTGGACAGCAGCTCCTGCCTCTGTCCGCTCGCACTGACTCTGGTCTCGGCGGATGGCTGGAACGGCCCCTCCCGGCTCTCTGTGGGCGTGGCCTCTCAGACAGGAGTCCTCTCTGACGTCCGACGGCTGGGCGGCTTTCCCTGGCTGGGAACAGGAGCCGTGACGTGAACCTTCTTGCGGCCTTTTCCTCTTCTGCGGCAGCGTCACCATAATCCGGCACCACTGGGAAAGCTGAAGAGCTGCGGGAGCTCCGGCAGTAAGCTCGCGGCTGTCTCGTGGTGGAGTTCAAAGGCGTACCCGCCTCCTTGAAGTCCCTGGGGCGCATTCCATTGCTCCGCTAGCTTGCCGCTCTCCCGTGTTCTGTGCGCGCGTCGCACTCACACTGCTTATTAAAGTTTCGCAACCCAACAGACCCCGAGAGGAGAGTCAACGCGGGCCCACGCTGCTACTCTGCTCGCCGCCACTGCTCTCCAGCCTGTGCCCGTATGCCAGCGGGCACTGTCCACCAGACCTGCATGTGCACAACATTCCTGTCTCTTTCTTTCCATCCTCCCTCCTTTAACCCTTTCCTTTCCTATTTTCCTTGATAAAATTACCGCCTCATGTCCGTGCTTCATGGTGCCACCCGTGCACATAGGGATGGACACGTTACAATATATATATATATATATATATATATATATAAATGTATATAAAAATAAAGTAACGTTTCCATTCTTTATCTTTACATTTTATACATTGGAGGACCAATTATTTCTTTCTGTCTGTCTGTCTGTCTGTGTGTCTGTCCAGCCGGATTTTGTCACAGCATCAAACAAAATGGTCTGAGCAGAATGGAATGAAACATTTGCAGTACTTACATCTCTGCTTGAAGTTTAACCTGCACCATAAGTGAAATCAAAATGTTGAGTGAAAGCGATGTTATGAACAGTTATGTGTCAGATTTAATAAGATACTAATATGCTACTTGCTAGTTTTTAATATAGTTTTAAGAAATATTTCTCCAGGCTTCCATTAGGACTTTTTTGACTTTCATGTTCAGTACAGTCCCGATACCTGAGCAGTTTCAGAGGAATGTTTCGTTAAGACAGACAGTGACCTATAAAGTATTCAAGCATAAAAAACATCTAACTTAAAGGCCGCTGATTAGTATACTGCTGATACTGAATGCTGAGTGGCTGAAACAGACGAAAGGAAAAATTAGGCTGCTGCTGAACTTATGTACACACGTGGACAAAATTGTTGGTACCCTTCGGTCAATGAAAGAAAAACTCACAATGGTCACAGAAATAACTTTAATCTGACAAAAGTAATAATAAATAAGAATTCTATGAATGTTAACCAATGAAAGTCAGACATTGCTTTTCAACCATGCTTCACCGGAATTATAAAAAAAATGAACTCATGGAACAGGCCTGGGCAAAAATGATGGTACCCCTAACTTAATAGTTTGTTGCACAACCTTTTGAGGCAATCACTGCAATCAAACGATTCCTGTAACTGTCAATGAGACTTCTGCACCTCTCTGCAGGTATTTTGGCCCACTCCTCATGAGCAAGCTGCTCCAGTTGTTTCCGGTTTGAAGGGTGCCTTTACCAGACAGCATGTTTCAGCTCCTTCCAAAGATGCTCAATAGGATTGAGGTCAGGGCTCATAGAAGGCCACTTTAGAATAGTCCAATGTTTTCCTCTTAGCCATTCTTGGGTGTTTTTAGCTGTGTGTTTTGGGTCATTGTCCTGTTGCAAGACCCATGACCTGCGACTGAGACCCAGCTTTCTGACACTGGCCAGCACATTTCTCTCTAGAATCCCTTGATAGTCTTGAGATTTCATTGTACCCTGCACAGATTCAAGACACCCTGTGCCAGATGCAGCAAAGCAGCCCCAGAACATAACAGAGCCTCCTCCATGTTTCACAGTAGGGACAGTGTTCTTTTCTTGATGTGCTTAATTTTTCCGTCTGTGAACATAGAGCTGATGTGCCTTGGCAAAAAGTTTCATTTTTGTCTCATCTGTCCATAGGACATTCTCCCAGAAGCTTTGTGGCTTGTCAACATGTAGTTTGGCATATTCCAGTCTGGCTTTTTTATGATTTGTTGTCAACAATGGTGTCCTCCTTGGTCGTCTCCCATGTAGTCCACTTTGGCTCAAACAACGACGGATGGTGCGATCCGACACTGATGTTCCTTGAGCATGAAGTTCACCTTGGATCTCTTTAGAAGTCTTTCTGGGCTCTTTCGTTACCATTCGGATTATCCGTCTGTTTGATTTGTCATCAATTTTCCTCCTGCGGCCACGTCCAGGGAGGTCGGCTACAGTCCCATGGATCTTAAATTTCTGAATAATATGTGCAACTGTAGTCACAGGAACATCTAGCTGCTTGGAAATGGTCTTATAGCCTTTACCTTTAACATGCTTGTCTATAATTTTCTTTCGAATCTCCTGAGACAACTCTTTCCTTCGCTTCCTCTGGTCCATGTTGAGTGTGGTACATACCATGTCACCAAACAACACAGTGACTACCTGGAGCCCTATATACAGGCCCACTGACTGATTACAAGATTGTAGACACCTGTGATACTAATTAGTGGACACACCTTGAATTAACATGTCCCTTTGGTCACATTATTTTCAGTATTTTCTAGGGGTACCATTATTTTTGTCCAGGCCTGTTCCATGAGTTTTTTTTTTTTTTTTTTTATAATTCTGTTGAAGCATGGTTGAAAAGCGATGTCTGACTTTCATTGGTTAACATTCATAGAATTTTTTTAAATTATTACTTTTGTCAGATTAAAGTTATTTCTGTGACCATTGTGAGTTTTTCTTTCATTGACCGAAGGGTACCAACAATTTTGTCCACGTGTGTACATAACTAACATTTGCTGTCTGTCACAGTAAAATATTTGTTCGCATTTATTTAATGTGATCTACATTGTTTAATTTAATTTAATAAGAAGAAATGAGGTGAAGACTCAAGAATTTTGTACAGTGCTTTTTTTTTGTAACCTGTAGTAAATATTTGCATCATGTAGTAAATTTAATATTAATATGACATGCATCCCTGTCAACATGAAATTATTTTTAAAATTCTATTATCTCTAAGTTCCAGTGTAGTTCATAGACATCATCAATGGCCCCAGTTTCTTCTTTCGACAATTTGTAATATTTCCATATGTCTATGGATTGTCCTTGATTCACCTTGAGGTGTTGTTTTACAGGAACACATTGATGAAGTGAGTGAATTTATATTAGGAATGGATCTGTGGGCACAGCGGCAGTGTAATGAGGTTAGAACAGTACTCGTCCTCTGTCTCGCCCAGGGGCTTTGAACGGGTTTCTTTTCCAGAGCTCACTTTACTGTGATTATACAGATGAGAGAAACACTGTGCTCATGGCGAGAGAGATCGAAAGGAGAGTCATAAAAAGAATAAAACCCTGACTAGGGCTGGACAACATGGCAAAAAAAAAAAAAAAAAAAAAAAACTAACAAAAAACAAAACAAAACTGTACTTGCATTTTTATTTTATTGAATGTCCACAAAAGAAGCAGCATTTGACACTTAACAAGCAAAACAAATGAATAATTTAGTACACAATTTCATCTATAAATGAATAAAGATCCTGAAGCTGTCCATGGTATTGTCTTGAATTGTCTATAATTTCTCATAGTGTTTTATTCCTCATACAGTATCTCTCCGTGAATTGCCAACACTTACTGTACCACTGCAATGTTTTATTTTTTTTAAACTGTTTTAGGATTTTAACTGTTAATCAGCAATAAGAAACTGTTTGCTTCACCAGACACTTTTTGGCTCTAAGAGTCAGTCGAAGAAGTTATGAACTGTCATGAAGTGCTGATGAGAAGGGATGAGACTCCTTTCCCACAGAGTGAAACTCTTTTTGCCTTTTAGTTTTGCTCTACATCAATCGCTGTCTTTTCGACGGTTGATAAAACAAACCCAGCCTTTCAAGGTTCAAAACTCTGAGACGAAACCTGCACAAAGGCCTGCAGACAAAAGGAAATGGGGCGAATCGATAATCATGTTTCCAATAAAGCTGGCAGAGTTCCAAAAAAATACGGCAGTCACAAAGCCGCTCCTGCTCCGTTACGGCTCCACCCTCGACCTCGAACATCCCATGTGTCGTGTCTATATTGTTCTCTTGTAATCCCACTCTAGCCTTTATGGATAATTATACTGTACATATTCCTGCCTTTTTTTCTAGAGTCAGTGTTTTGCACTCATTCCCAGTTCCCATCGTTGACTCTGTTTGGAGAATGTTTTAATTAAAAAATAAAACTGCCATGTGTCAAAACCTGTCCATCTGCTGTTTTTCTCTGATTTAAAGACTATTTTTTCAATGGCATAATTTCACCCTGGCTTATACTTAAACACTGGTTTGATAAAAGTCTGAAAAAATACAATTTTTGAATGACATTCATGCCGGTGAACTTTAATTCACTTTCATTCCAGAGTGGAGATTTGGCTCCCAGTATACAGTATGTCTGATTGTTTTCCATTTTTGAAGAAGTTTAAAGGCTCTTAAATTTCACCATGTAGCTAATTAGTACATCTCACTTGTTACTGATTTACAGTCAAACATTTTACTCTTTACCCAGCATTTATTCATGTGGTAACCTTAAGTATCAAACAGCTGCAACATTTCCAGAAATTTTGGATAAATGGCTGTAAGTGGAGAAAACTGCTGTACATGCAAGAAACCGCATGCATAATTAATTCGCATGTATTAACCTATGGATGGGACGATGGATCATATGAACCATTAGCATAAATGTTTCATCTCGTATAAGATTAAAGATTGCTGAGCACATCTGTCATGGAACGCACAGGGAAATATTTTGTCGTCAACCAATTAGCTTTTTCCTTCCTCAGTCTTTGACTTTCGGTAAAGCAGAATTTCAAATGTGTTCTTTGATTTCAATCAGATCTTGAACAATATCTTCTAAGAGAAGGTTTTTACCTCGTCAAGAGACGTATTTGTAGTGTTTTAGTATGGTTTTGTAGAGAGCCTATGATTTATGTCTACTTTTTCCCCCCACAGAAAAGTTGACTCCTTCCATCACCTTGTACCCTTTGCCCATGTAACTATATAGTAATATAGCATTTGTAAACAGTTAAAACTTTAAGTAGAAAAATCTAACTCTAGAAATACATGCGGCTTAGTCAAAATGTGAGATGAAAGTTTTGAAACATATGCAAGAATTTTGATAAATGTTCTACAATGCATTTTCTGATCATCAATGAGACATGTAGTTACAGTTCGGTCTACGAGAAGTGCATTTGCTCTAACTGTACTAAAAATTGAAAACACTATTAGAACATTCATTAATTTTTCAGCAGCTTGGCTGCAACATTTGACGTTAAATGTAAAAAAAAAAAAAAACTCTAAAAACCTAGTAGATTGAATGCTAATAGAGCTATCACATTTTGAAAACGTTCTGCTAATCTGATCTTTATGCTAACATGCATCAATTGCTCATGTTTTTTCCCCATTTGCTGCCATGGACTGTAGCAACTGGCAATTTGTTATCTGCATGCTTTTCCCCTTTTAGTATCGATACAAAAAAACAACAAAAAAAAACAAAAAAAAACACACATAATTTAATGTACTGTAGCTAACTTTACTAGCTACATACTAGCCCTTTGTAATCATTTCTTGAGAAAACTGCGGTTTCATCTAGCCCTGATTTCTCAGGAAATGATTACAAAGGGCTAGTATGTAGCTAGTAAACTAAATGGAAATGACACAATTTCAAGTACTTGCACAGGATCCCTTTCATGCATGTGTGAGTCCGAATAAATCCCACTTTGAAAGCTTTTGCTTTTTAGCCATGCGGCATAGAGAGTTAGCCAGAATGCTAATGAGGTGTGTGCTGACGTCCACCGTCAAACTGCTCTAAATGAAGTTGTTATTGTAACACACAACACTCCTGGGTATTGTCAAGTACATCAAACAACCAGGGACTGAAAATCATAATATTATCATCTGGATCCGGACGTGCCCACATCACGGGGAAGCCGCAAAGCGGCACGCTATAATTCATACGTTCATATTTCACACAGATGAATTTAAAAAGGACCAACTGAAAGGAACTGTGAAAGGGAACATAGTGATTTCTATGCACAACTGCCAGATGCCTGAGTTACAACATGACCGTTACATGAGCATCAGAAGTCCTTGAATTGATTCTGTTGTCGGCATATCTCTCAGTAAATGAATAAGGAAACCAGATGATCATCTGCATGTGCATCTCAGGTTATAATCCTGACTCAAAATTCAATAAAATGAATTGACGTTAATGGCTAAACAATATGTACTGGTGAAGAATCATTACGGTAAAAGCCTCTATAACCTTCACAAAGGACAGTCTGGGATTCTGAATCGCATTTAGAGTCAAATTTCACCGGAATCCATCAGCTCACTATAGACAACGGATGTCTCCCAATGTCTCAGTTTTCTGCTACTTTGTTGATGCTTATGTGGCTGAATATAAGAGCTGTACATACAGTACGTTCACACAAATCACATAGGCAAAAAAAAAACAACAACAAAAAAAAAAACATCTTCTGCTATTAACAGGTGTGAAGTTTGTGGTAAATATCAAATTCATTTGTGGTTCTTTCAGCCGCTCCCAGTACAAGGTCACCACATCATCTACATACAACTTGGCATAGAGTTTTTCACATTTGATGCCCTTCCTGATAAAACTGAGCCACTAAACATACAGTAATACTTTGCAAATATTTTGGCAGTTTTATTAAAATAACTATTGTGACGTCGTCATTCATTCATTCGTTTTCCTTGAGATTTTCTCAACGATACACTCACTATATGATCAAATGTATTTGGACACCTGACTCATATATTGTCCTTGCCCCAAACAGTTGTAAGCTGCAAATGGTCTACAATACCTTTGAATGCTGAATGATTTCCACACACTGGAAATAAAGAGCCCAAACCATAGCTATAGACAAGGGCCAGGGATGTAGACCAGTAAACAGAGAACTTCATCTGCTTTATTACAACAAACGGATGCTAACAAGATCCATCTGTCATTCTCACACTGTCTTTTTGTTTATGGTCTCAAGATACTTAAACTTCACCACCAGGAGCAAGATCCCACCTGTCCCCTGACTGGACCGTTCCATTCTTTTATCATCCATGCCGATGCTGGTCCAGATCCCGTTCAGATGGTCTCAAGCAGGATGGCTAAAAGCGATGTGACATTTACTGTAAGTGCCCAAAAGTTTACTAATCGGAGTCTCAACTGCTAGGCTTAGAGCTCTATTAATTTAATTGATAATTGAATAATTGAATAATATGTGTGCATCTTCCCTGCCTGTTCTTTGTATAGCTTTTTTTGTTTCATCTACTAAATGACAGGTTTACTTTATTTACTTAACACAACACATAACTCTATTACTATTATGTATACTGTATAAAGCTTTCTTTTTAGGGCACCTGATATTGCAGCTCTTTTTTTTTTTTTTTTTTTTAAACAAATGTGTAGTTCTCAATTTTTTTTTTTTTTGCCATCTGGATTCAGGTTGTGATGTTGTTTTACGATAGCTGGCCTATTTCGAAGCAATCTAATGTGGCGCACCACAGAGCCGTGTCGCTCCTCCATGAACATTTTGTGGGTTAGGGTTAGGGTTAGGGTTAGGGTTAGGTTTCCTGTTGTTGTGATGAAGGTCTGTTTAGCAGGATGTAGACATTCATGGCTGGAGTATTCAAGAAATGCAAAAACTGAGATTTTGCCACTGAGATAAACCAAAGTGTGATGTCCATTATGGACTGTAAGACACTGATGTGTGAAAAAAAGACAAACTTGCTCTAAGTTTCCTCGAATTTCCTAGAAGCAGTAAAGTGCTGTGTGTATATAAAACAGCAATGTTCAATGTCTTTATACTCCTATTCTGGTGTGGACCATAAGGACCTGCACTCATGGTAATGAAATTCAACAACAGTTAAGATTTTCTAACCTCATTTTGTTTACAATATAATTTGTCCCTATATGATAAAATTTTTTCATGGTAAATATTTAAAATTTCCTTGAAGCCAAACAAGCTTCCTGCTTTACACACACACCGTGACAGCATGTTTTAGAAATGTCTGCCATCATGAAGGGTCTGTTGCAAGAAACAGCAAGCTTTTATTTGTCTGTCACAGTTTTAATCGGAATCCAAGGAAAGACCTGCGAGCAAATAGATGTCATGGTGAGAGTGTGCAGATGCTCCAGAGCCTCTCCAGGGTCACAGAAAGCAAATAATTAGATCCAACAAAAGATCATGTTTTATTTAGAGTACACATAAAGGTTGGTTGAAATCTGATTTGTACTGTACTGTTCCATGTAAAACAAAAAGTTGCTTTAAAATGTACAGAAAATGTACTATTTTTTTTATTTTTTATTTTGGATTTTTTTTTTTACATTTAATAAAACATTTGCTCTCACCCTATGTAATTTAAAAGCATATTTTAGATCAATTAATATCATTTGATAGAGGAAACGATCAAATCAATCACATGACTACTTTGTAGACAAAAAACAAAAAACAAAACAAAATGGACGCTGCTGGTTTGTGGTCCTGCAGGATGGATCAGTTAAACTTTGCTTATAAAACTTCACAAATTGTACCGCAGACAAAAGGGTTCTCAAAGCGTTGTGACAACAAATACTGACTCTGCTTCTGACTGTGCCAGAGATATCAATCCAAAGTTCATTTTTAGAGATCACTTTTATCCATTTCTATCCTGATTGTTGTCGTTTTCTAAGCTGATTATCAGCCTTTAACCAACATCAGATGAATATCAGCATCACGTTGTGTCTTGGCTTGTTGTTTTCTCCCCTTTAAGAAGCTTTAGTAAATCCCCCTTTCCTGCTCAGGGGCCAGATTTGACTGTGAGGTGTGTGTGTGTGTGTGTGTGTGTGTGTGTGTGTGTGTGTGTGTGTGTGTGCACACGTATCTAGTTCTTGAATTCTGAATTGCATTAATTCCTATTTCATTAACACATGTACATTTACACACACACACACACACACACACACACACACACACACACACACACACACACACACACACATTCCGCCATGAGTAATAATTGGAGGACAAACTTCTTTAAGCATGTTCACAGCTTGCTAAAGTTCCTCATAAACCAGGAGGTTTTTCTTTTATTTACAGTATTTATTTGACTGTAAATAAATCATGTTAAAATTCCTGTTTCTCCACCTACACAATTTAATGACGCTTCTCTATTCATAAGAGTAATTACCGGCTAGAGAAGTTTGATCACCTGATGAGGCAGTAGAGGATGAGGCGCACCTTCACACATGTCAAGAAGGGCAACAAAGAAGCCACTTCTCTTTAGCAAAAGCATCGGGGACAGACTGATATTCTGCCAAAGCTACAGGGAATGGACTGCTGAGGACTGGGGTAAAGTCATCCTCTCTAACAAATCTCTTTTCCGATTGTTCATTGTAAAAAAAGCTTCTCCAATTTAAGAAAAGGTGAGTGCTACCATCAGTCCTGCGTCACAGCAACAGTGAAGCATCCTGCATCCATTTCATGTGCGGTGTCGCTTCTCAGCCAAGGGAGTGGGCTCACTCACAATTTTGCCTAAGTACACAGCCATAAATAAGTACAAAAACATCCTCTGAGAGCAACTTCTCCCAACCATCCAAGAACAGTTTGGTGATACTGTAAACAATGCATTTTCCGGTACGATAACCATGAGGCAAAAATGATAACTAAATGGTTCAGTTCTAATGCCACTCTCCAGTGACATGCGGCGAGTGCTACGCTGTGGGCTCTTGCTGAATGAAGCTAGGACAGCCACCGATGTTTGTTCATTAGTGACAGTTTTCATGTGTCCACATTTTGGCAAATCCAACACTGAACCAGTTTCACGAAATTTAGCAAGCAGTTTGCTAACTGTAGCATGGGGGATGGGTGGTCTCGTAGGGTGTCTTGCATTGAAATCTGCTGCAATGACCCAGTTACTGCGTTCACCAGATATCAACACAATTTCGATCCGCTCATCACGTGTTAACCTCTTCGACATGTCAATGGCTGTGAACAAAGAGAAACTTGTAAATAACTCATGAAAGAATAAAGTTATGTTAAAACCAAGTTTAATGTTAAAAACAAAGACACCATTGTTTTTCTTGTGAAATTCCCAATAAGTTTGATGTGTCACATGACCCTCTTCCTATTGAAAAAAACAAAAGTTGGATCCAAGATGGCCGACTTCAAAATGGCCACCATGGTCACCACCCATCTTGAAAAGTTTGCCCCCTTACATATACTAATGTGACACAAACAGGACGTTAATATCACCAACCATTCCCATTTTATTAAAGTGTATCCATATCCATTACACTCCAAGAATCCTGTGACCCCTTCAGAAGAGATGCTGTGCCGATCTTCACTAACAGTGAGATGATGGACTGCAGTAGAGCCAAAGACTCTAAAGGTTACTATATAAAACATTGTGGGGCCAAGTCACCAAAGCAGAAAGGTACTTGGTTTACAACACCCACATGGTTAAAGGTTCTGGGCATCTGTTGGAGTAGGTGCACTGCCAAGAGGAAGCAGCCAGATGTGCTAGAACAGTATCCCAGCATGTCCAGCAAGGCTACTGATTAGGTGGGATCACACAGAGCAAGCTGTGGAATATGGAAACAAATAGGCTCAGTGTCGTTTTCAAGGTCACATTAATGTGATCCCTTCTCTAACAATCCTACATCTCTGGCGTAAAAGGGCTCCAGCTTGTTTCCAGTGTGCAGCCTTGGCAACCCTCAAACACATCCTTGTGGGTGGTGAGAAGCTACGTATGGCACACATGTACAACATGTACACATACAACATGTACAAATGTGCTTATTTAGCCAATGATCGAAACTTAAGTCACTCTGGATAAAATGGTCTGCCAAATGCCTAAATGTAAATGTGATTGTCCCATAGCAGTTGAGCACAAGATAGTCTCAACCAATGGCATCCTACAATAGTAAAGGCTCAGACTACCTTCCAGCAACTTCCAGCTTTTATCTTTGAAGAGGGGAAACAGTGGCCCAAGCCCTCACCACTGAACATAGCCAAGGATTGGCAAATGCATAGATCTGATCTTCTAGTGTCTTCAGCTGACAGTCCCTCGAGAGGACACCGTCAATGAGATGCACTAAAGGAAAAAGCTGTAGTATGACAACTTACCAGCTTAGACAGAGCAGCAGGGGTGAAAGGTGAAAGTGTGTACAGTAGAGGGGGACTGTGGGGGCTTGGTAGCCATTTTTACATAAAAGGCTGCAGAAGGAAATGGGCATCATAGGGTAATCCCAGCAAAGGCAATTAAGGAACTTGTCACTGTAGCTAAAATAAGCAAGAAGAGACAGTGTATCCTGCCAAAGGACCACAAGGTCATCATGCAGCACACACACATTTAGGCCTGAGCTGCTTTAGATGGACCAGCCTTGGCTGAGGGTTGCGATAAAAAGTGGAACCGAGTGAGGCCGGGGTACATAACTAAGGGTGTCACTACTAAGGGGACATCATCAAAAGTTACCACACCAAAGAAGACGTACAGTATCCAAGCCCACACAGGGTAAGTGTTGTGGTGAATTCTCCGGTATTGTAGCACCTGGTCCTATTAACCAAACTGTGAGATTTTTATAGGTGATTAATAGCCTTGGAAAAAAATCATATAGTAAAAAATATTTCCCTCTTCTTTTCTCAAAATGAATCACCAGTGAAGAGTAATTAATTCAGATTATAATTCGGTGCTGCCTAAACTCGGAGTATGTAGAAGCACATTTGGACTTTAAGTGTGAGACTCATCTCAGACATCACAAAACCTGCACTATAGCGCCATCATCAGGTCAATCAGGCTTATTTCAGTTTACTGAATCTCAAGAGGGAACATTGCGCGCCTATTATTTAAACTGAACAGACACAACACTAACATGAATAACCTTGAGTATCAATTAAACACCAGAATCATGGGTTCCCAAGGCTCGTTTACGCCTGTTCAAATTCCCCAGATCTCAGTTGAATCAAACATCTGTGGGATTTGCTGGACAAACAGGTCTAATTAATGGTGGCGCCCCCACCTTGAAACTCGGCACCTAAAGGATCTGCTGCTAACATCCCGGAGGCGGTTAGCACAGCACACCTTCAGGTTGATGGTCTTGTGGAGTCAAGTTTCAAAGGGTCAGAGATGTTTTGGTGGCACAATTGGAACCTGAACCTTATTTAATTTTAAATAGAAGAAAAAAATACTGTATGTACTTGTTTTGGCAGTTGTCCATTAAAAAAAAAAAAGACTTGCCCTGCGATGGATTGGCACCCTGTCCAGGTTGTACCCTGCCATGTGCTCTAAGTCTCCTGGGATAGGCTCCAGGCCCCCCGTGACCCTGAATACAGGATTAAGCGGTAAAGATGATGAGTGAGTGAGTGAGTGAGGACTTGACTTCTCGTTTTTTTTTTTTCATTCCTTTCTTATCATCAATAATTTCATGTCGCTAGTGTGTGTTCAGTGGAAATCTTTTTACAAGAACTTGGAGCAGGTCATTAAGTGAATATCCAATTTCACTTTCGCAATAAAATTGCTTGTTTTCAATTTATTTTCACACAGACTTTTTTTCCCCCTCTTCTTGGGAACTCATGATTAGATTCTGGGATCTGGTTAATTTTATACCCATGAGAAAAACTCAGGCATGCAGACTTGATGAGTTTAACTGTATTTAATTAGAATGAAGCAGAAAACTGAGTCTCGGCTCTGAAAGAGATTTTCATCCATGTACTCTAAGGTTAATGTCTATTCAGAATGAACAGACGATGTGTTCCAAAATAATATAAATATAGATCAAATCTGAAGTTTTTCCCCCCAAAATGTACAGTAGTTGTAGGACTGAGGCAAGATTTGGGCGTCGCAACTTGATTAAGATGCTGATAGAGTCAAGCTGGTGAGACAAACACAGCATTAATGACTCATAAAAAGCAATTCACAACAGATCAGAGCATGTCATATGTCCTCCCAGATTTCTGCATCTGTCCCCAGTCTGCTCCTTTGAAACAAACAAATGATAGTCAAGTCAAGTCAAGTAAATTTTATTTATATAACACTTTTAACAATTGACATTGTCGCAAAGCAGCTTTACACAGTAAAAGAAGTAAGTTTGTATGCAATGTGTATGAATCAAAATGATAAGATTGTCCCTGATGAGCAAGCCGAGGGCGACGGTGGCAAGGAAAAACTCCCTGAGATGGTAATAGGAAGAAACCTTGAGAGGAACCAGACTCAACAGGGAACCCATCCTCATCTGGGTGATAACGGATAGCAGGGATTGATCAGCATAATAATAAAGAGAGTGGGGAGGACAGCATCTAAACATACCAGTTCACCAGAATACTCTACGTCTATGAGTCCCCCAGATCTGCTCCTTTACCTAAGGTTAATCTATTTACAAAAATGCTTGGCTAAATAAATGGGTTTTTAGCCTAGACTTAAACACTGAGACTGTGTCTGAGTCCCGAACATTAATAGGAAGACTATTCCATAACTTCGGGGCTTTGTAAGAAAAAGCTCTGCCCCCTGCTGTAGTTTTAATAATACGTGGTACTGACAGGCAGCCTGCATTCTTTGATCGAAGTAGGCGTGGCGGATCGTAAGACACTAACAGTTCACTCAAATACTGTGGCGCGAGACCATTTAGTGCTTTATATGTCAAAAGTAGTATCTTAAAATCGATGCGAAATTTCACAGGGAGCCAATGCAGTGTAGATAAGATAGGGGTGATGTGCTCGTATCTTCTGGTTTTAGTGAGGACTCTCGCTGCTGCATTCTGTACTAACTGAAGCTTGTTTATACACCTAGTTGAACAACCAGACAGTAAGGCGTTACAATATCTTATCATTTTGATTCATATACATTGCATAAAAACTTACTTCTTTTTATTGTGTAAAGCTGCTTTGCGACAATGTCAATTGTTAAAAGCACTATATAAATAAAATTGACTTGACTTGACTTGACAATAGTCCAACCTAGAGGTGATAAAGGCATGAACTAGTTTTTCTGCATCATTTAGTGACAATATGTTTCTTATCTTGGCAATATTTCTAAGGTGAAAGAAAGCTATCCTGGTGATATTATCTACATCTGCTTCAAACGAAAGGCTGGAATCTATAATCACACCAAGGTCTTTTACTGTTGCATTTGATGGAACAGAAAGGCCATTTAAAGTTACAGTGTGATCAGAAAGCTTACTTCTAGCTACTTGTGGTCCTATGACCAGAACTTCTGTCTTATCAGGATTAAGCAGAAGAAAATTAATTAACATCCAATCTCTTATGTCCTGCACACACTGCTCAATTTTAGCAAACTGGTTTTTCTCATCTGGTTTTGCTGAGACATATAATTGTGTGTCATCAGCATAACAATGAAAACTAATACCATGTTTACGAATTATGTTGCCCAGAGGAAGCATGTAAAGGAAATAAAGCAGTGGGCCTAAAACTGAGCCCTGTGGAACACCAAACTCCACTTGAGAACATGAGGAATGGTCACCATCTAAATCTACAAACTGATAACGATCAGTCAAATAGGATCTGAGCCACAAGAGGGCAGTTCCCTTAATTCCTACTACCTTTTCTAATCTGTGAAGGAGAATACTGTGATCAATGGTGTCAAAAGCTGCACTGAGGTCCAGTAACACAAGTATAGTGACGCAACCCTGATCAGAGGCCCATAGGAGGTCGTTTACTACTTTAACAAGTGCTGTCTCTGTGCTGTGATGAGGCCTAAATCCTGACTGATACAGTTCATTTATGCTATTTCTATGTAGATGTGAACATAGCTGCTGTGATACTACCTTTTCCAAAATCTTGGAGATAAAGGGAAGGTTTTATATCGGCCTGTAATTAGAAAGCAGACAGGGGTCAAGGTCAGGTTTCTTGATTAGCGGTTTAATAACGGCTAATTTAAAGGATTTGGGGACATACCCACTACTGAGTGAACAGTTAATTACTTTCAACAGGGGTTCTATTATTGCTGGTACTATCTGTTTGAGAAAATGTGTCGGTACAGGATCTAATATACAGGTTGACGATTTTGAAGAAGAGATGAGTGAAATTAGTTCCCTCGCTTCAAGGGGAGTAAAGTGTTCTAAGTTCTGATGTGATGTGGTTAGTTCATCTGAATTATTTAAATTGTCTGGTTTCAAAGCCTGAATTTTTTGCCTAAAATTTATGATTTTGTTATTGAAAAAGTTCATGAAATCCTCACTACTGCATGATGTTGTTGTGGAGATTTCTGCAGTGGTCTTGTTTTTAGTTAATTTAGCTACGGTATTAAATAAAAATCTCGGGTTGTTTTTGTTATTTTCTATAAGAGTGGAGAGATACGTTGATCTAGCATCACTGAGAGCTTTTTTATAGTTCAGGATGCTCTCCTTCCAAGCTATTTTGAATACTATCAATTTAGTTTGGCGCCATTTACGTTCGAATTTTCGACCATTCGACCAGTGTGTGGTCATTATACCAAGGAGCGAGTTTCTTATCTCTAATCATTTTCCTTTTAACTGGAGCTACATTATCTAAGCTATAACGAAGTGCTGACTCTAGATATTCATTCGCCTGTTCGAGTTCTGTGAAGTCAGATGGTGATCAAATCAAAGTTGATAATTCTGGAAGATTATTGATAAAGCTCTGTGCGGTATTTGATGTAAATGCATAGTCTGTATGCCTGTACTGTGAGGAGAGCTTCTCATATGATGTGTTAAGATTTACTGCCACCTAATGAGCGGATATGGTATTGCAACAATTACTCACTCACTCATCATCTATATGAGATACAGTGGAGTCAAACCCAGGAGACTTAGCGCATGAGGCAGGACACACCCTGGACAGGGGGCCACCCTATAGCAGGGCTCAAACATACTGTACACATTCACATGCGCATTCACACACTACAGGCTGCTTTGGACTGTGAGAGGAAACTGGAGCACCCGTAGGAAACCCACCGAGCACGGAGGGAACATGCAAACTCCATGCACGCAGACATAAGGGGGGAGGGCAATACTATAAACTAATCAATACTATAAACTAATCAATACTATAAACTAAATCAGCTTCCATTTTTTTGTCTGTCTTTTTACAAAAATCGTATTTATTACTTACAGTTGATGACGAATAATTACATCCATAGGTTTAAGATATTCAATATCAGCCTATCATAACCCCAGACGTCTTGTTATCGTCTCTTTCCTTTTTTAATTTCAATTACAGTTTTTGCCTATGCTTTCACACTTATTGCAGACTTTGGCCCATCACATCAAGACTCTACACACAAGCCAATCAGACACAGAC
Organism: Clarias fuscus; assembly: GCA_030347435.1. Lineage (NCBI taxonomy): Eukaryota > Metazoa > Chordata > Actinopteri > Siluriformes > Clariidae > Clarias > Clarias fuscus. Next base: position 28,636,182 of record CM059220.1, read on the forward strand.
ACTTGGAGATTAACAAATCACATCTTTGTCAAAATGAAACACTGCAATCAAAACTTAACAATCCTTTCATATCACCAGCAACACACAGTTGGGCTTTATATAAAACACTCCAGGCTTCCTGTTTCTAATTTTAATTGTATTTTGCTCCTCTGTAAAAGTAATTTCTGCAGGAATCAAACTGTTTTTTTTTTTTTTTTTTACCATAAATTATTATTTTTTTTAATTTAGCAACAAAGAGCAACCAAAACAAAACAAAACAATGAGGATCCCGTGTTATGGATCCCGTCTTCTATTTGCTTCTGTAACATCACAATGGTATTCCTTTAGATATACTTCACAGCACTACCCATTTTTGTATGGTCCAGTTTCATACTGTAATACTGTGATACAGAATCATGTGACACATACTGTAGGTAGAGTATAAACGTCAAGATATACAGGTACCTGTTCTCCAGTCGGAATATCCTTATTATCGATGCTACTGTGTACCGACTGAGGACAGGGTGACTCTTTGCCCAGCCTCCCTCATGGACAGGTCATGATTTATCACATGGTCGACCAGAGATGCCCTGATGTCCTCTGATACACGTCTCCGCTCTGGTCCTCGTCTATGTCCATGTCCTCATCCTCTTCCACGCCCGACTCCTGTCTCTCTTTGTCCTCCTCTCACGCTGACTCCTGTTGCCTCCATATTTGCATACTGAAGTTCTCAAAATGTCTTTCCTGGGGCCTATTTGTCGTCCTAAGGCTCAGACTGATTGGTGTTGTGTTTTGTGTGCCAGTGCTTTCAGGTGTGTATGTGAGTGACCACAGTTGCCAGGTGAGCATTGCTTCGTGTGCAGCAGTGTTTTCCCAATTATAGCAGGTGATTTTGGTATTGGACAAAGTGCATAATGTAAGAAAACATGTGTAGTGTTTCCCAAATAGGTTTCTTACAAATGTGTGAACAAAGTGCAAACTTGAAAATGCAATTTTAAGCTACGGTTACACTGTGTTTAACGCTGTGCTGCAAGAAGTTTAAGTATTGCGCCTTTGGTCTAAGCATTCGCTTTTAGTGTGTAATCGATTGGCAAAAACTGTAAAACAAAATATAATGGCAAGCAACGATGAGCGGGCCCAAGCACCTGTTTAAGGCATCATCATGACTTGATGTTTGTTTCTGGGCCTCTCAGGCAGCGATGGTGCAGGCGCTTGGGCCAATCATCGTTCCTTGCATCAGCACCAGCACATGCGCCATCGCCAGCTGTGAACAACGTATAACGTGTGTCCTTTTGTGCATGTTAAGACCTCCAATAAAGCCCCGGTTGCTGATGTCACTCAGTGTGTAGCATGTGTGTTAGCATGTCTGTCACTCAGTGTGTAGCAAGAGTTCAAACAATCAAAATTGAACTGAGTAAGACTGCATAAAAATAAAATAAAATAAAATAAAATAAAATAAAATAAAATTAAATAAAATTAAATTAAATTAAATTAAATTAAATTAAATTAAATTAAATTAAAATAAAATACTGTGATCTAATGGTAGCAGTTCAGTCTGGAATGTGCTACCTATAAGCAATATTTGTTCTGTAATACTGTATATAATCACAATATATAATCAATACATACACAACACAATATATACTGCACATACTATACCTGATACAGTGACAATATATGACAATATAAACTTGAATTTCAATTTTCAATTCATCGTCCTTGCTGTCTCTGTTCATTGTTGGACAAGAAATCATGCCACAGGTTCAAATAAGGCATTATTTTTTCTTATGAGATATTCCATTCCTGATTCCTGTTTCATAATCAAATCGTAAGAAAAGCAAGTAGTGAAGAGAAAAGAAAAAAAAAACTCCAGGGCAGAGATTTGAGCTCCATGTGCACTGCCTTTGTATAATAATAAGAGTATATATATTTTTCACTTTAATAATAAAAGTAAGGATCTGAGCAGCTATGACAAAGGGCCACATTGTGATTTCTAGGTGACCGGAAACAGCAGGTCTTTAGGGGCGCCTAAGGGTCACAGATGTTTTGTGAAGGGACGGCTTCCTTGTCTTGTGAGATCGCACAGAAGAGCTGCTATAGCACAGATAGCATTTTAGTACACTAGGTGTCAGCGTTGTCTGGACTTCTTTTTCACTCTGTTCAGGGGCGTCTTTTATAAAGATTGCACAGCCACAAAAATGGGTCAGAAAAATGCATGGACGGTGACGGGACTTAGACTTCCAAGATCTGTTCAGGGCCACTCCTTTAAAACCATGTGCTGGTCTGGCCCCATGTAGAGCGAGATTATTTCAAATGCAGTATGTTACATCAAGGCTACATCAAACACTCTTTTTATTATTGTGATCTTTTTAGTATTTATTGTTGTTTTGGTTGAATTATATAATGTAACAGTGTAACACACATAGATAAAAAAAAAACATACATACACACACACTATATATATATATATATATATATATATATATATATATATATATATATATATATATAATGGTTTTTTGTATATATATATATATATATACACGTAACGTAACGGCGAAGCCAATTATTTAGATTTTTCGCTATTGACTGAATACATTTTGAGTTAAATACTGAAAAATTCAAAAAACAGGAATTCATTATGTAAGACTTCTGTTTGAATAGTGTTCTGAAGTAAAATGTCAGCGTTCAGGTCACATACATTCATCACACCATGTCGATTTCGAAGGACAAACAGGTTTCTTTATTTGCTGTATGTGTGTGTTATGAGGAACTTTTTTTTTTTTTCCCAGCCTCTTTCTGAGAAAGTTTACATTGCTTACTTTATTTTTGTTTTTATCAGTCAGATCAACACTAACCATCTTTATGGTCTGATGACTGACTAAAACTTAAAGAGAGAGAGAGAGAAAAAAAAAGCTCCTTTATTGCACAGGCAGTATGTTTTTTTGCACATGGAATTCCCTCCTAATCCTACTGTATGTAAACTGGCAGACAGAATGTTTCTCTGGACATCTATTTGTTTATGTGCTTCCGTCATGAGTTCCATCATCAATAATAGTGATTATTTCTGAAGCAGCGATACACTACATTCATATTTAGGCATTTGACAGACAGAGTTTAGGGTCCGACAGTGGCAACTTGGTGGTTGTGGGGTTTAATCCTGGGACATTCCTGAACTGTAGTCCAATGATTTAACCACTGAGCTTCATCTGACCCTGCACCCGACACTACCTGCATTGTGCTTGATTCATGTCAACTCATACGCTTTGAATCAGGAGCAGGTCCTTTCTTTCTTTCTGACCTCTATATTTCTGCTTCTAAAATCTTGTTTAAATAGTCAATTGTGTGATCTTCACCCCTGCCACGTTGAGGTTGTTTTTGACATGACAGATTGTTGTTTAACATTTGAAGTTATTTGGTTCATGGGAATAAGGAGAGACTTCAGAATACCGTGCTGAAGCATGACAGGCATGTTGACTGACGAGAGTAGAAAAATCCCAAACGATGCTATTAATCATTTTATTTTAAGTGTTCAAGTTATTTCTGCATATTTGTTGAAACATGGTTCTTGCCAGGAAATCACTTTATCTGGAACATGGGAGCCAGAAGTCGGTGAAGTATAATTAAAAGACTTTTAACGTTTTTTAGACGTTTAAAAAATTTTCAGACAAGCAAATATTTTGACTGTCAAAGATAACCTAGTGATATTTTTAAATGATAAAAAATCTCAGCTCCCAACATGAGGTCCAAAGAGGTGACCTTGCAAGTGAAGGAGCCCATCATTAGGATAAAAAAAAAAAAAAAAAAAAAAACGAAACGAAACGAAATAAATCCAAAATAAAAAGGAGCAGGAACAGTGGGAGTGGTCAATTTAAAAGTTTAAAAGAAGGATTGAACTATTAATTAATTACTCTGCTGTCGGCTTTATTTTTTATAAATAAAGAATTTTCACAACAAGCTTTAAAACACTGGTAATGCCCAGGAACAGAAAGTCCAGATTAGACCTCAGTACGTCTTCCCAGATTCTTGGTGATGCAACCAAATGAACTTGTACCAGAATGATGGGAACAAAAAACCATGAAGAAAGAAAGGAACAGCTCATGATCCAAAGCATAATACATCATCTGTCAAATATGGTGGAGGCAATGTATCGGCATATTCTTGTATGACTAACATGGATCTGGGTCACTGGTCTTTATTGATGACCTGATTCCTAATAAAAATAGCAGGATGGCTAGTAGGGCTATGCTCTGTGCTCGGATTCAATGCTGCAAAATTCGTACGACACTTAAAGGATAGTTGAGCAGGAAGGATGTCCTAAGTGGAAGTGGAGTGCTATTCTCCAGGCACTACCCTCTCTCCCAAAACGCAGGGTCATGAGCAGTGTTGGGTGTAACGTGTTCCAAAGTAATGTGTTAGAGTAACTCGGATTACTTTTATGATGTAACGAGTAATCTAACGCGTTCGCTCCGCCATTCAAGTACTCAGTTATTTAGTTACTTTTTCAAAAATGTAATCCGTTATTCAGACAATTTATGTAATCCGTGAGCCAGACAGCAGTCAAGCTCACCTATGCGCTTTGACTATTTGAGGAGCGACGCGCGGAAAGATGGAAACCTAATCACAGCGACAAAGCTCGCGGTGAACCATGATGAACCGTACTTACGGCCACCGCGCGAAACCGCGTAGGTGAGATAGGGGTAGATAGGGGTAGATTCTGGGCCAAACTTCACTGAGTGATGATGGTAGAATAATTATAAAGGTCTTGACTAAAACAACATGCATGAGGAAGCACAAGGGAGTTTTCAGCAATGGAAAAGAACTCGAACTAGTTACAGAAAGTAATGCCCTGAACAAACTAATAAATCAGATCAATTTTTCCACCGAACTGGGGCTCACTCACCTAGTCAGTTATGATATTAAAACTCTTCCAGGCATGATTGTTCGCCTTTGATAAAAAATCTTTGATATCGCATCATAGAAAGGTCTACTAGCCCCTGGTCCAACCCCATTGTCATAGTACCCAAGCCTGATGGCTCAGTAAACTCCTTAGAGAGAAAAGCTCCAACGACTTTTGGCATCTAAATGAAATGTTCGAGTTTGACACATACCCACTGCCCGAATGTACAATCTCACCCAAAAGCCCAATATGCTGTGACATCTCGACACCTCCTTACCGGGTGATAAACCCCATCCCTTTTCACTTTTTTGTTTCGATAAAAGCACACTTTACTTTTCACCCTGCTCTCTGGCCTATCCCACTGCAACACCTTACAATGTATTGAACTTTTGCAGACATGTGACTGGAAACGCAGGAATCCTGTGGTGCAGATTCCTATTTTCTAATCATTTTCTGAAAGTTTCTTGTTTGTATCGGCATCTCAATTATACTGATTTTTTCCCCCGCTTATATTAAGAAATTGACAGTTTTTTTTTTTTATTGCATGTTCCACTGTTGCCTTTTTTTTATGCTTTCCTGTTTTTTGCAGAATGCGCTAGTTTCTTCAGCTAAGAACACCAAAGCAGAGCCCATCCGCTAACAATAAAACTCAGCTACGTTATAATGGCAACATTCTTTGTTTAGTGTGTAGAGTGCAGTATGTTTAGATGTGTTACTCCATGATAAAATTTTGTGAATGAATTTGCCTTTATAAGGATATCTATGTCTGTGTTTCCTTCTGACTTCCTTCTGACTTCCTGAGAATACCCAGCTTCCACCACCGATCCTGACCACCTTCTATAGAGGGATCATCGAGAGCATCCTGAGCGGCTGCATCACTGTCTGGTCCCGGACCCAAGACCCTACAGCGGACAGTGAGGACAGCTGGTCATCAGGGTCTCTCTTCTCTCTATCGAGGACATTTACACCACACGCTGCATCCGCAAAGCCACCAGCATTGTAACTGATCAGACACACCCATCATACACACTCTTCACCCTCCTCACCATCTGGTAAAAGGTAAAAAAAAAACAAAAAAGGACTGGAACTATGAACACACACACACACACACACACCTCACACAAAAACCCTCTTTTCTATCTATGCATCTTTCTTTCTGCTATCTACAAGGAAATGTTTACCGTTTCTCATCCCACTACCTCAACTCATTACCAACAGAGTGTTGAAACGTATTATGCTGTCGTGTTGTCGCTCGTCTGCCTGACTCATCCTGGTTCCTCACTTCTGGTTGGAGAGCTTCTCTCAAAGAGGCCCCAGTGTGGTCTGCTTGGGAGGACGTTTCCACTTTAGAATGAAGATGCGTGTGGACTCAGCTGAGACAGCTGTTCTCTGATGTTCCCAATAGTTCAGGACAAAAATCCCACAAACAGTTTTGTACCTGAGCCTGCAATGACAAAAGTACTGTAGACTCCATATTAGTGTTATCTCCTGTTATACTTCCAGCCTTCTAACACTCACAGTTGTCCTTGGTTTGCTCATCTGGTACTTATGATTTATACGTATTTCCTTTCAAACTCATTTCATAATTTCTTTTATTCTGGAAAGCTGCTTTGTGGCAATGACCCTTGTATAAGTGCTACTGTATATATATATATATATATATATATAAAAAATATATTTAGTTGAATTAATAGTAATTTGCAGAGCATCGATTTTGTGATCATAACTTCATTACCTCAGACAGTGCATAAATAAGCGATTCCTCCTGGACTTGGTGGCATTTACTAGCATTTGCATGAGCTCATTCAGTGTTTTTCTTTAGTTTTACTGTAAAAGAAAGTTTGACATGACTCAGAACACATTTTGGAGAGTAAAAAACTTACAGTACTTTATTTCCCTATATAATCCACCGCTACACTCATGCACGTAGTCCAGAGTTTCACTAGTACTGTACTTGGATATCGTAAAGGTAGGAAGCTTTCTCAGTATGCCAGAGCCATGATCAGACTTCTTGCTTCATGTCTGAAACTCTTTTACAGTATTTGCCCAAATGGTTTAGAGCAAAACAAGGTCAGGACTGTACGGGGGATGTGGCAATAAGTCCCAGCCTGTAATGTGCAAGTGGTGCTGGTGAACGATGGTGTTTACAGTGAACACAGACAGACGTCTCTTTCCCACAAGCTGGCGACAAGTTATTCGTTGATTGTTAAGGATCAGACACGCCACTTGGAACAACTGCACCTTGGCTGAGACCATCAGTCACAGTTATATGACCTTCTTTAAAATGCTTGCATCTAGGAATCTCATCACTCATCACAATTGCTTTTACTCTGGCACTTTGTCACGCGTTCAGGTATCTGCTCAGCCGGTTCCTTGACC